>JARHKZ010000019.1:1800000-2331226 GCA_029204075.1 Mycena capillaripes | reverse complement strand
TACGTCTTGACAGTCGATCAGTGGAATCGCATGCCCCCCAGCGATCGTGTAGCCCTCTGGGGGACTGGTTGTGATTTGTTCATTGAGGGCCTGCTGGTCACGAGCAAGTACCTTGATCCTGTCGAGAAGCTCTCTATCTATCACAGACTAGACGAGCCATCGAAGTTCAGGGTAAGTCGTCTATGAAGCTTTGCACGGATTCTGACAGTTTCGTTTTCAGTTCCTGGCCTTAAAATACCACCTGTCGGTGAAAAGGACAATGGTGACTACACCAAGTGCATTCGTACCACGACGCTCCGAACCTTTCTTAAACATGCAAGTAAGAAGGATGGCACAGTATTGAATGCCTTGCAACTGCCCGAGACCTATACACCGCTGCCAAATCCCCTATCCGGAAGGTACTTACTACTTCACAGACGTATATTTCTCCTTATGTTCTTCCTCAGCGGACTTGACCTTGCAAGTGTTGCATACAGGCAAACGAACAGACGGATACCTACTTTCACATATGAGACTGTCCCGGGCGACCAGGAAAACTGGCAGATTGTTGGAGGACCCCGCACACTGACCATTTCACATCATGATAAGGGTCCCACACGAGTGACCGTTGAAGGGCCCGGTGAAAGGTTCTGGATAAGGAGAAGGTCACTTTTTTTACAGGCTGGAGCGGAGTCTTCTCGTCAAGACGTCGAAGAGAGAGATATTCCCGACGAACCCGCATTTGAGTCGGGATATGAGGGAATTATTCTGTCTCCGAATGCAGGCACATTGCCAGTAATAAATCAAACAGAGTCGATGCATCTTTATAACTTATCGTTTTTTAGCTTGATGCAGGCGAAGGAACGCATTGTGATTGGCCTTCCACCTAACGCGGAACCATCTCAGGAAGATGAAGACGGCGACAAGTTCACGCTTATTACTGGTGGGCACTTTCTGGCCGCCTCCACAATCATCCCCTCAGTTTGCACCCTCCTTCACCTCGTGATGATGGAGCATATTCTAACGGATGTGGAACACGACGGGTCCTGGTGCCTGTTTGTCCGTGTCTGCGTGTTCTGGATGGATGTCACAGCCAGTGAGTACACATCCCCGTGCGATACTGAGAGTCGGCGTAATTATGTGATTTAGGCCGCCTACAAGATTCCTACCATTTGCGTGCATATCTTCCGCAGTGCAGCGAGGTTAATACATGCGGATGGATGGACATCATCTGTCTTGCGTCTGTACTTTCCACTTTGTTTGATCGACGTCATTATAGCGGAGGTATTCCGGCTTCTGAGGATGCCCACATCCGGAAAAAAACCTCAGGCTACGACGACTACGGGCTGCTATGGATTGCTACTATAGCACCTCATAGCCGCTTATAGCTGCCGTAGCCTGAGGTTTTTTTCCGGATGCAGCGAAGAGAAACATGTCGGATGTATCAGCGTTGGAGGGCTTGGTTCTCGGGAACGTTCGGCGGAAGCCTGAATGGTAGGGAAATCGTTTGGGAGCAAGATGTTTTCTCCCTAAGTTCATACAGTCAGATGCTGCCACACGTCTGATATTTGTTAGGCTGTCCTTCTGCATTTGGCCGCGATTTTAATCCAGTATCACAACTGAGAAAAGGTTTCGGAAGGAAGAGATGTGTTCTTGACGCAAGGCAACGACGATCTGATCCAAGATGTGGAAGACATCTTGGAGACCTACGAGGCAGGGTTTGGAGAAAAACTTCGAAAAAAGCTCGACCAATTTGAAAGCCCATCGCTTAACACGAATTTCTTCTTGTTTATGGGCCCCGCAATCGAAATACATAGGCTATAGGTTTATTCTCAGCATGTACAGACTTTATTGACGCACCATATCGGCGAATATAACAACATGTTGAGGTCGACCCTCGTACCTGAGAGAGCCTAGTCTACATGTTCTGCGGCAGCGATAATTAGATATTCTTGTGGATACGAACATCATGGTTGTTTACTAGTTTTATCGGGTTCGTGTTCTGCGGCAGCTACTTATAATAATTAGGGCATGAAACCGTACAGTATACGGTAGACGGCCGTACACAGTACTGCCGTATAACTGGTCCGGACGGATGGCACCCGTACCGTATTTGATCGCGGCACAGGCGCGTACGGTACGGGTCCCGTACCGTATTGAACCGTCCAGTAAACGGCCGTCACAGGTTTCAATATTCGTGTATTGGCCTCAATCAAAGCCAATTAGTTTTCTTATATCTTGCAAAATCCCCTTTTTATTGTCAGTTGACTTGGGAAACCACCAGCAAGTGACTACTACCACTCCCAATGCTTTCGCAGGTGCTCACTCGTATTACGGGGTTGACCCGTACCGTCTACTGTAGTAATCTGACCAACTGTTCACGGGGTGTCACCTGTCACCTAAGGTGTTCATTTTTTCAACTGTTCATTCCTCGGCAATCATGAGAAATTACTATATATAGTAGTCCGGCAAATGCCGGACCAGAAATTTTCGCGTTTTTGACCCATTTTGGGTTTGAAATCCTGGCTGCCACCGTCACCTAGACCAAAAGTGTTCAGTTCATGGGTGGCCGTCACCCGTCACCTGAACACTTGGTCGGATTACTACAGTATAACCGGCCCGTAAACCCGTAAAATACGGTTACGGTTTCAAGCCCTAATAATAATTTAGAGATAAGAAGAAGAAAAAAATCCAAGTCGGAGTCGAGGGCGAACACCTGAGGACCTCGTTAAAATATTGGAGCGTGAACATATTTGTGCGACAGTTAAGAATGCTTCGAGTTCGCAGTCGTCGGCAAGGACTTGTACTTTTTTGCAGGGTTACGGTAGATCGGCAGGACGGACCGAAGCGAGGGTCAGCCAGGGATGGCACAGCCACAATGGACTCGTAAATCGGCCAGAGTGGGGCGAAGATTAAATTGAGGTACGGCGATTTGCTGCGGGATGGCAATTGAATATTGAAGAAGGAAGCGCTGAGCGTGGTTCAACTTGAAAATGTAGAAAGAGCGTGTTTGGTGATGTTGGGCAACAGCGTGCGCGTGACGCTGACCTTCTTCACAAGCGCTCTTCTCGTCGCTGCCTGCTATGTACTCTGGTGACTCTATCGCCTGCTTACGCGGGTGGTGGGGTTGACTCTGGTCACCTTCGATGAGCCCTATCGCCTGCTCACGCGGGTGGTGGGGTTGACTCTAGTCACCGTCGGATGAACTAAGTATATCGCCTGCTACTCTGGTCGGTTTTCGATGCACTCTATCCCCTGCTTTCGCGGGTGGTCGGGCTCACGCTGGTCGCTTTCGGATGAACTCTATCGCCTGCATTCGCGAGTGGTCGGGCTGGTCACTTTAAATGGACTCTGCCGCCTGCTTACGCGGGTGGGTTCGGACGCCCACATCACGCGTCGCTGAGAGCGTGCCTCTCCTTCGCCTTAACGCCGGGCGGCGAGCATCGCGCCTTTGTTAATTGTGCCAACCGTGGTTGTGTCGAGATCACGGGCAGATTCTCTTTCACCCTTCCTTCCGGCATTATGAGTCCAGAGGATAACTGGTGCATTTTGGCTACACTGTCTGATTCACCCTCGTACGCCATTGCGCCTCCACACATGCATATATATGACAAGTCGGTCTCTTTGTTCCCGCCGTACAGCGACATCGTCGTGCGCGTTTCCTGCGCGAGCCGGCTTGTACCACAGCTACTCGCACATTCCTTAGCTTTAACCGCGTCCCTCCAGTGACTCTCCAGTTTGAAGCTCCCAGGGTCTCTTGCGACAAAGGCGACAAGCCCAACGTCTTCAACCCTGTCGATGTTGACACCCTCAGCGCTGTCGTTAATCCAGTCAGTAGTTCTCGACCCCCCTTCCTGACCAAGCTTATCTGGTACAAAGAAACTGTTCTCTTGGACTTATACTCGTTCCTCCGAGCTGCTCCGTCATTCGGGGAGAAGGCTGCTCTCAGTGCCCTCCATATCGTGCTAGCTGAAGAAAGCGTTGTCCAGGCCTCGGTTCAGTTCCATCCTTCGATGGACCCCTTCACCGACCCCTTGGAACTCTTTCCCCACTGCCGTTTTCTATTTTTGAGTGCGGAAAGAACACCCGGCTCGTAGATTTTTGTTAGTCTGTTACAGTCATCCCTTAGAGTTTCTACTTTTTCTGCTTCTGCCCCGGCCCTCCGATATAGACAAGATTTTTACCGGTGACTGCCCAACCAAGAGAACTATACGAAGTTTATTGACGCGCGAAGACAAGTGGTTGGGAGGCCGTTGCGCATACATTATCACACTATTATCACTTTCTCCTGACCAAATTGAATTTGAGTTTTTTTTGTCTGTCAGACGCCAAAAGACGGATCACAGAATTCGATCACGATCGAGACATCGATACGTATGTAATCAAGCTGGAACTTGTCTTTGTCTTTGTCTAGAAACTCAATCTTTTGAACGACAATCCTTGGAACAACATGGAAGCTCCTTCGTAAGTACTGGTACGGTATCCTGTCTATTTCATTCTAATTTAATACCCGTAGACTTCTTTTTCCTCATATGAGATAGAAATATCATTCGATCTTCGAGTGTCTACCCTAGTCATGCCGGGGATTTCGGTGCCCGGAAAGCTCCTGATAGCACAAGTATCAACGGGACTAGGTAAGCCATATAGTTTACTTTTCTTCTGGGACTTGAACCCGTGCAGTCATTTTTATGGGAGGCATTATCGGACACCCCGAACCTCTTTTCAGCTGTGCAGACTGGACCACCATCAAAGCCGAGGTGGACCCTGTAGGTTTTGCACCTTTTCTGTTTCGCATGCTTTTTGAAGCTGGAGCCAGATAATGCGTAGCATAACTCTGGATTTGATGGACTGCACGGCTTCTGGATCTCTATTTGGAATCGACGAAGCCGGCCTAGTGAAGGAATCCCAGCCGGGGGTCCAACTGCGCATTAGGTTGGAGAAGCAGGCTTCATTCTGGGCTTTGGCATATCTTAGTGCCACATTGTCGTCTACAGCAGCGCGCCCCAGACCACTTTCCTTCAGTGTCGAAGAACACGGTCATATCACGGGGATGCTGGAATATTTTAAAAACGATGAAGGACTTGAATACTGCGCGGGGGATGGAGGAGCACCGGGGGAGGAGCCCTCGCCTCCTGGGTACACCGGTATGTCCTTTGTTATGGAAAGTAAACTGATTCTGATCGCGAGAAATCGACAGAGTTGAAATAGTGGCACTTTGTAAGAAGTTCGCAACAAGTATAGACTACGCATGCCAAGATTTTATTTCTGTTAGGATC
Organism: Mycena capillaripes; assembly: GCA_029204075.1. Lineage (NCBI taxonomy): Eukaryota > Fungi > Basidiomycota > Agaricomycetes > Agaricales > Mycenaceae > Mycena > Mycena capillaripes. Next base: position 2,325,971 of record JARHKZ010000019.1, on the reverse strand, counting down.
ATGCTTGATCCTTTTTTTCTTTCTTGCGTTTGGTGCTCGCGAATCAAAACTGTAGTGTCGTAGCATTTGGAAAATCTGAGTCGTCCAGGTCATTAATTGCTCATCAGATAGCTGGAGGGCGCGGCGTACGCGAGGACACGGTGCTCGGCAAGGGCTTCTCATCATGACTATAAATACGTCAAAGATAAGAGTTGTTGTGCGGGACTGCTGCCAGGTTTGCTGGTCTTCAGAAATGCGAGGCAAGTAAGTGATTGACAGATTGCGTCAGTGACTCAAGGTATTAAGCGAGAATCTGGATTGACGTGGATCGGCAGGACGGACCGGAGCGAGGGCCAACCAGGGATGTCACAGCCACAATGGATTTGCGAATATTAATGGTCGCAAAATATGAATCGGTCAGGGTGTGGTGAGGTTAAATTGGTACGGCGGTTCGTTCAAGCGGGATGGCGAAGAAGGAGGCGCTGAGCGTGGTTGACTCGAAAGAGCGTGTTTGGTGATGTTGGGCAACAGCGTGCGCGTGACGCTGAAGTCGGCTAGCGCTTCCCTCTCAGCCTTCTGGTCGCTTTTGAACTCTATCGCTCTCTATCGCCTGCTTACGTGGGTGGTGGGGTTGACTCTGTCACCTTCGATGAACCCTATCGCCTGCTCACGCGGGCGGTGGGGTTGACTCCGGTCACCTTCGGATGAACTCTATCGCCTGCTGCTCTTGTCGCTTTTCGATGCACTCTATCGCCTGCTTACGCGGGCGGTGGGGTTGACTCTGGTCACCTTCGGATGACTATCGCCTGCTGCTCTGGTCGCTTTTCGATGCACTCTATCGCCTGCTTACGTGGGCAGTGGGGTTGACTCTAGTCACCTTCGAATGAACTCTATCGCCTGCTACTCTGTTCGCTTTTCGATGCACTCTATTGCCTGCTTACGCGGGTGGTGGGGCTGACTCTGGTCGCTTTTGGATGCACTCTATCGCCTGCATTCGCGGGTGGTCGGACTGGAATCGCGTCCCGCTTGTTGAGCGGCTGTCCCGTCAAACCGAACACCAGTGGTATTGAATCCGGACCTTCTGATGAGGCTCAACGGCGTATGTGCAATTTGCTTTCTTTATATTGAGCATGCCAACGAACAGACGGCAGGATCGACAAGGAAGGTTAGGGGATCTCGCCAACGCTCAGAGTGGGTTCGGACACCCTCACCCTCTCCATTGGGGGGGGGAAGAAACCTATTGCCTGCTTTCCGCCATGCGGTGGGGGACAGGAAGACCTCGCCGCGCTGCAGGACCTGTGCGAGGGGCGGCGTGGGCACGAGTCTAATTCGAAACGGACGAATCCAATGGAATTCAAGCCCTCCACCGCCCTTCACTCCTCCCATCTACCAACACCCCCAGCACATCCGCCACCACCTCGGGGTGCGCCGTCACATCCCCAAGGAGCGCGCGCCACAGCTGTTGCCTCTCCTGCGCAAGAGGTACACAAGGAGCAAGGCGGGGGCGGTGAGCAGGAGCGCGTCCGCGCGACGCGTGAGCCGTGCGTCGAGGACCTGCAAAGTGCGAAAATAAAAACGGAATGATTAGCACGAGCTGTCGCTCGTCGGAATAAACAACGATGAAGGAGAGAAACAAAAAATGGACCTCGCCCACTACCCCAAACAGCCACTCTACCTCCAAACGCGTCCGACGCACGCACAGCGGCGCCCCGTCCTCCCTCTTCACCATGCCACGCAGCGCCGCCCCAAAGGCGCAGATGCGCAGATGCGCGCGGCTCCGAAGCTTTGTGGGGGGTTCTTCTCTCATGTTTCTGCTTGTACTCCTTCCGCGCCGGTCGCTTCATCCGTAGCAGCAGCACTCGCACCCTCACCCACGTGTGGCTCCAGCACAACGGAAACGAGCGCGGGCAGCCCGCCAGCGCGCACTCGCGCGCCCAGGGTGGGCCTGGCTCACGAAAACCAAAGAGCAAAGAAAAGACCAGAAAAAAACCGAGAATAGCCCACCATATCCTACATTCCCCGCCTTCGCCCCGTCCAAATCCATCACGGCTTTGAAAGGCGCCAGCTGCTCCATGAGGACCTGGCGGCTCCCGCGCTCAATAAATGGCGCTACATTCAAGCCACCCTGCACTTTCGTGGGCAGCAAAATGCTGGTAACGGTCAGGGAGCGTATGCAACTTCGACGGCGTCCGGCTCCGCCCACGAGCCGTTCTCCGACAGCCCCGACGCATATGCGACGCCATGCGCCACGTGAGAACGAAATCCTCGCCCACGCCTTCTGCACACGCCCCGAGCAGTGCTCCTTCCCATGGACCATGCACCGACCAAGCGCTAGCGCGGTCGGTGGAAGTACTCTTAATGTACTTCCTTTGCATGTAGCCTGGGCCCTTACCACGGCATTTAAGCTAGTTCGGGTGCTCGTCACCAACAGGCGTCGACTACAGGATTTGGGATAACGTCGGTCGTCGTCCTTCAAGCTGGCCACGATTTTAGTCGTGCGTATCGTCCTCTCTCTCGCTCTCGCCCCCTTCATTGACTTCTTATATAGCACTCACACCTCGACCTCGATCAGCGTCGACGCCACCCTGCACTTTCGTGGGCAGCAAAATGCTGGTAACGGTCAGGGAGCGTATGCAACTTCGACGGCGTCCGGCTCCGCCCACGAGCCGTTCTTCGACAACCCCGACGCATATGCGACGCCATGCGCCACGTGAGAACGAAATCCTCGCCCACGCCTTCTGCACACGCCCCGAGCGGGGCTCCTTCCCAAGATCGAACACGGGAGAGAAAGACGCGTGGATACCGATGCTGCACGCCCCGAGCCAGTTGCGCGCCCGACGGAATACGCGAGGTTCTTGCCAAACGACGCGACGATCCCGATTGACTGCGGGAACATTGCTCTGCTTGAAGGAACGGCAGCTGTGCATTCTGTCTTACCGTTGGAGGAGGGCGAGAGCTCCTTCTTCTCCTTTGCGCTGTGGATTGGAGTAGGAAGAAGGTTATGATGGACATGGGGAATGCCATGGACGCCGATGTGTAGTGAGCAAGAGCAAAGTGTAAGCAGGCGCCGGTCTTGTGACAACCCGCCGTTATCTGCACTTTCGATTGGTCTCTCTTCCTACCTACCGCAAGTAAGCACACTTGCTCTGCTATGCTTTTCTTTGGTAACCCACGTTCTGCACAGGCAATGGCGCCAACTAGGTCCTTTCCGCGAACCAGGTCTTTCATTGCACACCACGCCCCGGCTCCAAGTGCGAACACGGTTGCTCTGCGCAAAATGTGCGTCGTCCGCCCCTTTCCTGTCGGCCTCGGGGCGACAGATTCCCAGTCGTTCCATCCGCGACCCGCCCCATCAGATGCGCGCGCTCCTTCGCCTCGGCAATCCGTTTCTTCGGGATAAACGCGGCCGTGGCTTCGTTTACATGCACGGCCGCATTCTCTGCACCAAGGAAAGTGACCATAATGCATTATGGATGGCCGTCATTGCCAACCACAATGCATTATGGGCGGTGTTTGGCCGTTAGGCCAGTAATAACCGCAATGCAATGCGTCCACAGGGCCGCCGGCTAACTGTATTTAGCAACTGTTTTAATGAAAATAGTGCGTATACCTCTGCGGCACGTCCAGCGATTCCTACATTTCTACTAAACAATTGTCAAAACAATGCTTCCCATCAAAAACATCCATTTCGGTCAATCTCCGTGTCCACATCAATAAAACGGTATGCGCGATCTACAAAAGTCTACAAAGCCGTCGGCTATTCTGCCCTAATGGCAGCCAATCCTTCTGTCAAAACACCTTGCCTCGACGCCAACCCGCCAACGCGGCATCGCTACATCGCGGTCAGGGATGAACCCTAAAAAAGAAATTTCATTCTAAAATCTCCTCGTCACCTTCATTGTCGTAATTCGGTGCACCCTCCTCCCCTTCATCCACCAGCTCCTCGTCGTCGTCATCCAATGGCACCACAATATTCACCCCCGCTGCTGTCTCTCCTGCCAGATACGCGCGGCCCTTTTCTCGGATCACCGCCCAATCCCCGGTCAGCTTCTCGCAGGTCCTCCTCTCACGGTCTTCCTGCTCCCATGCGTATGCCCTCAGCCCCTCCAGCAGCTCGTCCTCCACGGCTCCTTCGCGCGCCTCCGCCCGCCGTCCCCATTCGCACCCCGCAGAATGCCCGTACTCGATAGTGTGGCGCATCTCTTCCTCGACCAAGACGACATCTTCGCGCCACCGCCGCATACGTGCATATGCTTTGCACCACTCCACACGCAGCGCTACAGCCGTCGTAAGCACAAAATACCCCGATTAAAACGCACGCTTACCTTCCACAAGCTCCGCCTCGGTCGGCTCCTCGGGCCTGGCTGAGTACCATATCCACGACAGAGTTCGCCGCCCCTCACCCAATGCAACTACCCCAAAAGCGGCCACACCGCCCTCCTCCGCAACCTCCTCGTAATCGTGCACTGCATTCCGTTGCTCCTTCTCCTCCGCCGTAAGCGCGCGCTCGTTGAGCGTGCGTACATCCTGGTCCTCGAGCACCTGCAATTCCCGCTCCCAAGGTCCGTGTCCCTTCAAACGTAATATCGCGTTGCGAACGTAGCGGTATCGGACCTTCGCCTTGTAAATCTTGAGATTGATTTGCCGTAAAATCCCTTGACCTCTTGTCAGCATGCGCTGGCCCGTACAATGTCGCAGTCGAAACCGATTCGTCATCGTCCGGGTGCGTAGGCCCTGCCGCAGAGCATGCAATGCTTCCCGCCCCTCGCCGATACGGAGGTCCTCCTCGACGCCCGGCAACCCCACCGCACATGCTCTCACGCGCTTTGCTCCATCCAAGATATCCGACGGCAAGAATAAGCGAACCGCTTCCGCGTTCCGCTCCGCCTCCGCATCCCAAATTGCGCGCTGCGTCGCGGTGAGGAAACGGCGCAGGTGGGGCATGTAAGTGCGCTGGAGGTTGCGGAATGCCCGAATGCGCTTCAGCAGCGCCGCTCGTCTCTTCAAAAAATGCACAGTTTGTGCGTCCGTTGGGTTGGCGACAGCCTTGACATCGATAGCGAGATGTCGCCTGCGGGGAATCAATCATCAATCAGTCGAGGATAAGCGGGACGACTCGACGACTTACTGGGTTTCCTCAATTTCGAGACCCATGAGAATGAAAGTACTCAGGGTGTCCTCCCGCTCAATCTCTGCCCCCTCCCCACTGCGCAAGAGCTCCTCCTTCTCCAGTTTCCGGCGGACTTCCTGCATTGTCATCACTGCACAAATCCGATGTCAGTCTCTCATTTCACACGGATCATGACAACGCTGACCTTTCTCCTTTAGCTCGAACGGCGATTCCGTTGAGTCGGTGTGCTGCCGCGACTCCCATTCATGTACCCACTTTTTCCATTTGGCCACCAGCTCCGGCGCAGTCTCTTCAAGCGCGCTGTTGAGGGCTTCGAAGGCGTCCCGATGAACTTGACCTTCCTTCACATTCTCCGCCATTTGCCTGTGAAAAATCCTCTGCCAAGAGACGAGCCGCCGCCAATTATGGAAGCCGAATAGATCTTCGAGTGTCGAGGCCCGCGTGCCAAGTCCCATCATCTTTGTTGACGCTGCGGCTCCGTTCGTGAATTCCCAGTTTTGTTCGACTGTTTCCCCGTGTGTTCTCCCCGCGCCCCACATGTAGTGGAATGAATAGGGTGAGTGGCAGCCAGGCTGATGAGGCGGGAGGTGGAAATTGGGGACTTTGAACCACACCCGTGCCTGCTCGATCAGCAGGTGCATCGTCTCTGGAAGTGACGGCATCCGGCTCCAAAATTTCTTGCCATATTGACAGGCGATGTCGTAGGATAGGATGAGGTAGAAAATAATTGAATTCAAGACCGCCGAAAACAAAATGAAGTCCATATTAGAGTATCTGCCCGCATGTTAACTTGGTGAACTGGAAAAATAAAATAACTCTGAATCTCGTACCGTTCCCCCAGCTGTAAATCCCCGATCCCATTCGGTCTCCACATGTTGTGGCGTGCACACGTAACTCCCCCAACTCCCGTGGTGCGCAGGCCTTTGACGCGTTTCCGGTTGGCGAGAAACATCGCCTGAAACCCTGAGCAGCTCGATATTTCTTCCTCTGTGACATGCGCTCGAAGAAATTCGGTGTATTTTGCGTTGTTGACAAAATAGCCACAGCCGTCGTTCAGAATCGGATCCTTTGCGCCAGAACCCACGTTCCGGTTTATCAAGCGGAAGTTACAGTCCTGCGCGAGGAAGAGAAAATATTTGTATCTGGCAGGCGTCAATAGATGTACATTCAGCCTAACATGAGAACGCACCGTAGATCCTCCGGCATCATGTCCCAATTAATGCTATTCCATCCCGCCGGCAGGTTCATCCCATCCTGAGGACAAGCCCTGCACTGGAGGGCAAGCTCGCCCTGCGCCGTCCCATTGACGCCAGCAGGATCATGCCCGCGGCCCGCACGCTTCATCATCAGCATAATTCGATACTGGCGCACAATATGACGGAACGCCCGTCGACAATCCTACACAGGACACGTGTTTAGCAGCAGATTTAATTTTACATTCGGGATACGCACCGGCACAGGGTTAAGCCCGTCATTATTGGACAGCAACTCCAAGGACCGCAGAAAATCATGCGCCGACACCTTCCCGAGACAATTCAGCGTCCGAAAGAGCCGAATGACGGGGAATGTCGCAGCTGTATGTGGGTCGCGCGCAGTCGCGGGCCACCAGCTGACTCTGAGCAATTGCTGTCTCTTCTTGAGCCTGCCATCGCAATAGCAGTATCTCAGTTTAATCTTGTGGATGCCGGTCGTGTCGATGAGCACGAAGTCTTTATGCGCGGGTCTCGAAGTGAGGCAGCTGACGCCGGGCGGGTGACCGAGCTGGACAACAAGCCCCATGTCCTGGAGCGACGTCCGCACGAAAAACCTCCCGTTCCATTCCTGTATCCCTGTGAGGCAGTACGCAAGGCTCTCGAGAATAAGTACTCACCTGCATCCAGTGCGTCGGTAAACACGCGTGCCGCCACACAATACAGGACTTGCAAAACATCGATGGCCCATAGCAAGTCTGGAGCTCGCATCTGAAAGTCGGGTCCGGCTTTCCACAACCCCCACACTTCGAGTAAATCGCGGGGTACCCTCGACCCTCAAGTCGGTTCATTTCGTTTAGGTATTCGTCCTGGTGCTCTCGCCAGGTTAACATAGGGTAATCCTAGAACAGACCAGCATGGCAATTAATCTTGGTCGTTATCCCCTGTCCTCGCGAGCAAACCTACCGAGTTCTCGTACACCTTTTTTTTCGATGCCAGCACGATCCCATCCGTCTCCGGGCCTTGAACTTCCCCCACCAAACTCGTATCGCCCAAGTCGTAGCTGAAGTTCCAACTCTCAACAGCCGCATTTGTCGCAGCATCCTCCTGGCCGTACGCGGGGAGACTGGGCTCCGTATGAACAATGTGAGTTGGGGCTCTTGCACTGCGGCCGTTGACTGAGACAGAGACAACCTGACCGAAATGTGGTTGGTGAACGTGCATTGTCGGCCTGGGGCCTGGTGCTCCGCCACGGCACCCTTTATTTTTGTTGAAGTTCATGTCGTGCGCGAGCGGGGGGCAGACGTAGGGAAAGATTAAACAGGCTTCAGGATAACTCAGTCAAAAAAACCCGGCGCAAAGATGAGTGTATTAGAGCTTATTGGCAGATTTTTAGCTGAGATTTTGCTCAACTCTCATTGGCTGCTCCACAGCTCTCGACCAATGAGAGGCCAAGCAAAATCTCGGCTAAAACCTGCCAATAACCTCTATTCAAAAAAAAAACAGCGTGACTAGACTACGTGGACGACGACACGTAAATCGACTTCGGGCGGATTTTCCCTCTATGAACGGCACATCAATACTCGGACAACAGAGCAGAGACTAAATGACCCACTGAGCAATGAAAGCCGCAATGGAAAAGAAAAAGCGAGGGTCCAATCAGGTAGATACCATATACTCAACCCTGCATCTCGCCGTGTGGGAGCCAGCTCATCTCCGCTGAGTGCCTCTGCAACCGACCCTTGGCATCCGCAAAAGTTCAAAGACACCCGGATCAAGCCCTCGCTCGGACCCTCGCCAAAATCTCCAAATACTTGAGTTTGCGCAGGGCTGTTCACCGTGCCGCAGGTTAACCTAATACATCACGCTCGCATGCGTTCTCGCCTAGCTTATCGGCCGAAATTCGCTTGCTTGCGTACTCTATTGCTGAAACGTCGGCCCACTCTCTGTCACCCGTGCTTGCGCTCGGAAACTTCCGCCTGGCTCCACCCAAAAGGAGGAATTCCCGAGCCTTTTCCTGCGCTACGTAAATTTTCAGCTCTCTTTTGGTTCTCTTCCAATTTCGCTTCGTGCAGGCCTATTTGTTTCATTTATTGCTATACTGCGCTCGGAAACTCCCGCCTGGCTCCACCCAAAAAGAGGAATTCCCCCGAGCCGTTTCCTGGGCTACATAAATTTTCAGCTCTCTTTTGGTTCTCTTCCAATTTTGCTTCGCGCAGCCCTATTTGTTTCCTGGATACTATCTGAATTGTGTTTTTGGAGCACAGAATAAAATTATCTGCTGCTACGAAGTTGGCCTGTGTTTTCGCTTTTTTTTCTCTTTGAGTCCCGTCGTTGCGGTCTGCTTGAAGACCCGACGCTCTCCATCCAAAAGGGGTGGATTCCCGAGCCATTACCCGAGCCAGCTAAGTGGGGCTTCATCTACTCGCTCAATTTTCACTTCGGACCAGATGTGAGGACTTTATTCATTAGCTGGTGATTGCCGCCGTTCAGCGCTCATGTCTTGGCTCGGTGCAACCATGTTTCCGGATCTCTAAGCTGCTGAGCGATTGCGTGAATGGGTTTCATGTACTCGCTCAATTCTCACTTCGGACCAGGTGTGTGGACTTTACTCATTGGCTGCTGATTGCCGCCATTCAGCGCTCATGTCTTGGCTCGATGCAACCATGTTTCCGGATCTCTAAGCTGCTGAGTGACGTGAATGGGTTTCATGTACTTGCTCAATTTTAACTTCGGACCAGATGTGTAGACTTTATTCATTGGCTGCTGATTGCCGCCGTTCAGCGCTCATGTCGTGGCTCGTTGAAACCATGTTCCCGGATTTCTAAGCTGCTGAGCGATTGCGTGAATTGTCTGTTGCCTTGACATCTGCTTCACAGTCCTCTGGGCTAATGGACAACTCAGAGCCTGCTGAAGACCCAACGCTCTCCATCCAAAAGGGGTGGATTCCCGAGCCACTACCCGAGCCAGCTAGGTGGGGTTTCATTTACTCGCTCAATTTTCGCTTCGGACCAGATGTGTGGACTTCATTCATTGGCTGCTGATTGCCGCCGCTCAGCGCTGTTGAGCGATTGCGTGAATTTTCTGTTACCTTGACATCTGTTTCACAGTATTCTGGGCTAATGGACAACTCAGAACCTCCGCAGAGGCGCAGTCACCGTCCGACTTTGTTTTAATTTCGATGTGGGATCTCATGGCGCTAATTACATGGATGGCTGGATGCACTGTTTTGAGATACATCTAGCCAATGTATGGCCCTTATGAGCAGTGCGTAACCTATTCAAGATTAATTGCAGTCCGTGTCAAGGCCCCAAGGGCTTGAACAACTCCTTACGTTAATCTTCATCTCTTTCGAACAAAGGAAAATTCACTATTATGGTCAAACACGACCTCAAAGTCAGGTATGCCTTCTAATGCGTATTCATGACGCGTTAAACGAGTGTTACACAAAAGAGGAATGCGGATCACGGAGGAAAAAAATGTATCTTGGTGAGAGTCCCCTTTGGATTGAACCTAATTTGAACTGAATGCGCGAAAAATTCCATTGAATAACCAACATTGTTGAAGGGCTGAATGCCTGGGAGGTGGGTTCTTGAAGAGAGTCGGTGGCCAGTTGATTTTAGAATGAAAAAGATGGAATGGCGGAAGGGATATGTGGGTATAGTGGTAGAGACGTGGCTATTCGTAGGTCGTAGAACTGGTTAGGCTGTTTACAAACACAAATTAAAAACACAGAGCCCTAGTTTGAATCGTCTCGTAAGTGCCCGGTACCGGCGGTCAGGGCATGCCGAGATTCCCCGAGCCACGAAAGAACTTGGTCCACTGTCTCTCGTGTCGCGACTAAGAGCCTGCTAAATTTTAATGAACAGCAGAAATAGTCAGGCTATCGTATTATGCAGAAAAAAACCCCACCCAAGCAGTTGCAAAGTGGCAAAACACCACAGAATGCCCGACCTCACTAGCGAAGGAGCTCCCTAACACTTTGGGATGGAATTGTGGGCTGTAAGGATAACTTAACGGCCCAAAAAGTGAGCGGTTAACTTTGTGGGATGTATAAGCGCCGTCTGTAAAAAAAATCCCGGAGAAGCAACGAAATAATCAAGTCTGAGGTGCGGCTCTAACGTTAGAAAAAGTTGGCTTTTGTCGAAACCTTGAGTTTGGAAAAAGTAACCCCAATTCCCATGACTTGGACATATATTGTACCGGTAAGGTAATACATAATTTAGGTGCACTTTAAGGTGGGATTCGATGAGCGACTGGGATGTAATGTGGCGGCCGATGGGTAGGGGAATATAAAAGGTAATTTTTTTTCTCACCCACCATTAGTGAAAACACGCGACGGCTCAGCGTGGACGCGCCTTCAACGGATAAAATCCCGGGAGAGAGATAGTCTAAGCGATACGGGTTGATATTGGGATGGACTGGGGTGTACCGATGTGGTAGGTTATCCCTGATATTTCGTCGTCTACCGAAGCCCGTTATGTGTGTAAATCTACAGTTGGAGTAGACTTATCACAAGGTTTGGTTCCCGGACCATCCGAGGTGTGTCTGGAAGATAAGACATGTTGCAGGAAGTAGCACAACTTGAGAGTGATTAGGCTGTAAAAGGAAAGTGTCACACATGGTAACGTGTCACACAGTTGCGCGGCCCGTCCAACGTTGCCTCATCTCATGCCAATCGTGGGCTGAAATTATGTCGGAACGTTCCCAAATACTCAAATTCATAACAGACAAGCAATTTATCTTTTAAAATTGAAAGAAACCAACGACTACTGGGGAGAAAGATTCGAAATATACAACTCCAGCACCTGTCGAAGGCGCTCCGCTCGCTATACACGCTCAATACAGCGAATATAGAAGATGAGGCCCATTTTTCGATACCCAGATGGGTTGGGCATGTGGCGACATCCCCACCTGCCGCCGCTCTGCGTGGCGCATGAGGGATGCGTCATGGGCCGAAATGGATACCGAAGCCGAAACTTGTACTTCAAATACAACTCCTTGTAACTTGCCTTGCAATGGAGATCGTTGATGGGGACTGGCCACCGCCAAGATGGGTATGGCGAGGTGTCCTCGGAGAATTCGTAAGCGGGCAGGGCCTTACCGTCGTGCAGCAGCCGGTTTCTCTGCTCTGACTCAGCTAGGTGGCAAGAATTGATTATGGTGAGGAAAAAAGCCGCGTGACTGCGATCACGCAAGATTCCCAATCTCTCGCTTGGCAAGAACGTCTCCAATTCCCAGCGATGCCCCCGACACTCCCCCGCACCAACATGACGGCTGAGGACATGGTCCCCGACCACGAAAACCCCAGTCATGACCCTCAATATTGGTGCCTTCCCCCAGTGCACGACACCCCAATTAAGGGGCGGACTAACGGCTATGCGATGTACCTGGTGTCGCAGGGCAGGCGTGTCGGAGTCTGGCACAACTGGTGAGTTTGGGGTATTGATCAATGAGGGGAGATTAAAACAAACGCGGCCAGGACCGTTGTCAAAGCCATGGTGGACGGGTATCCTGGTGCGGCGCAACGTGGCCACCACACGATGGAAGCGTGCGTCCTCGAATGGCAAGAACATTGCTTTCCACATGCCTCTGAGCCCGTCCGCACTGAGAGTCCACCCACGACTCCTTCCCGAGGCACACCCCGAGGCACACCGCGTGTACTGTAAGTCCAATCAGTTGGTCAGCGAGTGACAAAAAACTTAGATTGTACAGGATGAACGCGAGACCCGTCCGCACCGAGGGTCCACCCACAACACCTTCCCGAGGCACACCCCGAAGCACACCGCGTGTAATGTAAGTCCAATCAGTTGGTCAGCGAGTGACGAAAAACTTGGATTGTATAGGATGAGCGGAAGACGCACTGGCTTACCAAAACTGGAGGCTTTGTCACTGGGGCCCGTGCAGCGCGAGAGCGAACCATCAAGCCCCTCCAGCCCCACCAGCCTGACTGCGATGACGTGGGATGCGGTACCCGCTGTTGCCCGATACTTCGCATTATGGGGCGGCCGCATTGTATTCACAGATCGGTAAGTGTTGTGCTTGGTTTTGCAGGAGCCGAGATAACCACTTACCTTGATATTCCAGTGCTGAGGCTAAGGCGGCGTTTTTGGAGGCAGAGGTCACAGGCACCCCCCGCATTCTGTCGACCTCGGACTACGATGAGGCTCAGGCCTTTTCGGAGTCAGTGCACTGGCTGTGAATATTTTGTTTTCCAAAATCATGTATTGCGGGATTTGAGTGTTGTGCTATTCCCCGCATTCTGTCGACCTCGGACTACAATGAGGCTCAAGCTTTTTCAGAGTCGGTGTACTGGTTGTGAATATTATGTTTTAAAAAATCATGCTTTGCGGGATTTGAATGTAATATGGTAACCTCTTGTGCAACTTGACCTGAAATATCAGATGATAAATCAGACGAAGGAGATGAAACGCGCACGTGAAAAAAGGTTTCTGTGTCACCAAACCGTTTTGCATCGACTACCCACTGCCGCAAGCCTTCGAAGGAAAAAATAAAATAAACCCGACAATGTCCAGCCCACTCATTTTTCCTCCTGACGTGACACCGACTCCCTCCACTGGCACGCCGACTCTCCCTCACATTGACACGCCACCTGCTCCTCCTGCCGGTGACGCGCTGCGGACACCCCCTGCTGGGACCCCGCAGGCTGAGGGGCCAGTTCGACACCCTGGGGATACTCCTGATCTAACGCCGGTCGTCAGGCCGCCGATTATCCAGAGGAGCAAGGAAAAGCGTCCCCGGCACACCAAGGGCGCGCCCAAGGCACGCCCAGGCAAACCGTCGTGGGTCTGGGGGACCAAAAAGGTGTTCTTCGAGCGGAGGAAGGACGACTGGGTGAGGGAGTCAGAGGCGGACAGAGCGGGGGAGTTTTATACCAAGGTGGCCAAGCTGTACCTCAAAAAATACCCTTGGGACCTTGCGGACAACGAGGACTACGCTTTTGACTTCGAGGATCCGCCCGATTCGGCTGCGGATGAGGTCGTCCATGAGGTGTTGGACCCAGAGATCGAAAAGACTCGTGTAGAGTCTATGAAAACACTGCGTTCGGTGAGATTGCGTGTTTCATTGAAGGCAGAAAATAAATCTGACCTTGACTTTGCAGCGCATCGGCCAATGGTACCGTACCGAATACGGCAGTCTGATTCGTAGCGACAAGGTCGCGTTCAAGGAACTCTTCACTGGTGTTCTAGACGGCACTCCAGCTAAGCCGCAGAGAGGACGCTTGATCCATTTTTACTCCCGCAAATACTACGAGACGCGTATCAAGCCTGTCGTGCAGGAGCGGATGGAGGCGTTGAAGAGACGGGCCGAGTTCACTGGGGAGACAATGCCCAAAAACATCGACGTGATATCTAAGGTGACGTCGGAGATGTGGGAGGGCGAGGTACCCTCATTCAAACACGAGTGCGAACTGGCAGCGGAGCGGGAGTACCAGCAGCAGCTGGTGGCCTGGCAGGCGACGCAGCCAGATGCGCCAACGCGAACACCCGAAGAGTTGGCGGCGTACGTGAAGCTCGTTTTGATTGAGGATGTCGCAGTACTGATGATTTCATAGAACCCTCGACAACGCCGGGTTCTACCTCCAGCCATTTGTGGACGCCATCCAGGAGAGGTTTGGGATGTGCGCGACCCTCCTGCTTGCGGGTCCCGTTGGAATCCAACAAGGGAAAATGGGTTTGGTGAGGTGAGAGAAGAGAACGACTTCTGGTACGGCATGTCACTGACTTTGATGCGTAGCGTGCACGCTGGGGCCACAAAAGGAATCGCGCCGATGAAGTGGCCAGCATACGACTGGCACGGGTTTCAAGAGGTGGAGAGGTTAATGCTTGGATTTGCTCGTGAATGTTTTTGTACGTATAATTTACATATAGCAGCGGCACGGAACATCTACTGACTATGATTGTAACAGCGGATGCTGAATGTGCTCTACGAGCGCTGGCCCTTCCACCGGGGCACCTGCCCCCGCCGCGAATGCCACTGGCAAGCGGATCAAGCGCGAGCGAGAGCGCAAGAGGCTCATCCATCCTGAGCACCTCGGGGGGAGTAAACAGCGCTGCGTCGCTAGGACTGCAGCCGTCGCAAGCACCGCCGCCGTTGCAAGCACCGTTGCTGTTGCAAGCACCGCTGTCTGATGTGCCCATGACAGTTCCGGCAGACGGCGAAGAACGGCAGGAGGGTGAGGATCATGAAGGGGGCGAGGCGTGCAACAAGAACGGGGGGGAGTATGTATATGACGAGAACTGGCTGCAGCGCGACGACCGTGCTGAGTGGACGGTAGAGCTGGGACGGGCACACGTCGCATTCGAGCGCGGAAAAAATGGGGAAGCGAGTGGGAGTTGTGCACGAGGAAGTATTTTAACTTCGAGGGCGCATGGGGCTTTGTGGAGGGTTCCTGGAAGATGCAGGGACGTCCCCGCCAGGTGTCGGGGTGGGTGGCGAGAGGGCGGAAGTGGGGGTTGCCACCGGCGCTAGGTGGGCTGCTGGGAAGGCGCGCAGCAACGGGGATGGCATCGGAGTTGTGGGTAGGGTCGTGGTGGACGTGGTGGCGCAGCCTGCAGCCGGAGGAGCGTGTGGCACTCGACAATGGCGACTTGTCACGCCCCGAAACGGCGGACTGGAGCAAGGTGGCGAAGATGTACGGGAATAATGGCTTGATGCTGATAATGGCGGCTCTCGCATGGTGGGGAGAGGTGGTGCAAAAGCGTGAAGAGGAGGAACAAGAAGAGTGGCGCATGGCGGTGAGAGATGTGACGTGGGTCTTGGAGGAACTGCTCAAGTCGGGGGAGATCAGAAAGTGAGTCGAGACCCACAAGTGCAGCACACGCCTTTAAAAAGCCCACTAATGCTTAATCTTTCTGCCAGGAATGCAGGGGACTTAGAAGAGACCGACAACGACGAGCAGGACGAACAAGAGACTGAGGAGGTGCAGGGGAAAGGGGGTAAGCGAAAGCGGGCTGCCGTCACTGGTAAAAAGTCAGTCATCTTCAAGGTCATTCTGTGAGGGAGGACTGACAAAAATCTAAGGAAAAAGAATGAGAAGAACGCGGGTGAGGGAGGCGACGAGGCGGCCGGACCACCCAAGAAGAGGGTACGCAGGAAAGCCGCCACCGCAGACCCCGCTCCACACCGCACGAGTAGACGTACTGAGGAGGGACGCCAGACGAGATCTGCGTAAGTTATCAGCATTAGCGTCGGATTTGCTCGAATGACCATACACGTACAGAGGTGGGAGCGGAGCTCAGACCAAGGGGAAGCAGGTGCAGAGGCCAAAACCGAAGCCGATTTACAGGAAAAAAGGCGGCGCATGAGTATGTAGCAAGCAGTGGCAATCGGGTGATTTTCGCTCACCTTCAAAGAAATACACTATTTATTCGCGTGAGAGAAGAGTTGACCATAGGGGAAGGAGTGATCCGAGGTTATAGAACAAAAGAGAAAGCGCATATGCGAGCAGAGCCAAACATGCGCGAGGAAATAATGACTTGGGCGACTTGCGAAGACCTCAAGGAAGGTGTGACGGCACTGGTCTAGGCTGCTCAAGTGATAAGCGCCCTGGGCGCTTACTCGGTCAACCGGAGATCCGTAGGTAACAGACAAGCGCCTGGACGTTTAATCGGTTAACCGCGGTTCCGTATTTGCCGATCTTTTCGTAGAGACAGCAAACAAGACACTTGGTGAACACAAGACTCCATTTAATTCAAGAAGTAGTTATTTGTGAAGGAATTGAAATGGGAGAGAACAAGTCATTGTCAAGTCCCTGGGAAACAGAAAGGAAAAGCTGGGGCAATTGGAGTATATCCGAGAATCTAGATAGCCGGCAAAGCAGGGAATGAAATGCAGGAAGTCATACCATGAGAAATCCCCAGAAATATCGGGGAAGCAATTTCTGAAAGGGAGGAGGAAGGGAGTTGCCGAGAAAACTGATGGCAATGTCGTGGAGAGGATGTGCCGAGAAAATTGATGGGAAGTGCCATGGAGGGAAATGCCGGGAGAATTGATGCAAGGAACCAGGATTGATTGCAAGGGAACAGCCACTGACAGTCCAAGCGATATATCTGATGAGGAGCCGTAAATGAAGAAGTAGAGATGGGATCAATATTTGTTGCCATCAGAGAAATTAATATCCTACCCCAGAATGGAACGGTAGGAAGTGGGATCAGCTGGATCAAAAGAAAACAAGCTAACCGAGGGGGTATACCCAAAAGGGCCATTTCCTGGCATTTTTCAGCCCAAAAATCAAAATTTCGCCCAAGCCGGCATTGCCGAGGCAGCTACGGACGCAATGCAATGTGGGTATAATTGGCCTACTGGCGGAACACCACCCACATTGCATTATTGCGCGGGCCTATGGCCTGCTACATTGCATTATGGGTACAGTCTCTACATTTCTCTGTGACACGCTCGAGGACTACTGGGCGGATAGCATGACGTGGGACGAGCTTCTCGACCTCGTCGAGATCAAAGTGGGGAGCACCAACGACTTGGCGCGACGGGGGCGGGAGTATCGCGCGTGTGAGGAGGACTACGTCCTGTTCTCGTGGAGTTTCTTCGTCGCGCCTCGCCGGATGCTTCTGGGTAAGGTTTTTTTCTTTTTTTCTACCAGTCCATCGTTGACCCATACTCAGAACGCCTTTGTCACCTTTCGCTCATGCAGCTCCAAGCCCAGGCTACTCCGAGCCTTTGCTCGTGTCATACAATCCACCGCGAGTACTACAATTATCGGACAGCTGGTGGATTTTCTGGGGTCAAGGCGATCGTCAGGCAGTGCAAGAGGATGATCGGAGTATAGTAAGCTTGTTTTTCATCTGGGATTCCAGGATTCTAACCCAATTTGCAGAGGGTATCTTGAAATTTGGGATAGAAATGCTTGTCCATACCCTACAGGGATGAATAGCAGTCGAGCATCGTACTAGACGGCTAGTGGGATTTTTTCTGTTCAAAGATAGGGTCCTTCTCTCACCGTCGAATCGTCCTTTCTTCACCCAATTGGTGAATCACCATGTCCCATGCGCGCCACCAAGAGCACAGCCGTTGATCTCCATGCCCTCGACGCCAGGCCCCCTTGCGACTACCCGCGCAACATCGTTTTTTCTACAAACCAGCAATGGGATCTTTCTACAGCAAAGAATGAGAAACCAGCAACCAAGGCCAATGGCACGTCGGGTCTGCTGGCTGCGACGAAGGCGTACTTGCCGGCCGTAGCGTGGTATTTCCGTGCGTATTCCCTCTTTGTGTTCCTTCCCCTCTATGCCGTTTATCCTCAAACCACACCCTCTCCACCAGGCCCGGCTCCGCAGTCCACCCCCCGGTGTCGCCCTGCACACCCGGCAGCGTCCTGAGCGACTCGGAATTCAGCACATGCACCTACGCGGGCTCGGGCTCGTCGCGCGCTGTCGACGCCAACGCAGGGCGATTTCCCCTCTACCTCTCCCAATCCCGAAGCTGATGCCGACTCCGATTCTAATACATGACATTCGGAGTCGCGGAAGGACCGGCGAGGAGGCGCGCCCGACCCCAGACCCATCCGCATCCACCGCACCCGCCACAGTCGACCGTCGAACGACTGCCGCGTAGATCCTGGCATCGTCTCCATCCAAAGCGTCGCCCCATTCACGAGCGCGCTCACCTCAACTGGCCGTACGTCTCTCGCCAAGTCGAACTCTCCTCACGCCGCAGCATCCCCTCAGCTACAACCTCGAATTCCTCTACCTCCACCTCAAACTCAAACTTGAACACTCAAACACACAAACACAAGCTCTAGCACCAGCACCGTGCCTTCCCCCACCCTCGCCTCCCACACCAAAGGCGTGCAATTCGCACATTCCCCCGCATTCTCGCCCACACCCTCGCCGTCGCATAAAGCATCCACCCTCGGCCTCGGCGTGAGGATGAAGCACTTCGCCTCGCTGCGGAGCCGCAGCCAGCGCGACGACAAGCCGCCGAGTTCGTTCGTAGGAGGGCAAACCCTTGCGCCGCGCTTCACTGTTGTTTGCGGGGGTATGCGAGGCTTCGTCGTGGGGAGCGGGACGGAATGGTGGGGGTGGGAAAGTAAATTAAGCGTAATAATGGTTGGTTCTGTAGTGTAGTGTATGTAGTACTTAAGTAGGGCAAGATGAATGGATGGACTCGTATGTACATAAGTGATTTTTTTTCTGTTCAAAGATAGACCCTCGACGCACAAGAGCCCGCTGCGCGACTGGAGACGCTTCGCGGGCGCAGCGTGCACTCTGAGCGCTCACTGCGCGAGGCGCTACTTTTTCCGGGGCGGAAAATCTTGGCGGAAAAGTTTGACTTTTCCTTGGCGTAAAATTATTACTTATTCAGCCGGGATTTTTTGGGGGATTTTTTTGTGTTTTCCCGAAACTTTTACACCCCGAAAAATATCTACTTTTCCCGAATGAAAAAGCAGTGACATTTTTCCGTGCCGGAAAAGGTCTTACTTTTCCTGTCCGAAAGAGTTGGGGGAAAAGCCAACCTTTTCCCACAAACTTTCCCACACGGAAAATGTCGTTTATTTCGAAAGATAACAGTTGCTGAAAAAGTTGAACTTTTACACAAAGTTTTACATTTTTGGGAAAAGTGCCTTCGGATTAGGGAACAAGATCCGAGACGCTTTTCCTGCATGTAACAGCTTTTGATCCCCGCAGTGACTGTTTTGATACATCGCATGGTTCTAATGAGAGGGAATAGGCGATGCATCGGAGGTTCTGGTTAGAGACCTCGCGATGCATCGCGTTAGAGAGCTTCCTGGTTAGTAAAAGCCTTACGAAAGACTTCCACGAGGGCGCTCCCCATCACTACGGCGGCATTGCCAAAGGCGGGCGGGCGCTGGCACCTGCCGCAGGGCGGTATTTGCCATTTTTGGTACTTTTGGCCTGAACCTCCCCCGGGGTCAGGATTGTTAGGGCCCTTAAAGAATATGCAATATACATACCATTCGACGCTACAAAACCACTGGTGCTCTCGTTAGTTCACACTGAGTCTCGACATTCCGCGCTAATTAGGGCGAATGGGGTTGTTTGTCCCTGCTTGCATCATCCTCTCCTTTCGCCACCTCGCTCGCTCTCCCCTGCCCCTGGCCCCTCTGCCGTTACTGAGACAAGTGGAGAAGGAGCGTCGCGTCTCAAAACCACTGCTTACACCTCTCAAATATGTCCACAGGAAGAGCAGTCCGATCTGGCTCCTCGCGCACCCCCGCCTTCGCCCGCGCGCCCCCGCCGCCGGAATCCGCCCATTTGCACCCCCGGTCCCTATAATCATTCCTACCGCATGTCTACCTCGATTTTGGATCACGTAGCTGGCTCCGTGCGCTTGCCGCGCACGTTTTAGCTCCCCGCACACCCCTGCCGTTGCCCGCACGCTCCTGCCGCCGGATTCCGCCCAATCGCACCGCTAGTTCCTTTAACCACCCCCACCGCATGTCTACCTTGATTTTCAGCCCCGCCGCTGGTTCCGCGCGCTCACTGCGCGCGTTTTGGCTCCCTGTGCACCCCTGCCTTTCCCCGCGCGCTCCCGCCGCCGGAATGTGCCCACTCAGACCGCCAACCCCTTGGCCCACTCCAACCGCATGTCTACCTCGATTTTCGGCCCCGCCGCTGGTTCCGCGCACTCGCTGCGCGCATTTTGGCTCCCCGCGCACCCCCGCCTTTCCCCGCGCGCTCCCGCCGCCGGAATGTGCCCATTCAGACCGATAATCCCTTGGCCCACCCCAACCGCATGTCTACTTCGATTTTCGGCCCCACCGCTGGTTCCGCGCGCTCGCTGCGCACGTTTTGGCTCCCCACGCACCCCCGCCGTTGCCCATGCGCTCCTGCCGCCGGATTCCGCCCAATCGCACCGCTAGTCCCTTTACCTACCCCCACTGCATGTCTACCTTGATTTTCAGCCCCGCCGCTGGTTCCGCGCGCTCGCTGCGCGCGTTTTGGTTCCCCGCGCACCCCCGCCTTTCCCCGCGCGCTCCTGTTGCCGGAATGTGCCCATTCAGACCGCCAACCCCTTGGCGCACTCCCACCGCATGTCTACCTAGATTTTAAGCCCCGCCGTTGGTTCCGCGCGCGTTTTGGCTCCCCGTGCACACCCCCCCCCCTTTCCCCGCGCGCTCCTGCCGCCGGATTCCGCCCATTCAGACCGCCAACCCCTTGGCCCACCCCAACCGCATGTTTATCTCGATTTTCAGCCCCGCCACTGCCTCCGCGCGCTCGCTGCGCGCGTTTTGGCTCCCCGTGCACCCCCCCCCCTTTCCCTGTGCACTCCTGCCGCCGGATTCCGCCCAATCGCACCGCTAGTCCCTTTACCCACCCCCACCGCATGTCTACTTCGATTTCTGGCTGTGCCGCTGGTGCTGGGTGCTCACAGCGCGCGTTTTGGTCCTCCCTCTCGCTGTAGACAGTGTTACTCCCCAGTATCACCCTCGTAGACTTTGTAGTTACAAGTGTCAACTCTTTATTTATTTTGTAGAACCAGTGCAACTCAATTAGCACCTCAGTAAATTCTTTTTACCGCCAAAAAAAAAAACAAGAGGACTTGAGCTCCAAAAACAAAAAGACCCGTATAATATTCCGATCTCACCCTCCTCCATTCGCTATCATCCATCCCTGGTTCGGCGTAAAGGGGTTTCCCCCAATCCCGCTCCCACTCCTCCACGATGACGCCCCCCCAAAAATGCAATGACTGCGCCGCTCGGTGCTGGTGATACCGTTCCATCCTATTGTCGAGCCAGGCGCGCTGTGCGCCCATGAGGGGTGAAACGGGGGGCATTTGTTTCTCACCTTCCGATGAATCTCGGTTAAATTATTACTTTAGGCTTAACCAATCGGAGCATCGGACCGTCCGCACCCGCGCAAACGCAGTATCCGTCGATCGCCCATATGATGATTGTGATTTCGAGCGCACCCTCCATCACAGCGCACTGATGTCTCCCGAACGCTGACGCGAGCAGCTAGCGTACGTCTGTTTCCCACTAAGTACTTAGAATGGAATGGACGGTTGTTTTCTCCTTGTATGATCAGCATCCCACGACAATCATTATTTGGACGGCTGTAAGCTAGAGATGATGGTACGCTAATGTGGTATCCTCCTCAAATTCAAATCGTTCTTCCAGGGTCATCCGCCTCCATGATTTATCAGTACGAAACCGCCACACGTTAACTGCAAGATACGCCTCTTTGCTCAAAAATTCCCCGCGAAACAGGGCGCGGTCTCCTCGCGTCCAAAACGTTCGGTCGAAAGAAGTGGGGGGCGTCAGACCGTCTGCATTCAAGCCAGCGACGTCTTGCAACGCACGCTGCACCCAGCCGCTGGCTGCCAGCCTTGGTCGGAGCGCAAGCCCACCGACAGAATCCCTGCCGAGCATCATGTCACCTTCAGTACCGCACAAAAACCGATGTAGATATATATTGCGCACCTCGATGAACTCACCAAAATCGCCTTCTCGAGAATCAAATCCACTGAGGCAGGGCGGTCCGCCGCCGTTGTCTGACCCAGTTTTTCTAAAGCTTGAATAGCGATCCGCTCTTCGGAAGTTGGGGATGCAGCACTATCGCAGTCGGCGAAGTGTCTGGAGTTGGCCACCGCCGCGTGCGCAGCCTCCAGCTGCACACCGTCAGCCCCCCTAGTGAGAAGCAAGGGGGACCAGCCCCGGGGGTCCGGCGGTTCGAGGCTGGAGCACGAACTGCGCTGAGCTGCATCACGGCGCAATACATAAACATTGTCGACCGGCGGCCCAGGCAGCGATTGGGAGTCGGGTTCTTGCTCAGCGTCGTCGAGAGGCTCGAGATTCTTGAGGGGTGTAGGCCGATCCCAGCGACGCCTCCGGGCCTTTATCGCAGCCCTGTAAGATGATTTAAGTCTCATTTCAAGCGAGGATAGATATTGGCGTACCGTTTCTCCGCCATGGCTTTCCGTCCAGCTTCGCGCAAGGCGGGGCCCCGCTAAGGAATAAAACAGTAGGTATGCAATAAATATATGATTTTAAACACCTCTGGCCCACCTACCGCTCGTAGTAAGCGGCCTGCGACTTGCGGTGTCTGGCGGCTTTTTCGTTCTTGCTCATCCTATTGACTGCCTTGTGAGCGCCTTTCTACCGCCAGATCAAGACGTCTACCTGTGGGAGTACTCAGCGCCGTCATCCGGAGGTTTGTAGCGCCAGAGTTTGCGTTTCTTGGCCATGGCGGCTGTGGATGATGGTGGATGAGAGCAAGATCAGCACTTTGTTACTAGATATTTATCTCTCTCCTATCTAACTTCAATGCACTTCCTCCTTCCACAAGCTCTTCTCACAGAAAACCGCATACCAAAATGTACGATTGGATCCCCTACACCCCTTTTTGAGGTTTTCTGGGCCAAGAACGCAAGACACGGCATCGCAAACCTCCCCAAGGCGCATTGGTGATTTTCGACCTATCTGCTTTTCCCTATTTCTTTGCGCAGGAACAGTATTATAGGAATCACAAGACGTTTCTACGACGCAGAATTATGGTATAAGCCCTTAGTCACCTTCACGAAGCCAATAATTCGGTCATCAAACGTTGACGCCCCTGCCCCATCCACAACCTCTTCCTGAGGGAAATTGTGCATCGTACTCTTTGATTAAACCCCCTACATCCCTTTTTGGCATTTCCCATAGCAAGAAAAATCCCCACGGCTGTTACAGCGTCGAGGAGGTCCGTTGATGATTTTTGAACTATTTGCTTTTTCTAATTTCTTGGGGCAGGAGGAGTATAAAGGTCATACGGTAACATTTAAACGAGATGGAACTTTAATTTATGTCCTCATTCCGCCACTATACAAGAGTGCTTTCTGTGTCACTAGCCGCCAAAATAGGCAAATCAACGCAGAGTCACAATGTGACGCCGCGTAACCCCCTGCCACGACATGAGGTCCAGAATTTTTCACTCTCCTCCTCACTCGTCCACGTTACCACGGTAAGCCCTGTTTCCCTCCACCTCCTTTTCTCCAGCCCGCCCGCAATCAGCCGCCAAAGTCATACGCTGGGTCTTACCGCAGTGCCCTATGGTGGCTTTGTCGACTGGTTTCGGGCGGGCTGTAAAAGGTATTGGCGGCAGTATCGCTGACTATGGCTTCACAGGGACTGTAGCCCCCTCCCCCCGTTGGCGCCATGCCGCGCCATACGCAGAGCGGGGCCCAGTTCTCACCCTACGAACTTGCCGACATCCTTACGCATGCGCGCCCCTTTGAAGTCATCCAGACTCGCCTTTCGTTAGACACGCTCTTTCACAACTCCATACGAGGAAGATCTTTGCGCGCAGCAGGATGCTCAGGACAAGCAGTGGGAGCTACTGCCGCACCAGCACGATGCCGGGGATGCACATGGTTTGGATTGCGAGGACGAGGCTGAGGTGTTGCTAAGCCCCCCTCCCCGCTGTCCAGTTTGCCATCCTCAGCGTTGTCGTCCTCCTCCTCGTCCTCCGGTTCATCCTCCCCTCCTCGCTCTCGGCCCACATCTCCTCAGCCCCGCCCCACGTCCGGCGCTGGAATTGAGGCCTGCCGCCACAAAATCGCCACAGCAGCGCGTCGTACTCGCAGGCGCCAGCGTACCCATGCCAACGAGACGCCCTACGACAAGCGGCCTGACCCTCGCTACCACCAGCGTCATCGCCAGCAAGACTTGCACCGAGTCGAATTTGATCTAGAGGCGGCCCCAGTCGCTGGCAACAGCGTGTGGGTTGGTCGCTGTTGAACCAAGACGCATCACCGTCTGTTCACGCTACCACAGCTAGCGGATGACGACTGCGAGGTCATCGAATGGAACGGCAGGTGTTACCACGCTCTCCTCGCCATTGCAGCTTGCTGATCTCCGCCCGGGGACCCTAAACTCATCGTCGACGCGCAAGGGCGCGTCATCGCCATCCTTCTCGGCACCCCGGAGGATCCAGACTGGCCTGACGTCGTCAAGAGGGCCTGCAAGGCCATGGCCAGGGTGCGCGCCAAAGCCGAGCGATACGGGATGTGGCGATACGGGACCCTCCATCGTCCTGCCTTCCCCACCCTCCCGCGCACCCTCCCCCGCGCGTCCGGAGCGCGCGTCCCGAGCACGTGCAGGGGGTGATCCTCGTCGTGATGCGCCGCCCGCCCCGCGCGACTTTTTTTTTTCTGGCGCGACTCGGCCCACTGGATATACGGCGCGGGCACCGTCGCCAGCATCCCCCGCACCCTGTCCCTCGCGTTCCGAGGGCGCGGAGGGGGTGGCCTCGACAACGTCCTCGTTACGATGCGCCGCGCCGCTGGATTTTTCTTTCTGGCGTGACTCGATATGTACCCGGCCCACTTGATACATCACGCGCGTCCCGTCGCCAGGGTCCCCCGCACCCTCCCCCACGCGCTGCGAGGGCGTGAAAGCCGAGGGCGCTGGCCTCGACAACGTCCTCGTTATGATGCGCCGCCCGCGCGACTTTTTTTTCTGGCGCGCCTCGGTACTCGGTGGACTTGATACACGGCGCGCGCACCTTCCCCCATGTCCTCGGCACCCTCCCCCACGCGTTCCGAGGTCCCGGAAGCCGAGGACGCTGCCCTCGACAACGTCCTCATTATGATGCGCCGCACCGCCAATTCTTTTTTGGGGGGCACCCCGGCATTCGGAGCACTTAATATATCGCGCGTGCACCTTCCCCCATGTTCTCTGCACCATCCCCCAGGCATTCCGAGGTCCCGGAAGCCGAGGACGCTGCCCTCGACAACGTCCTCGTTATGATGCGCCGCACCGCCATTTTTTTTTTGGGGGGGCTCCCCGGCATTCGGCGCACTTAGTATACCGCGTGCACCTTCCCCCATGTCCTCCGCACCCTCCCCCACCCTGGGAACGCCCGCAGACGCCGCCCTCGACGATTCGTCATCGTTGTGATGCGCCGCCCCGCGCGATTTTTTTTTCTTTCTGTTTTTCCTTTCTTTTTCGGCTTCGCTCGGCCCTGCACCCCGGGTGTATCGCTCCTCGCACCCTCCTTCGCGTGTTTTCCGGCCCCCGCCCCGCCCTTTTTTTTATATGGCCTCGACACCGACCATTGTCCGCACTGGGGGCGGCTGTGGCGGCACATGTCGTGACGCGCTGTGACGATGGTCACTGCACTCTTACCTGGCAGCCTCAGCAGCCAGAGGCCCTGACTGGCGGCTACAACTGGTGGATTCAGGCCACTCCTGCTTTCTTTTTGCTATCTTACTTGCTTTCCACCTGCTTTCTCTCTTTTCTGCCTCAATTTGCTGGCCCCACCCCCATTTTTGTCAAATTGGCATCTTCCTGCGTCCCCAAGTGATGCCCCGCTTTCTACCTCGCAGTTCCGCCCAGCGACGGCCCATTTCCGCAACGGAACGTTTGCGGCGGATTCGTTTAACGTCTATGTACTATGTTTTGGCTCCCAAGCCCCAGATGCTCACTCCATACATCAGGAAAATCCCCCTCAGCATTTGGTGGAAAGTTTCCAGAGTTATCGAAAGTTCTCAACATTATTCTGATTTTGTTCAGAATTGTCATAATGGCAGAATTTTTCAGTGCCTAAAAAATTGTAAAATTTTCCAACATTTTGTGAACAAATGCGAGCCATTTGTTCACAAATGGTATACATTTCAGGTGAATGTGAGTTGTCAATACGGATTATACAGCCGAAATAATTGCATTCACACTAAAATATGTTACATCCAAGTAGTCTACCGTAACTCTTACGGGCTCTGCCTAGCCTACAATGATACCGATGATCCATGGATCAAGAAGCTATTGACTGTCAGCGGTTTGGTCGCAATTCCGTCCGCCTATTAGGAAAGGTGAAATGAGCATAAAATTTGCGACCAGTAGGTAGAAAACTTTCCTCGGTGACATTGAATACGTGGTCGTCGATGGAGAATGTGATGTGATAACTCGGAAGCGATACCTGAGGGGAAAAAAACTGTGTCAGTAAGAGAGCGCAGAGTATTCAAGAGTCACGTACTTTTTGCGCTTGATAACATTGATGACGGCCCAAGGAACTGCAGGACCGCCAACATATCACTGCGAGGTGTTGGATCAGGATGTGATTCAGAGTTTGCACCTAAGGACTTACTCCGACATCATTGATAAGGCCAGAGTCTGGAAGCAGCTCATGGCCATCACACTTGAATTGAGCCATTATGACCTCGGCGGGAGTATGATACCTGGCCGAAATAAGCTTTTTAGGCGAAATAACACACAACACACGTACCAGTCAGCCCAGGTCATGATAGTGCTAACATCGTCGACGTCCCACATGCTCTTTTGCGGGTCGTTGGGATCTGCGGGGATATTAGTTGCGATGTCGAAGAGAACCCGAGTTCGTGAGCATACCATCTGTCAAAGGGCGGGTTAGTGAGTGAGTAATCAGTGCCAGGGGAGTGACTTACAGATGACCAGGGTCCCGCGCTCGCCGTCAATGTACTGCGTCGAGAGGTGGCTGTGGAACCAATATGTTCCCGTCTGGTTGAACAACGAGCAGTTGTATTCTGTAAAAGCCGGTTAATCGTGAGGTAACGGTAAACCTGTAGCTAGACTCACGACAAGAAGCATTTGGAGCAATCGGACCTGGTCAGCATCAATCAGTTAAATAACACTAGGAAAGTCCAGTCTGACTAACATTGGTTGACGAAGGAAGGGCTGAAACATCTATGAGCACTGAATAAATCAGGGCAGGGTTGAAGCGACTTACCCGTCCTCGGTCGCCGTGCAAACTTGAAAATTCCGTGCCAGTGCTGCGGTGGGCATCAGATTGTGAGTGAAGATAGAGAAACTAAAATGTACGATACTAGTCGACCGCCTCATGGGGTACAAACAGAAAAAGTAAACGACTCGCTCGGTGTCAGTGCCGTCTTTTATCGTGGCAGTGAATATCTGTGGTAAAGGGAGGCGCGTGGGGTCCGTAATCGCACACGTACTTGCGGTCCATTCCCACCGTCAAATATTGACGTCCCTGTGCCAGACGTCAATCGGGGAACGCGGCGGATGAAGAGTGGCGGATGAAGGGCGAGGGCAGGCCCTGGGCAGTGTCCACAGCGGGCTCGGTGGGGTACGGCAGACAAGGGGGTGGTTGGCGGCCAGTCACAAAGCTAGATATTCCGCGATGCGCACTTCCTGCATCAAGGTCGTCGAAAGTTAGGTAAACTCGGGAAACGAGGGCAAGTGAGGCGGCGGAAAGACTCACCATAGACATGCATTAGACATGCCCGCACTCCGACAGACATTTTACACCGAGGAGATGGGAAAGCGAGGCGGGAGAACACAGATGAATAAGTGGTGGATGTGGGCGAAGGAAGAAATGGTTTGTCTGTGACTGTCACGAAACATAACATGAACGATGTTTGATCTCCGATCAACGTTTGTTCTGCGTTTTGACAGATCGGACTTTGAATGACTTAGACAATTTCGTGCAATCCACGAATCCAGTGGAACGGTCATTTGCGCACTGTACCCATAGCGAAGCACGGGTATTATTCTAAATACATTCACTACAAGACCTGGACATCCTGGACCTGTTTGGAATCCCCATGCCAAAATGAGTTGGAATGTCAACCAAATGTTGGCAAAATGTAAACATTTACTGGACATTTCTGATAAAATTTGAACATTTCTTTTGATTCCAAGATTGTGGAAAAATTTGTAAACTTTTCTGACAATTGTCAATGGGGGTTTTTCCTGATGTAGCAGCGGGCGCCTCCCCACATGGGGGCCAACAATACACGGCTCTTCGCGTGCTGCAACATCTACCCATCTACAAACACGAAGGGCGGGGCCGCCTTTATGCTAATGCCTGCGTCGATGACGCCGATATCGTCGCGTTCCGCGCCGGGGACCTTCCCCAGCACGAGTTTCTCGCTGGGGTAAAGGTGAAGGTCGGGCATACCTGTGACCTGGACCGCCGCCAGTCGGAGTACTTGGCGTGCGACGTCGGCCAGACGCACCTGTGGGCGTTTTACTACGACGTCGAGAAACGTTACTTGGCCGGTATGTATCCTTTCTGGAATCGTCGGCTATACTTTTTTTTTTTTTTTTGCAGAACGAATGGTTCATCTACGGCTTTTCGAGAAAGGGGGTTGCGAACGGTGAACGAATGCCCCGGCTGTGACGTACGCCACCGCGAATATTGTGCATTCCACTCACTGGGTAGCTTGAACGTTGTCCACGGCGTCGTGTGCGATGTATTGAAAGCACTGGGCCAGCGAAAGCCAAAACGGTGCGCTCCTGAGTTTGGTTTTATTTTATTGGTCTTATCTTTATGCTAGTGTCTTTTGTAGTTGCCCGCATAACACGATAGATATTTTTCGATTGTTTTATTCGTGTACATAAGTGTATTTTGTAAAGTTTGTATATAGTTACTTGTAATGCCAAACAACGCCGATTTCGGTACTTTCTTGATTGCTGCTGCAAACGACGAGCCCAAGACCCTCGACGACATTGGTTTACTGGTGGGCTGCTGCCCGATCCCCATCGGAACACTCTAATGCGATGTATCGCGAGGTCTCTAATGAGAGCCTCCGATCCATCGCCGGTTTCCTCTAATCAGAGGAACCGATGTATCATGATGCCAGCATCTGGTGGAAATATGTGCTGGCGTCATTTTTTTTTTAGATTCTTGGGCGGGCGTGATCCACGAGGAGTCGTCGAGGACGGCCAAAGTTAAACGGAAATCTCAGCTGATTTGCATGCTTCCTTGAAGCACAGCATTTGAATGGTGACACTGACAGGTGCCACCAAGGTGCCACTGGGGAACGTGGCTTAGCTATGCACACTGTGACAGTACAATATGAATTTTTTTCCGTACAAAGCTGCTTAATATTTACGTCACATATTCGCATATTCGGTTTTTTGGACGTAGGACTTCAGAGTCCAAAATCAGCTACCTTGATTATACATGTCCATCCACCCAGATAATCAAAGGTAAAGTGGCAGAACGCAGTATTGTTTCCTCCACCGCCTGCGCCGGATCTGAATCTGCTCGCGATACGGGCTGGGTGAAAATGCCGCGACCGCCGCAGCATTGCCGCGCACTGACGCGGTACTGCCGCGCATTGACGCGGCGGTGGCTGTGTTTTGCTGCGCCAGTGCCGTGCAGTGTATATTTCATTCCACAGGGCTTTCCTGACCTCAAGTCAAGTTGAGGCAATGTTTACTAAGTTCAATACATCGTCTAGATCACAAAGCCCTTGCCCTCAACCTTGAAATATACTGCTTTGAACAACTCCCAATTTTGGACTAAATCTTGACTAGATCCCAGTTATCTCCTTGGTTTCTGGCTCAAACACCAGGGGAATTCACCCCATTACATTATATCTTATGTTAAATCTTTACACCGGGGGCAAATAGCGACACATTTGGTTTGACATGCGGCAGACGCATTTAGTCTGCATTTGTTGTCACGGTACAATTGCTCTTTGTGACCACAAAGCCAGGTGTTGTACTGGCTTTGTGTGTATGCTGGGTTCCCTCGACTGGGTGAACAAAGCATGCACAAAGACTGCACAAAGGCTGGCTTTGTTGTAAAAGAGACCTATTGTGACTCGTCACAGCAAATGCAAACCAGATGCGTCTGCCGCACATCAAATCAAATGTGTCAATCTTTGCCCCCGGTGTTAGTTATCAGTACCCTAAAGGTGATATTTACCGTAGGAAATAGGTCCAAGTAGCTGAACATGTACTATGTACTTAAGTTGCATACTGAGGCATTTGTTCAAGTACATCTCTCATTCCTTTTCCCATGATTTGCAACACCTTGTTGAGCCTACATTTAAATTTTCCAGCATATTTGAGATGCTTCCACTAATGAAATAGTCGACATGGAACCGTCGCGCACTGACGCGGCAGTGTTTTGCCGCGCCATCTATATTTCATTGCAGTTGCCTTGGTTGACCTGAAATCCAGTTGGGGGGATATTTTATAATGTCAATGCATCGTCTTGACTTCAAATACCCCATCTCAAACTCAACAATATACACCCCATTTTTTGCACAAAATGTTGACTAAATCCTGTCTATCTGCCCATTTTATGGCAGAGATATGGCAGCAATTAACCCAATCATCGGCTCATTCAAGCCTTGCATTTATTGCTAGGTTGCCGGAGGGAGGTGGCTACATAAGAGACACAGTGGTGGCCGTGTTTTACCGCGGCAGGTGTGCGCCATCTATAGTTCAGTCCTGCGGCTTTCTCTGACTTCGAAAAATGTCTGGAAAATGTTCTGCAATGCTAATACATTGCACAGGCTATAATCTCCCCCTCTGAACCTCGAAATATACGACTTGATCGACCCCATCTTGGCTATACACATGTTCACTGGATGCTGGATAGCTGATGAATTTATGAGAATTAGCCCAATCGTCCTGTATTTCATGTTTATTCGGTTTCCCAATGGTGCTAAGTGGGTAGAAAGGGAAGGAAAATGGCCTGCTGTTGCACAGACAAGGCGACGGTGGCGGTGTTTTGCCGTGGCAGGTGTTGCGCTGCATAATTCACTTTCCACTGGCACAGAGAGATCTAAACATAAAATCAAGTCGGTTTAAAACTTTAAATGTAGTACTACCAACACATCGTTCAGAGCACAACATTCAACCTTGCTTCAAAACATATAAACCGTCCCCCAGTTTTGAAGCAGGCTCATAGTAGGGCTGGGTGAAATTGCCGCGCATTGACGCGGCGGTGGCTGCGTTTCGCCGTGCAGTGCCACGCCACCCATATTTCACCACAGCAGCCTTGTCTGACTTCAAATACAGTCGGGTAAATGTTTCTTAATGCCAAATTTGACCATAAATACCCTGCCTTAAACATGGCAATATGCATCTGATTTTCTGGACCAAAAGTTGACTAAACCCTGCCTAGCTGCCCAATTTATGGGAGGAAAATGGCAGACACTGGCCCAATCCTTCTTTGATTTAAAACCTGAGATGAATTCGTAAGATGCTGAGAGGGTGATAGGTTGATGGAAAGGAATGAAAATGAGCACAGACGCTGCGGTGCCGCGCAGCCTATGTGCCGTTCCACAGGCCTTCCATGACCTCAAGTCAAGTTGGAGCAATGTTTAATAATGTCAATACATCATCTGTACCAGAAATTTCCCGCCCTAAACCTTGAAATGTACCACTTCCAACAACTCCCAATTTTGATTTATATCTTCCGTGTTATCTGCTTAGTTTTGGGTCCTAACACCACCATATAAGAATCCACACATTTACTATGTATTTCATGCTAAACATTTATTTATCAGTACTCAGAAGGTCAAATCCACCGTAAGAGATGGCTCTAGGTTGGTTGAACATGAATTATGACTATGCACACAAGTCGCAAACTCCGGCATTCGTTCAAGCCCTGTGATCTACGTCTCTTATTCCGTTCCCTTAATTTGCGACGCCTCTGTGACCCTAATTTCAAGCATCCCAGTCCATTTGAGATATGCTCCAACAGCAAATGATTGACATTGGTACCGTTGCCCACTGACGTGCCGGTGGCTGTGTTTTGCCGCGGCAGTGCCGCGCGGCCTCTAATTCCTTCCACTGGCATTCTCTGACCTCAAATCAAGTTGAGGTAATGTTTTTCGGTACTAATGCATCGGTTGGATTGCAAATAGCCTGCCTTGAAGATTGAAATGTCCCACTGCAGCCACCCCATTTTTATACTCCAATCCTTGACTAAATCCTGACTATCTGGCCAGGTTCTACACAAAAGATGGCAGCAATTGGCCTGATAATCTTGTATTCCAAGTCAAGTCTAAATGTGATTTTTAGCTCGAACACGGGGTAAGTACATAGATCGGCAGGAAGATTGAACTGCTGTTGTCACTTATGCACTCACGCGATGCCAGTGGCAGTGTTTTGCCGCGGCAGCTGCGCGCCACCTATATTTTATTCATCACGCTTTGTGTGACTTCAAATCGGGTTGGAAAAATGTTTTCCTATGTGAATATATTGTTGATGCCATAAATCTCCCCACCTAACCCTCAAATGTTGCATCTTAACTACCTCACCTTTGAACTAGATGTTGACTTGATGCCGGTTTCCTGATCTACCTCCGATACATAGAGGGTAACGATGACCAAGGCATGCTGGTAAGAGGTAGCTAGCGACCTAGCAGGATTGAACTGCTGTCGGTGCATAACACAATGGTGGCTCTGTTTTGGCGCTGCAGTGGCCGCGCTGCTGGTACTTCTTTCCGCAGATTTTCTGTGTCTTACAAACTCCGAGGCAACTTGAAGCTTCGTGATGCAGGACTTGAACTCATCCTCTGGCTGAGGACTAAAATCTTACTAGATTGTGATCAACTAGTCACTTTCTGCGCAAAAGAAATGAATTTCGACCGAAATACACTGCTATTCCGGTTGAGAGTCAATCAGATTGAAGTTGCGAACAAACGACAACCGAATGCTGAGTTTGTATGGCGGTCCCAATGCACTTTTATTCCCGCGCAAAATATATTCGGGGTTATCGGCTTCCGCGCTTTAAATATAGGGCTTTTGACGCCCTCCGCGCTAAAGATGGGCCGATCTGTCAATCAGTATATTTGGCGCGCGATCCGGTCTCCGCGCCAAATAAATTTGGGACCCGCGCATAAAATAAAACTTGCCTCGCGCCCCTTTTGGGAAAATTGAGTCCCGCGCAATTTAAAGTTCATTCAGCTGATTTGCGAGAAACACATATTAAATTGGGAGTATTGTATGGATCAAACTGGAACGAGTGCGACTGCAGTACGAGGATGCGGGTATAGGTAGGAATATAAGGACATAGGAATATAAGAACATAGGAATATAAGGACGATGGTAAGTGTAGGTGTAGGTGATCAAAGGAATGAGGGGATGAGTCGAATGTATGAGACTAGGTCTCAGCCCTTGGAGTGGCGATCTCGGCGGTTGGATAGATGGGCTGCAGAAGGTTCTGGCGCAAGGCGGCACGAATCGGCTCATCCGTTTGAAGTCCCATCAGCGATGCCACGGCCTTATCGACTAAATCTTCTTCCCTGGTAGCGTAGCCTGTCCCCCATATTCACGACACCGTGAGCTTGCGACATCCGTCGCACAAATCATCGATTTCTGTGTCACAAAGTGCGTTCAGAAGTTCAATGAGACTCATTGAAGCATCCGGATGATGTATGAGCTTCCGAACATTCGTCATCCACTCGCGAATCCATGCATAGCGACAAGTAACCACGCTCGCGCAGTTGGGATCATGGATGATCTTGGGTGTATCAAAAGCAAACTGCTTACGGAGGTGTTCGATATGCGCCTTTGTCTGGACCAAGCAAAAATATCCCGGCGGTCCAATCTGCTCTGCGCAGAACATGTTGAGGCAGGTGATCGGCATCTTCATCAATCGTCGAAACGCAGGCTCAATCCAATCGTCAACACGATAGAGCCGAGCCAGCTCAAATTGGAGAGCAGGATGGAAATCATCGCCTTTTTTAGTGAACTCGCGAATGGCATGGTCAATGCCGTCGGTGATTTCAAAGAACGTCGAGAGCTTAAGTATAGAGACAAGGAAATCTTCGGTTTTTGGATGCATCCTGGACAACATGGTTATCTGGGTGTCATGCATGTAAGGTTCACCAGGGGTAAAGGTAGAGGTACAAAAGGGCCAACCTCTACCCCTACCTCCCTTGACCCTACCTCTTGACCTTGGGAGGTAATTTAAGAGGTATTCTTGCTGAGAGAGCCTGTGGACCTCTGGGGTCTAAGTTGACATGTGAAACAGTCATATTTAAGGCAGTCCTATCCCAGGGAATGGGTATTGACCTCAGAAACTTGTTTTTTAAAACCAGAGGTACAACTTTGCCTTAACCTCTACCCCTACCTCCCTTGACCTTACCTCTGACCTTTGGAGGTTTACCTCTACCCCTGGTGATCCTTACATGCATGGAAGGAAAGGACATTACGTTGGGCCCATGTAAATGTGGCACAGGAGATGATCAAAATCATCCCGATTCAGACTCGGCGGTAGCTGAATAGGGTTCATATCAGATGCGCCTTCGGTTCTCACATCAGGATCCACGTTTGGGCCGCGTGGCAAGGAGAACAATGTCTTGAAGAAAGCAGGCCTGAACCTCAAGACACTCGAGTGGAGTTTGTAGAGCAGTCCAGGACGGTCTGCGGTACGCAGCTAACCGGGTGCTGAGGTTAGACGACCTAACGGAAGAAGGCAAATACACGCGCCTGGAAGACAGCCGAACCATCCAAAAAGTAAAACATGGGGTGGCGGTTGTCGTCTCCTGGGTTCTGCGGATCTGACATGACTGGTAAATGAAAACCACTTGCGTGGCGGTCACAGCTTCTCCAAGCATGTCAAAACAAGCTTTGTCATTCCCGCTATCTAGTGATGTTCCGGGCCCGGCCCGGCCTGGATACCCGGGCTTGGGCCCGGCTTGAGTGGGCCTGGGCTTGAGATTCTCCAAGCCCAAGCCCAAGCCCGGTGAAGCCCGAGCCAGGCCCGAAGCCCGGGCCTGGGCCTGGGCTTCACTGTACAATTTTACAGTGCATTCTGCTGGCATTCTGGATGTTGCATGATATTAAGTAAAGCCTTAAACACTATATAAGAACTACAAGTTTAACCAACCCCCACCCAGACGGCCATCAATAAAAAAATACCAACCTTCTAACCGCCCCATCACAACATGTCACACTACATCCATCACAAATAAGCCTTCGGCATCCGCGGCATGTTCAACACCATGATCCTACCGTTGGAGGGGCGTCAGTTGAAGATTCAGAGGTTTTTTTTTTTTTACGCTGGAGATCAACTTAACATTGATCCTGGGTGGTGCTCAAGCCCAGGCCTGAGCCCTGGGCTTGGGCTTGAACTTGTTGAGGCCCGAGCCCGAAGCCCGCTCAAGCCCACTGCCGGGCCTGGCCGGGCTTGGGCTTCATCGGGCCGGGCCTGGCGGGCCTCAGGCTTGAAGCCCGGCCCTGAGCATCACTACCGCTATCTATCCCAGATCCGACATGGTCCATCCAAATCACTTCCCCGCTCTCCCAAACATTCCGAACCAATTCAACTGGCCTACTGATGTCTTGCGTGCTCACAATATAATAGCCTCCGCCTATGATTGGGCAGCCACTCTCTTGCGCCAAGAAGAAGCAGATCCGATGCGATTGCGTATCCACTCAGAACAAATCAGCCAGAATATGTTACATATACTCGAGGCCCTTGTTCCCGAGGTTGGAGATCAGACCTGGCTTGAAGCCTCTGCGACTGCTTTGGGCCAAATCACTGCCGATCTTGAGCGAAGTTCTATTATTGCAGATAGAATGTGAGTCAAAGTCGCAAAGCTTTTTAGAATTAACCTGACAGCAGAAAAATTTTGGAGAGAACTCGAAACTTAGGCATGTCGCTCCCATTCGTGTAGAAAGAACTGGACATCGTGGGAGGCCCAGAAAGGTGGTTGAGCCAGTGTGGCTCGCAGACGCGGTTTCCACCATCGTAAAATAACTCTACAAACTCTTGCCGACGCACTGAATATGCATCGCAATACTCTCCGAAACTATCTCAAGTACTACGGTGTCTACCAGCGTTACTCAAACCTCAGTGACCACGATCTTGATATTCTCACAAAGCGCTTCAAAAGCTGCAAACCAAATTCTGGTTTGCGCTATCTCATTGGATTCTTGAAAACACATGGAGTGAAGGTACAGAGAGAGCGGGTTCGTAAATCGCTACTACGGATTGATGGACTTGGGCCAATACTCCGGAAACATACTCTTGACCGTCGAGAATACGAGTCGCCTCGGCCCAACTCAGTATGGCATATGGACGGACATCACAAACTAATCAAATGGGGCTTTGTAATCCATGGTTTTGTCGATGGCTATGATCGAACAGTATGTTTATAGCTGTTATCTAGAACCACGGGCTTATATTCAAACAAACCAGATTGTAGGGTTGCGAACACATACAAATAACCGTGCAACCACAGTTCTCCAGCTCTTCCTAAGTGCAGTCGAGCAATACGGTGCACCTTCTCGTGCCCGTGGAGACCGGGGTGGGGAAAATATTGAGGTTTCTGTCTGGATGATAAAGTACCGGGGTCCAAACCGCGGATCGTTTCTGTGGGGAATGTGAGGATGAACTTTCACAACCTTGCCTACCTAATAACTTATAGTTCAACCCGAAACACTCGAATGGAACGCCAGTGGGTCGAGGTTGGGACGCAATTTGCACGGCCCTGGCGAGGCTTTTTTTTGCGTCTCGAACGACTACATGGTCTGGATCCCAACAATTCTCATCATCTCTGGCTCCTACATTATCTGTTCCTGGATGAGATCAACAAGGACTGCGATGATTTTCGAAACTATTGGAACCATCATCCGATCTCTGGAAAAGGGCATGATCAGACACCATTGGTAAGAATTATTGCATTCCACACCTCGGATCTGACTGCTCTTAGGACATGCGACTTGTCGGCGAACTGAAATACGGAAAATATGCCGACAATTTCCATGAGATACACCCTGAGGTTCTGGATCGGTACGGCAATGGAGGTAAGTGTGATATCTGTGCACTCCCCACCAACTTAAGTACTTACTGTGCTGCCAAGCCAATATTGACGCCGCCATTGCCGATGACCAAGACCATCACATCCGACACGCAGCAATTGATGTTCCGAATCACGAATTTCCATTCCAGAGCAACGAAGCTGGAAACATTTTCTACAGTGCTTTTACTGAAGTTAAGGCTGCCGAGATTGTCCCTCTGCAATTTGGTGTTGCACCTGCAGAATGGGAAGATGAAGGATATCCGGAAACAGAGGCCGTCAAGGTTGGGAAAAAAGAGGTGGAAATAACTCTTCCGTTTGCTCTCTGGTGGCCACGGGCAGTTGCGCGGGCCCAAGGACTGGAGCTCTTGTCTAAGATTCACGCCGTTGAAAATGGGGACATTGTTATACCGTAATATATTATCTAGGATCTACTTATCCAAGAAACATATACTGGAATGCCCCGCAACAACTACATAGCTGGCAAGATCTGTACCTGTTGCATGATTGCAACGCCGGCTATGCGTGCCAAAGGTTTGCTTTCAATACCAGCTACGTCACTGGGGACGCTGGCCATTACAGCCCCACATCTGGCCCAGATTCTAACTCAAAGAGTCGAACTTGAAGTATAAACATGAAACCAAAATTATCTCGAAAAAATCTCCGGCTGGCTTATTTTTGGGCACGATTTGTCCGGGTTCCAACTAAATATACACTGTATAGTTGAAGGCAATATATTGTGCACCTTAACAGGCTTGTAACTCAATACGACCCGAGTTCAACCTGCCATCGAGAATTGATCGCATCGGAACTCGGGCGAGATATTGTATATCTGAACGGCTGTGCACCTCCATTGTAAGCTAAAAATTTATGGAGTGGAATGGAAAGTCGAAATTCCAAAGACAGAATCTCCAGGTATTCGGGAGGAGCCCCCATGTGGTAGAAGATCATAATATTCATCTGTCAAGTTCGGCAGATCCTGTTGGTCCAAACAGGACAAACCGTAGAAACAAGGTAACAGACTCACCATCCCTGAGGAGTGCAATCTGCACTCTTCAGGCACTAGAGGCTACCATCCCTTCCTTTGGTACTTTATCCTATGCTTAGACGACTTGTTTGCGGACTTGCCTGCATGCAATAATGGTGCAAGATGTCTTCGGCAGCTGTTGTGGTCGGGCTGGCAGCGCGTAGCTTAGTTTGGTAGTATTAGGTACCAATCCCTGTCATTCGGCAATATATTGGGTTTTCTGCTTCCACTCCCATCCCGCTGCGAGCCCCGTTGGCTCATCTCCGGCCCCAGAGATCCCGAGCGGTCTCCATCTTGGTGATTGGAGTGGGATTCGAACCCACGCCCTTACTGTGGCATGGCTGACAGCGCGTAGCATACTTTGGCTGTATTAGATGTAGATGGCTGTCTCTCGGCAATCACTATTGGGTTTTCCTCTGCTTTCACCCTCCCGCTGCGAGCCCCGCTGGTTCTTCTCCCCTGAGAGGTCGTAGACCCTCTCCACTGTATAAAGGGAGTCTGAGGGCCTGTGCTAATGCAAGCAGTCATCTCAAGCCATGAGAAAGGGTGAAATTATTCAATCTAAGCCGCAGGAGAGCGACTCCTGCAGGCGAGGTCAACGTGATAGCCGAGTCCAAACTCGCAAAAACATTGCCACATCTCATTTTCACTCAATGCCCTGTACGGGGAAGGGCGGTAGCAGCAGCTGCTCTTGCAAAGTCTTTGAAACTGGTGATGCAGACACCGGCCCATCTAGCAAGTGTACGCTCTGCAAACACAAGAAAAAATACCACACTGCGGCTATTGCGGTCTCGGATGTCCTTGCCAAATTCGACTTGGCCCGTCTACAAAGCAAAAAGGTAGCGGATGACCAGGCTCGCCGCGAGACAAACAAGGGCTTTCGGGGTGGGAAAAGTTCTGACACTGCCAAGGCATCGCGATCCACCAGCTCAAGCAAGGTCCGTGATCTTCGTCTCCATCAGACTGTTTCTAGTACATCTGACTTACCTCCTTGAGGCCGCGGTGGAGACCAACTCTATGGTAAAAGTGGGCAGCATTCAAATAATCATCTGCAGCGTTGATGTACGCCAAACTCCCGTTTATGAATTGTGAATTGATCATGTCATTTCAGGCGGCGGGTAAACCGCTGGTCGACAGATGCCCATCTCCAAAGGTTGTCGAAGAGGACATGGTTGGCCACAATCTGGCGGTTTTCAAAAGCCCGGATGGTCAAGATCTCGAGTTTGACTTGGATTGGATTTTTGGCAATGTCGACGAATGGCTGCGTAGCATGGTAAAAAAGAAGGGGGAATGCAGTGTTTTCGATTACCTGGATGCAAAGTACGGTGTTCCTAAAGGCGAATCAGATTCGCATTGGGTCCTCGCCGGGAAGAGCAGCCGTAAAATTTTTGTGAAGCTAGGACCAATCAACGGGGAGCTGCTCGACAGAGTAAAAGGTACAGCGTCCGGCCATCGAGAATACCAAGAGCATGCCGTTCGCATTAGTTAGTTTTTTCTTTTCTTCCTGGCCGATTGACGCTCATGATAACGACAGTTACGCGTCACAGAATTCCCTCTACGCTCGCCAAAGATTGGACAGAGGCTGTTCGACGAGTCACGGAGGGGGAAGAGCTCAACTCGGAGTCAGAAAGGGAGGTCGAGCAGAGATCCAAGAGCCGCCAAAGCATAGGTAAAGGGAAATCCCGTGCTAAATCCAAGCCCATCCCGCGTGCTCGATCTGCATCAGTGGAAGCGGAATCGTCGGAGTCGGATTCTTCGGCGTCTAAAATGGAACTCACCATCGCAGGCCCTCGCCGCAGTTCCCGTCTGGCAGAGACAGCGGTAAAAACCGAATCTTTTGATGTCGATCTTGGTATCCCTCGCAGTCCCAGTTCGCCCTCTGGCCGTTCCAATCCTTTATTTATTGATTCGGATATTGAGGAGATCGCGGCCGCTGAAGGTGATTGAATATTCTTCTTTGCTTCCACATCTGATCATGATTTTATAGCTCCCGGCTCCCGCAAGCGCAGCGTGTCACCGTCGTTCCTCAATGAGGATATCGAAGATAGACAGAAAAGAGCAAGATCCGCATCATATGGCTCCAACTACAGTACGTCTTTCGGCTCTTCTTCCCCAATCTTGTTAATAAAGCCACTATAGGCCAGGATTCAGTGAAAAGCGATAGTGATGCTATGATTCTTCAGCCGGCCGCCTTCGATGTACCTCCTCAGGTGACGTTGACAGCTCCCCCGGTGACGGCAGCTACAGCGAACTCACCAAATTTCTCCACCAACGCGGCGACGTTCTCCGCCGTTGCTACGCCGTCCACCTCCACTTCGGCTGGGTCATCCCGCATCCCATCATCTGGATCAGAAACTACAGGGCCATCTACGACGATGCGGAACTATCTTCCTCGCAAAGGACTCCACGTTCCCCAATCCAACTCAAACATCTGGCAGAAATTCTAGACCGTCCTTTCCGCTACTTATACCCTCACCTTTCAATCCTTTGAACTTGTTTTGCGCCAATTCCATTCGCGATGCGTCTCAAATGCATACTTTAGGCACCGACTAGTCCCTAACTCATCCCCTCATTCCTTTGAGCACCTACACCTACACTTAGCATTGTCCTTATATTCCTATGTCCTTATATTCCTACTATACCGGCATCCTCGTACTGCAGTCGCACTCGTTCCATACAATACTCCCAATTTAATACGTGTTTCCTGCAAATCAGCCGAATGATCTTCAAATGATCTTTAAATTGCGCGGGACTCAATTTTCCCAAAAGGGGCGCGAGGCAAGTTTTATTTTACGCGCGGGTCCCAAATTTATTTGGCGCGGAGACCGGATCGCGCGCCAAATATACTGATTGACAGATCGGCCCATCTTTAGCGCGGAGGGCGTCAAAAGCCCTATATTTAAAGCGCGGAAGCCGATAACCCCGAATATATTTTGCGCGGGAATAAAAGTGCATTGGGACCGCCATAGAGTTTGAACTGCAGGTTGAACTCTGATTGTTGAACACATGATTTTTTTTCCAAAATTGCATTGCATCCCAGGCTATGAAATATGAAAAATACAAATCTTGACGTGGCAGTGGTTATACTTTGCCACGGCAGTGCCGCATGGGTTACTCGAGTACATCTCGCTCCGTACGCGCTCTGGAAACCAGAATAAATTCGGACCAGGATTAATAGTGTCTATACTTCTGTTGGGCAATGAAACTCATGTACTATGCGTGGTATTGTTCCATCCTTTGAATGTGTTGAGCTGGAATAAAATTGGTTCACTTGGACTGCTGCTGTATAGCGAAATGGTAGTCTCTCGTAGACATACCCTACAACAACATGATGCTCGTACCTCGCATGTTGTACCAAACCCTTCAATTTGGACAGTCGCCCACGGGCCACGATCCATCACCTTGTTTTGAACTGCGAAAGTGGTTCACAAATGAATTAACCTCATCCCCGACTCGGTCACAACCTGTGCCGCGAGGTTGACGCACCAGACCCTATTGAGAATCAATTAGCCAGCGAATTTCTGGATCAAACGCACAGATAGGCACACCGACCGAGCAGATGACAGCTGGTTAAAGTGTAACTGACGTAAAACCACACAGACTACCATTGATTGTGGCATCACTGTGAGGTTGGAGTCCATTCTGGGCATCTAGGCTGACTTGCTATCGCAGAACCATCGTCTCCATTGAGCTTGACAATCAATGGTTCGACTAGACTTTTAAAAAATTATAGTGACTACCCAACGCAAGGAGTTCTTTCGCTCAATCGGCGCCCAACCCTCCGACGTGGAATTCAACTCGGTCAGGTGGGCAGTAATCTACAGTTACTAGATGAACTTATCTGACTCTTGAGGTCGTAGATGGGCTTCGCGACGGAGCTTAAATCTTCCAAGCATGTTCTGAACTGCGCGGTAGTCAGCTTCATGAACAATGGCCGCCCATACCTGTCGCGCGAACCATAGAACTACCAAAGTCGTGCCCACGATTCGGTAAGGGTATGAACTAGGATAGGAGATGACAAACCTTTGCTTTACATACAGGAGCTGACGACAGCCTGTTTCGCAAATTCCCCTCAGCCTGATTGTTAATTTTTTGGAGGGGATTCACATTCAGTTTGATTTTTTTTCAGCACCGGTGATCATGAGCATGAGACGAGGATTGAAGTGTCCAAAGAATGGAATAGAGTAGAATAAGTAAAAAGGAAGGAGCAAACCAAAAGAGGGAGCAGGGCAGGGAAGAGAACATCTACAAGGCCAGCCTTGACTGTGTGCACAATGTTGTTCGCGAATCAGCAGCAGTACATTGGGAATTTGGAGGGCACCACTGGTGATATGAACACTTGAAGGTTCCACGTTTTGAATCTAGAGTCTAGGGCTCAGTTTGAGTAGTAAAGAGGAAGCAGGTCCATACCCGACCCCAGAGTTTATAACTGTTGAAAATCCGCAAGCGACTTCTAAGGGGGGTCTGTCGTATCGGGTGCGGTCGTGTCAAAAGATACTGCGCCTGTGAGAAAAATGGACTAGGAAAGTGGTTGCTTCAGTCGAGGT
The DNA here is from genome assembly GCA_029204075.1 of Mycena capillaripes. Classification (NCBI taxonomy): domain Eukaryota; kingdom Fungi; phylum Basidiomycota; class Agaricomycetes; order Agaricales; family Mycenaceae; genus Mycena; species Mycena capillaripes. The sequence continues at coordinate 2,283,627 of JARHKZ010000019.1, read as the reverse complement.
ATTGAAGAATCTACAGAGATTTCTCGAGATCTCGAAGAATATTGATCAATACCTAGAGATCTCGAGAGATCTCGACACCCAAACCCATAACTCAAGGGTTTTGTCCAGTAAGGGCCCTCAAACGTTGGTGTTTGAGTTGCACATCGAACCTCTGGCATGAGCTTGAGTATAGTAGGTAGTCCTTGAAGCTGTCGAGTTCCTGAACGGGAGTTTATCCAGTGGTGACGACTTGCGCGTAAATTAAATACATAGCCGAAGTTGTGGAGAGCTGGTTAAGAGTCTAGACTTAGCCCGACTCGACGTCAAGGTTTTTCTACGGAAATTTTGGAAGATTCGAGACGGCGCATTGGCATCCAGGCGCTTGACCGTGAAGAACAAAGTCACTAAATTTCCAGAGTAGAGGCGCAATACCAGTTGTCGACAAGTTACCAAGATTCAGATTTGGAATCATATTGCGGTGCTATCTGGTGGTGGAATTCTATCGCCGACGAACACTTCGGCCCGTTTGAACGAGAGAACCATGAACAAAATTTTGGATGCGGAGAAGATGCGGAACATACGGAGGACGGAAATAAGTCAGCGGGACGAGGCGATCATGCCGGTCAGCTTAAATTTGTGGAATGTTCAAAAATAATGTGGGAGATGAGAATTTTCGTTCGGGGACAAAGCGTGTGAATCAAAATATACTTTACTCGCGGAAAAGCAATCGGGGACTGCTCAAACTTTCGGTCACTGCGGGTGTCTGCAAAGCCGGGGCTTTCAGGCTCGGCTTTGGCTTTGATGGACGACAGGCCGAGCCAAAAGCCATCCCAGGCCGACATTTTGGCTCGGCTTTGGCCCGGTACCAAAGCCGAAAAGCCAGGGCTTTACGGCCTGAGGCCGAAGCCGGCACATCACTATGTTTGAGGTTCCAGGAGCCAGCCGCGTTTGCAGAGGTGTCCAGTTCGCACTGAGAACGTTTGCCTGATTAGAATGCTTCGTTCCCCTTGTACCTGCTATGAGCGATGGTGTCGAGTCTCCCATGTGCCAGAACTAGTATCGAGCTGGGATTCGTGAGTGAGGGAGAATGATTCGCATGAGCGGTGATTCTCATGATGTCATCAAAGTTCTAAGTTGCCGCGGTCCCACGGTTCCACATCGACGCGCAATTGCCTAGGACATACACCGACTGAGGATTGGGTTTCAAATTGATGAGTAATGCTTCACAGATCACCCTAGGATCTATCCCGCGTCTTTTTCCGTCACTGACACCTCTTTAACAGTGTTCCAAAAATTTCGCCTAAAGCCCCGGCTTAAGCCGAAGCCGAGCCGAAGCCGAGCCGAGCCTGGGGGGCGGCCTGGCCTGGGATTTTTCCAAGCCAAAGCCGCCAATTGCGGGCCAAAGCCCCGGCTTTCAGGCCGGGCCAAAGCCGGAACAACACTACTCAAACATTGATCCCGTTGTCGCGTAAGCGCTACGACTGGGCGTCCGTTGACTCCACTACACGGAGAGTGCTTGCGTGTACGCCTCGCCGCTCTTGAAACGTACCGCAAAGATGGCGGACACTGCATACACGAGGTAAAGCGCGTTCTAACACGAGCTATACGTAGCCCCTCACATCGCCACTCTCCTCCATCCAGATCCGTTGTGTAATTCCACGTTCCCTCGATGTACGTCCCCCTCGCCGACATACCATCTGCACTACCCGTATCGCGTCGCGCTCCGGGTGCGCTCCTCCGTATCGACTTACACACCAGCTACTCCAGCTGACCTGACCTTTGTCTCCCGTAGATTGCTTCACACTACATCGCTGCCTTTTCCTTATGCTTGCCCTGCCATTTCACGCCGCCCCGCATGAATCCTCCCGTACATCCCTTCGAGACAGAAGCCGCTTCGAGAGAAAGCTGGCACATAAACTGTTGCCAGTATGACGTGCGTCCGCTCTTTGCGTCTGCGTTCTTTTCCTCGATGCGACCTAACTCGTTCAGAAGATGTCCCCCACACCCTCATGACGCCCCCCTCCCATCGCTCTCGTGTGTGGGGTGAAAGGTGACCAGCTTTGCTCCCTTGCGTCAAGTAGTCTGCTGCCATACGTGCGCGTGAACTGACTGTCCTATGATACCTGCTCCAGCACTCGACCATGAGGGAATCCCGGGCTCAAGCGAGCGGGATGGGGATTCCGGGTGGTACCTCTCTTTCGCGAGGCGAGTCGAGCCTACATTCCCTATCCGCCCTCTTCCTTCCCGCGTCGTCCTCCCCCTTCTTCTTCCGTCTCTCGTCCTCCTCTTTCCTCTGGATCCGTGGCTGACAGTACCTTATCTCCAGATGTCCGATCTCAACGCGATCCTTCACGATTTAGCGCGGGTAGTACGTCCACCACCCCGCTCCACTACCTCGCAAAGATATCACACCGTTCCTGACCTCACCAAACCCGAGTACGTCTCTCCATCTATACATGTCCCACTTGCAGCACTAGCTCACTCCTACAGCTGTGTCCCCACCACTCCCACCACCCACTCAACTCCTCGATCTGGTCTTCGACGGGACGACTCGGCGCGCGTAGAGGTGAGGACGGGGGAAGCGGGTTGGCGCAAGCAGTATTGAAAGGGCGTCGTCGTGGACCGCCGGCAGCGCAGCAGACGCAGCTTAGGGGGCGCAGCCGGGTGTGCGCTCCGTCCACTGGGGGAGAAAGTAGGGGCATTGTGGTGCTGTGTCGCATCTCCTGCCGAGCAGCGGACGCAGATGCAGACGCGGTGGAACTGGCTCCTTCTCGTTTCGGTCACTTATCTTGTTCGCTTCTTCAGCATGAATGCTTGGTCGCTCTTGGTGCTGAATAGATATAACATCCTTTTCTTCCTCAATTTTTTGCGGCCGAACAGGTTACGGAGTCAGCGCGCCTTCCCTTTCAAATTCTTGATCCGACGCCGCTTTCCTGTTTTCTTGCCTCAAACATCAAGATTCTCGTCGCGCATTCTCAAATTACAGCCGCTCGGCGCACTTTACCCCACTAGCTCGTGGTTTTCTCATGGTCTCTCAGCAAAGAATTGGGGAATCAGATATCAGAAGCACTCCATCATACACACATGTTCTCGTCGCGCGTTCTCAAATTATAGCTGCTCGGCGTTCTATCCAGTTTTCTCATCCGAAATGAGATATCAGAAATAGTCGCCGTCACTCCGTCATACAGCTTCCGTTGACCAGCGCTTGGTCCTCGCTGCTGGGCAAAGCTTAGGGCTGGGCGGCTCATGCTTTCGCTGCCCGCTTACGACCTAGTTGGAGTTGTGCGATGGCGAACCGCGAGATTTGGCAGCCATCCGCATCAGATCTCGGGAACACTTCTTTCTTTCTTTTTTTGAGGCGTCTCGAAGATACGCATAGCAATCTTTAACAGCTTTCCGGGAGAGGACAAAGCGGAAGTAGTATCATCATGATGCGCAGCACACCGCGTTTCCTCCACTTCCTCCTCCCTCTTGCCTCCCTTTAGCCTCGCACGCTCTCTTGCCGTTCGAAATGGTTTCGAGAATGCGTCGCATTCGCTCCGCTAGAATCATCTCAGATGCCTTCGCCGCGACGAAGGTCGCTCTCAACGCAATCCAAGCGTCTACGGACGCAGTTCCGCATCTCAAATCCGTCGTGTCCGCCGTTATAGTGCTTTTAGAAATGAGCGAGGTGAGCTTTCGACTCCGGCAGTTTTCCAAGTTGCTTTCTGACGGACAATTTCAGAGAATTAAGTCAAATAAGAAAGGGTGCGAGCATATCACAGAGCGCTCCGCACAACTTGTGCAAGATATCTGGAGACAGACGAAGGATTTCGATGTCGCCCTCCCAGCGGAGGTGGACAAGAGCGTTGCTGAGATCGAAAAGTATGTCCCTGCTGAGTGCTCCGCCCACTTGTGCCGAATATTGACTCGACTTGCAGGCTATTCGGGGAGATTGAAAATTTCTTCGATGGGCTCGAAAAGGAGAAGTTTTGGCAACGATTTGCTCGCCAAGATCGTAATACAAGTCAGGTGGAGTAGTATGGACGATTATTAGATGAGGCAATGTTGCATTTCAGTGTGTGTACCTCTTTTAATGTTAACCTAGCAAGTGCGCTGGAATTTCGACTCAAGATCAACCTAGAATTGAACATACATCGTTTACATGTGGAATCACATCGGTTACATCGGCAATCCGCTACCGCAGATCAGAAGAGGCACGCCGCCGACCGAACGAGGCACGCCGCCGTGCTGGCCGTCTCGCAGATGAGTGAATCTGAGCGCCTGGTGCGTCGATATCAATGTTGCCTTATCACTCATTTACGAGCTACCAGTGAGCTACCCTGGCAGCAGCTTCTTACACAGATACGCGGTAGAGTGCTGTCCGTTCATGTGGTATTCGTATCTGACTCTGATATCTAGGGGACGTCCATATGGGGAAATATGTGCTGGCGTTTTTTTTTAGATCGCCGGAGTCCCAATTAGGAAGGGACCCGTTTAGTGAAGCGGGTCCTGACCTGTCCTGACTGGAATGGCTGCACTACGCAGTATGCTATATTGGGCAATTGAACAGTGACACTGACAGGTGCCAATCGGGGAACGTAATCTGAATCTTATCTTAGCTACGCACACTGTGACAGTATACAAGACATGCCTGCGCTTCGCTCCGGCGGAGCACATGTAGATAATTATTAACTGAGAATTTCATGATAGGTTACATTCGTTGTAGTAGTTTCGATGGCAGAAAGTGCCGTGTAAAGTCTGAAGGCAGGACGTTGAACCTTTGTGAGTGATGAACATTTGATCTGTGCGACTTGATCCAAGCATTTTCGTACACGATCCGCAAGCCGTGGTCGAACACAAAAACTCCGATAGATTCCCCGGAGCCGAAATCCTTTAATTGTGGAAGGAGATTGCCGTGAGAGCGGACGGAAGAAGTCCGAACGTGTATACATTCCATCATCCCAAATGGCATTGACAATCTGCCAGATCTGTTCCCTTATGATGTCCTGTGAATGAGAAATGGAGTTGGTTGACGGATCCAAGAAGTCGTCAAGCGAGATATGTGTTCATTCGCGCCAGGAAAAGGGAGTTTCTGTACGTTGCTGGAAACCGTGAAACAGTAGACAAATGAAACATGGACCACGGCAAGTATGTGGCCCGTATATGCGGATTTTATGAATACATTGGAGTCCCACTACGCGTTGTTTCGGCAGAAGCACAGCCTACATTGCGTGGTGCACGGTCAACAACAGCATAGTGCAGAATTCCTTGGAATGAATGAGTGGTCATCGGCCGTGGACGGGACAGCTTTTAGCTGGTCAATAGTCAATAAGATTGAATCCTCCCACCGAGAAACTGCCTACTCAACGGGGGACATGGGAAGGGTTTGGGAAGGGTGGAAAAATGTTCAGAACCATAAACAGTGCCGCAGTAAAGATGGGGCAGAAGCAGATTGTTGAATCTCCTTCGATGGATCTCGGCCAGTGTCAGCGTGTGAGCAGCAAATAAGAAACGAGCGGAAGGAACTTGCGAGATGCTGTGCAGATAAGCGAGATCGGCTATGGCCGAGATCAAATCTCTCACAGTATTAAATTCTGCGTCAGCCCTCTTGAGTGCATCTAAGTTGAATAGTAGAATGCCTCTAACTTTTGAATGCTGTATGCTCAGAGCACTCAAATTAATGAGAGGGGGGTGCTTGCTTACTAAATATGGACATATTTGACCTAGTGGTGTTAGTCTACATCGACATGTTCAATCCTTCCTTCCCGGATTACTCTTAAGACGCTGGCGCGCAGATGTGTCTGCAGGGGTAGATACATCAGAATCTGAATTAGAAAATGTAGAGCTACGGTATAAACCAACAGGATCACTGGTTACAGCGGACGAAGATTTAGCATTTGGATGCGGAACACTGCAGTCAAGGTTGATAAAACGATAAATATTCGCAGGATATGACTCACTTTATGGGACCCGACGAAGTAGGACATTTTTTAGGCTGATGGAGAGCACAGTTGAATGGGAAGAATAGTCAATGTAGTCAAAACTCGCCATTGGATCATCGGATAAGCATAAAGATCGGCAGCGGACTTGAGAAAAAAGTCGAATCCTTGTCAGGACTTGGGTTGAAGGAGCAGCAAATTCAAGTGCCCTAGTCATTGTGGTGGTCGGCAATAGAATAACGTTGGTTCGGGAGAAATCGTGGAGACCCAAAGTAGGCATGCAATGGCCCATAGAAGTATATGGACTGTCAGGAACGCTGGTTGGTGATGCTTTGGACGTGAAGTGAGACAATGGTGCGGCAGATTGCTTAGGATCATCTGAGATACGGCTGCGAGGGAGCTGCTTGCATTATGGAACGGGGAAATACTCGCAGGGGCTTCATTCTTTGCTGGCGAATCAGAGGGGGGGAGGACTGAATCTTCGGCCATTCTGGGGAGTCTGGAGAGTCCATGCAGTCCCCGTAGGCGATGTGGAACAGGGAGCCGAAGCGTTCGCGTTTGCACAACATCAAGTGCGCAGTCATGGCAGGGAAGGGGAAGAGTGAGTGAGGAACTTCTTCGGGATAGAAGGTAATATAGTGGTAGATTGGACGAGTGGCCGATTGAAAAGCCGTTGCAGAATCAGTGGAATGGAAGATATCACCGTATCCGTGGTCCGTAGTGTGTCAGATGCAGAACTTCTGTCCCCTTGAAGCAGGCTAGGCAGATCTTGCCTGATAAGAAAGAGCGAGAAGGCGATGCAGTGAACGGAGATAGATTGAGATTCAACACAGCTAATCGAGAAATCAAAGCACAGCGTTGGAGACGTAGAGTGCAACACTTGAGAACGGCACTCGGATGCAAGTGGAAGCAAAGAAGAGAAACGCAAAAGGAGATAGACCAAAGGAGTTAAAACAAACACGGGTACACAAAAGCCGGGCATTTCGTTAAAGAAACGGTAGATACGCATTTTCGCTTTTTTTGGATGTACGAAGTTCGAGTCCAAAATCGACGATAATAATAACACTTGTACATCCGTCCAGAAAATCAAAGGGAACGTCGCGAAACGCAAGTATATTGTTTTCCCCACCGCATGCGCAAGATCTAAATCGGCTCGCCACGTACGCGACACAAGAGCTACTGGCGCCCACCGAAGTTGATGGATTGAAGCATCGGACCACGGAGGGTGATGTACTGTCAATATGCTGTCGTGACAGTGATTATAATAGTTTATACATCACGGCTCTGCCCAATTTATAACAGCCTTGCTTGGTTTTGACATAACAGCTTTGCTTTATCGCTGTTGTGTAACGAACTCCAGTACAATATTAAATGCAGTAGTATTTTCCTACATACTCTGCTCTACTACAAATCTCCCAACTGCCCAGTGCCAGCGGAACATGTTAATTCACAAGATGTAGGATGGATGAATGGGTGCCGGATGGGCCACATGTAGAGTGTTTGTGAATAAACCTGCTCACAATTAGATAAGGGTATGTACGAACTGAGCTAGGAGGTGGGAAACCTTATACAGGAACAGACGTTTTGGAGTGTCAAAAATCATAAATAAATCCCCCTCAGCTTGATTCTTGATGGTTTGAGGAATTCGCATTCAATTTGATTTTTTCGGCACTGGTGGTCGTGAGCATGGGCACGGACATGAGACGAGGATTGAAGGTTTCAAAGAATAGAATAAGAAGGACCTCAAAAAGGAGGAGGAGGTGGACCTAGCCTTGACGGTGTGTATAATATTGACCGCACAGGTCAAAGTAGAGAAGCAGCGGAACATTGGGAATCCGGAGGGGATTCACCACTGGTAATCACCTGTGATACGAGTACTTGAAGTCATCAATGGGTGCCGCGTATTGTGGGGCGACTAGGATTTACTGTGAGCAGTACGTAAAGAGGAAGCAGGTTTAGAGCCCAGATCAATTATAACTGAAAATGTACAGGTGAAGGGGATGTAGGCTGGAGCGGGCTCGTCTGTCCATGTCAAAATATGATATGTAATTGTGCGAGAAATGGAGCTCACTACTTGGGAAAACCTTTTTTGGACGTTGGCAACCATTTGAGTCGAGCATTGAACCAGGCTTCACGAGCTCGAATACAATGGTAGTGATTCAACGTTCAACGTCTCCGTAATGACGTTCCTGTCAGCGCCACTGCGGCTATCGAGTTCCTGATATATTCAGTGGGGGTAACTTGCGGAAATTATATGCCGAAGTTGCGGAGAGGTGGCCCGGAGCGAGTGGGATTAAGAAACTTTCCCTTTTCTTAGCACAAGTCGAGGTTATAATAAGGTCTTTCTGGGGAACTTTGGGCAGATGCGAGGTGGAGGATTGGCATCTAGGCGCTTGATCGTGAAGAACAAAGGCACTACGAATTTAGAGTAGAGGCTCAGTACCCGACAGGTTATCAAGATTCAGATTCGGAATCATATTACAGTGCTGGAATTTTGTCGCCAGCGAACACCTCAGCCCGTTTGCACGAGAAAATTATTGCCGAACCTTTAGGTTTGGCTACCCTGAGGAACTTGGGTTTCGTTCTGATTTTTGCTACATGTACAAACAGAGTTAGTCATGCAACATTAATCATCGCGCAAAAAAAAAAAAAAAAAAAAAAAAAAAAAAAAGGAAGGGACTTGGAAAGACAGTAACTTTTCAGCGCAGCTGACTGTCTTACTGAGTCCTTGCCATTGCTGCTTTCAGCTGGCTGCCCCAGCCCATCTTGGGTGCAAAAATCCTCTCACTTGATTTTGGTTGTTAGTCATTTCTGCTTTATGTTCGGGCCAGCATCCGAAAGCGGGAGAATATTCTGGAACACTGCTCCGAGATCACCGCTTGACTAGCGCACGCAATCCTTTCTTCCTTTTTTTGGCCATATTTGCAAAGCGGCTTTATCTAAGCGTCTTTGGTCCTATCTAACCCAATTGTTTTGGATCATAGAATTCACTCTTCAATTTGTGCCTATGGCATATGATAGAAATAGCTACTGTAAGTACTGTAGCATTTCATTCAATTCTCCTGGGCTGTGACCTGTGACCAAACATTCGAACTTGAGAGTTCGTAAATGGCCTTGGGTAGCCGTGACAGCAAAAAAAAGTTCGTAAATGGTCTTAAGTTCGCCTCAAGATGGCTCTGCTGCCTCTGAGATATTTTAAATGAAGTTCTGTATCCATTACCGACGCGTTGGAGTGCACCACGGATCTTCACGCGCACTGCGGGATGCGATCAATCTCGGATTGATTAATGACATAAGCACAATTTTCCTTCATTCCGCCGCCGTCCCAGCAATGAGTGGCCTTCCCGACGTCCTCAAGATCCCGGATGGGCCGGAAAAGCTCTGCCTACCCACCCCAGATCTGTCTGTGTCCCAGCTCATCAAATTTAAGCTGCCGCCGCAGCGCAAATCGACCGTCTTTGCGGATCCCACCGACTATCTCTCGGACCTCTCTCCGACCATCACCAGCTTCAACGTGATGGACATTCCGGTCCCGCCCTCAGTCGTCGTCAAAGCCCTCGGCCGTGCAATCCTGCTTGACCCAGAAATCAAGTCCATCGTACTTGTCCACTCACCCATTCACCGCGACACAGGCGGCCGTTATCCACCCTGGCTTGCTACGATTTGGTCGTCAATGGAGCGCGTGCGGGAGGCGAGAGCCATGTGGCGCACCGCAGTGGATCGGATACACGAAACCCTCGAGAAATCGTCGACCAGCGAAGCCGCGGCCAACCGCGCTAAGACAGCGCTCGAGGCCCTCAACAAACTTCCCTGGAACCGTGACCTCAAAGGCTTCAGAGCAGGAGGCTCTGTGGACGATCTTGCGTCTTGGCTTACAGCGGATTGGTTGAAAACAGACCACGAGGACCAGATGCTGGAGCTCCTGGCTGCCGATCTCGGACTTAGCGACGGAAGTACGAGTGCTATCGAGACGACGTACTTTGTGCGCTCGCTTGCTCAGGCATATGCCGACCCGGAGGTGTACCGTACCTCTGGCCAGTTCCGATGGTTACGGCGGCTCGGAACGTCGTTTGCGATAAAAGACCGTAATCGCCTTGGCTCAACTGCGAATATAAACAATAATCACTGGGTCGCGCTCGGCGTGGACTGTGAAGCGAAGGTCATCAGCTACGGTGATGGATTCCGCAGCAAAGCTCCAGCAAGTCTGCGCAGACATCTTGACTGGTGGCTCTTTGAGCATAGTTCAAGTGGACGGAGTTACCAATTCCCAAACAAACCAATTTCTATTCATGCGGAATTTTGGCCTATCTTGCTCTTGCATATTGGTTCAACAGCGAGCGCTTCCCACTTCCTGAATCCACAGCTGCATGTATGTCGGAGGAAAGGATCAAGATGTTTCTGCGGGTCGTTGAACGCCATGAAAGAAAGGTGTGTTCTTGAATTACCAGTATTGACATCCCTCTCATCTTCCTAGGCCGGTGACTTTGCGGGCGATGCGCGGGACTACGAGTTTACTTTTGCGCACTCGCTCGGGCTTGGCGATAAATCTGACAGAAGGGACGGGGGTGAGGGGGACGAAGTAACGGATGACGCCGGAGCTGAATGCTCACCGCCACTTTTGGAGTACTGTGCACATGATGAGGAAACCGATTATGCCTCGGATGCTGACTCTGAGGAACCCTTGTCGCCGCCGCTGCCGACCGCGACACACTCGCTACCTTCTGATTCTCTCTCAACGCGCTCTGCCTCGTCTTCGCCCACTCCTGACATCGTGCCTCTGGGAGAGGCCGAATTCCCGCTCAGTGGCCCACTCGACAAAAGTGGCACTGTACGGCCGACGACGCCGACTGCACCAAAACGCACTCACTCGGAGCGAGTATCTGACACGCCTAACGCCAGCCCGGACAAGAAAAAACTCAAAGAAAAGGCCAAGAGCGCAACAAGTCGGGCGCTGGACATGCTGAAGAATGGCTCACCATCTAAATTACCCGCTATCTTTCGAATGTCGGGCTGGTCCAAGCCAAAGATCCTGACTCCACAAGAGAAACAGGATGTTTTCGCTGAGGAGGCTGAGGAGCTGCGCGACCAGGCGGAGGTGCATGCGAAGCTGGAGCGTCTTGAAAAGGCGGCGAGAGACGCAAGGCGCAAGGAGGGGCAGAACGAACGCCAACGCCGCCATCGCGCCACCAAACGAGCCGCCAAGGAGGCAGAAAATCCTGGGGGAAGGAAGCGCCGTAAGGTTAGTAGGAAATACAGTGAGGGTCGGGAATAGTTCGCTTACCAGTTGCAGGTCGATCTCAAGTACCGTGAAACAGCATCGCAAAGCACGGTTGCCGAGGCATCTCGTCCGGCTCGCGAAATCAAAAAGAAACTGAAGGCCGAGACTCGCAAGCCGTCCGGCCGCAAGCAGAAGAGCGCAAATCGTGCTGCAAAATATGTGAACTGGACAACACCATTTTCATGGTCAGCCATCACGGCGGCGCAGAGAAAGGTCGGCTGGGGATTGACCGACATTGTGCGGGAGCTGCAGCGCGTCAGCTACGACTTTTATCAGTATTTGACACCACAGACCGTCAAGGGATGGGTCGAGGATGTGGGTGGGTTCCGTCAATGGACCGCCGCTGTCCTCGCCCGGGCTGCGAAGGTAATATCCCGGGCCACAATGACGGCGGCCGTCGTGGAATCCTGGTAACGATACAGTCACATTTCTTTTCTCACAATCTGAACAAAATCCAGGGATCTTACCCGAACATCGTCAGGGATATCATCGCGCAGCTAACGGACCTACGCACAGCAGGCGCACCTTTATCCCTGGCAACGGTGCGATGCATTATCATCGCTATCATTCGCGAGCAAGCACCAGAGATTTTTGAGCACCGATTCAAGGACGGATCTGCGTTCCGTGTCTCGGATTCATTTTGCAGGAAGTTCCTTGACAAAACATTAGCTTGGTCGATGCGCAAAGGCACCAAGGCCGCGCAAAAACTACCTGCTGATTTCGAAGACCAGTGCGAGACCGCGTTCCTCCGTCGGGCATGGACAATCAAAGAGCATTGAATCCCAGCTGAGCTCGTCATTAACGCAGACCAAACCGGTGTTGTGTACTTACCTGGGGTGAGAATGACTTATGCGCCACGCGGCTCGAAGCAGGTCTGTAAGGGCAACCCTGGCGGCTCGAAATATCTCAAGAGTCCTGGCAGGGGGGATCCGAAGTCAATTGAAGTACACTACTACAGGAAGAAGCGCACCTGGCAGGGGGGATCCGAAGAGGAGAAAGTCTAAGGATTCCCTGGCCAGGTGCGTGCCTATATACCAGCTAGGGCTAACTACGGGTTGCGCATGGTTCGTTGATGGCGTAGTGAACGGCAGTGATCCCGGGCACGATCACATGCGAAGTGCCATGCAGAGTGCAGGGATTCGTCCAGATGGGGTTTGGCTCGGCGGGGGGAACGTCGGAGGATAGCGGAGGTCCGACCGGAGGTCGGATCGGAGGATCCGGGGGTCGGATCGGAGGATCGGGGGTTGGAAATGGGGGTTCCCCTGACATCACCCCCCCCTTGGAATGCGGCGCCTCGACGCATAGCTCGGATGTGGGCGGAGGATGTGGCGGGGTCCTGGAAGGGAAGGGTGTCGAATGTGGCAGTGGCGATGGCTCGAGGCTTCCCAGGGTATTTGCTGTAGAATTCCGCGATAGCATCAGGGGCGAAGACGTCCGAATGTTTTACCCATTGATCATGCGAGTTGTCATATCCTTTGAACCGGACAAAGTACCAGAGGCTTCGGTAGCGCATTTTCGCGTCCAGGACTTCCTCCACTTCCCACTCGCTGTCCGCTCCGTCGGCAAGTACAGGCGGGGGTTCCTCGTACCCCGGACGACCTCCAAAGGGGTCAACCTCCGCCAACTCCAATTTCACCACGGGAAACACCGGATGTAATCGGGAGAGGCGTGGGGGAAGGTCCAGTTTGAACACGCCACGTCCGATAACCTCCGAGACAGGGAAGGGTCCGAGCCGGCGATGTGAAAGCCCGGGGGATGGGCGTGTGGTATGGATATCCGACGCATCAAGCCACACGTGATCTCCGACCTTAATCTCCGGTGCGGGGGTTCGTCGGCGCGGTTGTATTACCGCTTGTACTCGTCTTTGGCCTTGAAAAGTGCGGCTTGGGCCTCCGAAACCCCCGAGGCAATCCGATCTCGGAAGTCGTTCACGTCCTCCAGTCGCGAGCGTGGACTGTTCGGCTCAAACCCCATCCGAGGGAGCCGACCGGTGTCCGTCATGAACGGAACCTGCTGTGTCGACGAGTGGATGTGGTTGTTGTACGCAAACTCCGCGGCTGGCAGGAGCTCGTCCCAATCGTCCTGCTTGTAGTTTGTGAAAAGCCGGATGAATTGGTCGAGTTCCTGGTTAATGCGCTCGGTCTGCCCGTCGGTCTGCAGGTGGTAAGCGGTGGAGGTCGCCGGTTGAATCCCGATGAGACGGAACAACTCCCGAGTGAACTCTGCGACGAACTGCGGACCTCGGTCGGAGATGTAGCGGACGGGAGTTCCGTGGTGCCTCCAGACGTTCCGGTAGTAAAGGCGCGCGGAGCCCACGGCATCAATCTGCGTGTGGCATTCCATGAAGTGTGCCCGCTTACCGAGAACATCCGCCGCGACCATGATCGCATTATACCCGTGGGCCTCCGGAAGTTCGACGATGAAGTCGACGGAGACCGTATGCCAGCGCTCGGGGGGAACCTCCGTCGGATGAAGTTCTCCGATCGGAAGTTTCCGGAGGGTCTTGGTACGGCAACACAGGTCGCAGGTGGCAACGTAACGGCCGACGTGTCGGGACATCTGGGGCCACCAGTAGTTCCGGGAGACAAGCTCCAACGTCTTGAAAAGGCCAGCGTGCCCGGCAATCTGCGTATCATGGTGCTGCTCCATTATCCGACGCCGGAGGTCAGTATCTCGGGGACCCACTATCTTCCCTCAGAAGTAGAGCAGCCCGCCCTCGACATGCCACTCGGAGGATCGGGTGGACCGGGTGCCGCGGACCTTGAGGACCTCCCGTGCGGCGCGGGCAACGGGGTCTTCGAGGTCGGCCTCTCCAGAGAGCACGTTCCGGATGTCTCGGAGGATCGGAACCTCCGGGCCGGCGACAATGAGACCTTCCATTGCACGGACATGGAAGAGTTCGGGACGGAGAAGGGTGACGTCGCGATTATCCTCCGAACCTCCGTGATCCGGACGACGGGAGAGGGCGTCCGGGCGACCCATGGAACTTCCGGGTTTGTGGTGAAGGGCGAAGTCAAACCAGGACAGGTAGAGGGACCACCGAGCCTGCCGGTGGTTGAGGGTTCGCGCTTCACGGAAGTACTCCAAGTTCTTGTGGTCGGTCCAGATCTCTACCGGATGCTCCGTGCCTTCGAGGAAGTGTCGCCACTCCTCTAGGGCTCGGATGATCGCGAGCATCTCCTTGTCGTGGATTTCGTAGTTACGTTGGACCTCGTTCAAGCTCTTGGAGAAGAACGCGACCGGATGCCACTTACTGTCGGCATCGGGCTGAGACAGGACAGCCCCTGTGGCAAAGTCGGAGCTGTCTGCTTCAAGCCGGTACGGCTTGGACGGGTCCGGAAGGATAAGAACCGGGTCGGAGGTTACGGCGTCCTTGAGAGCTCGGAAGGCCGCATCCTCCGAGCTTCCCCAGGACCACCGCATGCCCTTTTTCGTGAGATCAAAGAGGGGCCGGGCAATATCCGAGAACCCCCAAACAAACCTCCGGTAGAAGTTCGTGAAGCCGAGGAACTGCTGCACGTCCTTCTTGTTCGCTGGGGTCGGCCAGGCGGCAACTCCCGCAACCTTGACGGGGTCCATCTCGACGTGGTTGTGGGAGATGATCACGCCGAGATACTCGATCGAGGCCTTCTCGAACTCGCACTTTTCCGGTCGGAGGTAGAGTTTGTGCGCACGCAACCTCCAAAGAACCTCCGAGACGATCTTCTGGTGGCGCACGAGGTCCGAGTGGGCGACGAGGATGTCGTCGAGGTAGACCATGACATCTCCGGACAAGATGAGGTCTCGGAAGATGTCGTTCATCATGGTCTGGAAGGTCGCTGGGGAGTTGGTCAGGCCAAAGTACATCACCAGGGGTTCAAACAATCCCCGGTTAGTCCGGAAGGCCGCCTTCCATTCATCACCCTCGCGGATCCAAACGTTGTTAAACCCCCACCGGACGTCGAGTTTCGTGAAGTACCGAGCTCCTTTCAACCGGTTAATGAGGTCATTGATCAAAGGGAGTGGGTACCGGTTTTTCACGGTTATGGCATTCAACGCCCGGTAGTCCTGGACGAACCGGAGAGCGCCGTCCTTCTTCTTCACAAAGAAGACCGGCGAGGCCATGGGCAACTTGGACGGATGGATTCGGCCGGTGGCTAACCCTTCCTCTATGAAGGCATCGAGCTCCTTCTGTTCGAGGGGGAGATCGGGTAGACCTTGCAGTTTGCCGGCTTCGAATCGGGAACGAGTTCGATGGCATGGTCCCACGTCCGACGCTCCGGAAGAGAGTCAAAGGATTCCCGATTGAAGACATCCTCAAACTCCCGAATCCAGTCGGGAACTTCCGTCGGAGGAGGTCCGGAGTTTTTAGCGTGAGCCTCCGCAAGCCTCTGGGAAACGGTGGAGGTCGCCCGGATATCCTCCGAAGGTCCGAACCACGTATAGAAGATGCGGTCGCCATCTTGATCGGGTCGTCCTCATCGTCCGAGTTATCTTCCGAGTCGGGGGTTAACTCCAGAAGATCCAGATCGTCGTCGTCGTCGTCCTCACCTTCTCGGTCATCCGCGTCGACGACGCAGATGGATGGGAAGGGGCCGGCGCAGACGGAGCGGAGGATCTGAGCTACGACCTTGGCCTCGCGGCGTTCCTTTCGGACTTCGTCACGGCAGGTAGCGCAGGAGGTGGGGCAGCGGGTCATTTTGACATCCTGCGTCTCCCAGTCAATCTCCGGGTTATGTTTCCGAAGCCACGAATACCCGAGGATGAGCTTCTGCTTACCAAGGCGCGTGACTGCGAACTGGACCCGTTCGGAATGCCCCTTGTACCGGAGGACTACATCCGCAACTTCCGAGATCGCTCCAGCTTCGTTCGGAGACCCGTCCACATTGAAAACGGGAATGGGTTGCGAGAGTCTACGAAGCGGAATTTGGGTGGAGATGGCATACTCCTTGTCGATAAACTCCGAGGTGGTGCCGCAGTCGACCAAACCCTTGAGCGAGAGTTTGACAGCGTTATCGACCGACTCAATCTCCACCAGAAGATGGAGGGAGTTAGAGCCAGGAGTGGCCGCCACCAGCGTTTCGGAAGTCTACGTTCCCAGCCGGGTCGGCGGACTCGGGGGATTGTCGGAGGTTTCGGAAGTTCCGGAGGTTCTGGAAATCTTTTCGAAGCAGGGGGTGCGTCTCTCTTTTCAACTGTTGAATCAACTTTACTATCGGACTCATGATACAAACAGGCAAAACGATTGGAGGACGCGAACGAGGGCGCACCGCTCACTCGTCGCGGGGGAGAAAACCCTCTGGCACTTCCACTTCGGGGTTTGCCATCGCCGGCTCGGGGGTCACGAGTCGGGCGGCAAGCTCCTCCAACAATTCTCCGCTGAGCTGCTGGATCACCTCGTCGAGGACGTCCACCGAGCGGATGTCCACCGGGGTGGTGCAGTCTCGGGCGAGGTGTCCCGGATCGCCACAGCGGAAGCAGGTGCGGCGTGGGACCACGCAGGCACGGGTCCGATCAACCTCCATCGGGACCGGAGGTGGGAGCGGAGGAGCCGCCGACCTCGGAGGTTGAGTGACTGCCGAGACGGGGGCGACCATGGTCGGGCGGGGGCAGGGAACAACCCCCGTCGGAGGTTGCGATGATCATCCGGCGGCTCGTGCGCGGATCAGTGCCTCGTATTGGCGGTAGACACGGGAGCGCCAGCCCGGATAATCCGTGAGGCTCGGAGGATCGCTCAACGTGGTGATCGCGTGGTTGATGGTGGGGGTGAGGCCGGTCCGGTATTTGGTGACCTTCACCAGCTGGTCCTCGAAACCGGCGAGCTCGACGAGGTCCTCGAAGTCGTCGGTGTAGCGGAAGACGTCCCGGGCACCCATGTAGTACCCCCGGGACTCGAGCTTGGCGAGAGCATGGTCCTGCTCGTTCTCCTCGATGAAGCGGAGACGGAATTCCCGGACAAATGCATCCCAGGTGGAGAGTGGGAACGGATGTTTCCCGGCCATGCGCTCTGCCCAGCGCTGCGCCGAGTCCTTCGCCATAAAGGACATAGCGAATCTCACGGCCTTCTCCTCGGAGGTTTCCCCGTTCTCGAGGAAGGCCTCCGGGATAAGCCGGACGTAAGTCTTGACAGCGTGTAGGAAGGCCCGACCTTGCGTGCGATCGCCGTCGAAGACAAACGGAGGATTCGGTCAGAGGACCGATTTTGAGGCTGGGCTGAGGTTCGCGAAAAGACCTGGACCTCCGACCGGATCCGGATCGGAAGGGCCCGGGGCAGGAGAGGAAGATTGTGCGGTGTTTTCAATTAGCGCTGCAAGGCGCGCGACGGTCTCTTCGATGCGGGACAGGCGGTCCATGTCGGCGGAAGTCGCGGAAGTAGGATCGGCCATGTCAGCTTCGGAGGACGGGGAGGAGGGGGCAAGATTCGAATTCGGAGGTTGCGGAGGATCCGGAGGTTGCGGAAGATCGTCTTCCGAATCGTCGCTATCCAAGCCGAACTTCGCAATCTTGACCGGTTAATCCCTTAGAGACTTTCTCCTGCTGTAAGGGCAACCCTGGCGGCCCGAAATATCTCAAGAGTCCTGGCAGGGGGGATCCGAAGTCAATTGAAGTACACTACTACAGGAAGAAGTGCACCTGGCAGGGGGGATCCGAAGAGGAGAAAGTCTAAGGATTCCCCAGCCAGGTGCGTGCCTATATACCAGCTGGGGCTAACTACGGGTTGCGCATGGTTCGTTGATGGCGTAGTGAACGGCAGTGATCCCGGGCACGATCACATGCGGAGTGCGGGGATCCGTCCAGATGGGGTTTGGCTCGGCGGGGGGAACGTCGGAGGATAGCGGAGGTCCGACCGGAGGTCGGATCGGAGGATCGGAGGATCGGGGGTTGGAAATGGGGGTTCCCCTGACAAGGTCAGCCTAATCGGTAATGAGGAGAAGCGCGCTTTCACAGCCTTGGTGGCGGTCTCTGCAGGAGGCGATGCGCTGCCAATCCAGTGTGTCTACGAGGGCAAAACCATGCGGAGCACCCCGAAGGAGTCCGCCACGAGCCGTCGGGAATGCGACGATGCGGAGTTTTGCTTCGTATTCTCTGGAAAAACTGGGAATCACTGGTCAAATCAAAAGACGATGCGCGAATGGGTGGTTGATCTGGTCGCTCCGTACCTGGCCAGAGTGAAGGTCCGACTTGGCCTGCCTCCTTCGCAGAAGGCGCTCTTGGTCTATGACGTCTGGGTTGTTCATCGGTCAGCCGAGTTCTCGGATTGGATGCGCGAGAATTACCCCAATATTCTGATCGACTTCGTTCCCGCTAACTGCACAAGCATTGGTCAACCGCTGGATGTGGGGCTCAATCGTCCATTCAAGCACGCCATAAAAGTGGTGTACCATTCGTGGCTTGTCGAAACCTTGCTCGAACAACGGCGCGCTGGCGACAAGCTCGATCTTGATACGACGTTGCCGGTGCTCCGGGACGCGAGCGTTGGGTGGATCTGGGAGGGAGACAAAGCGATCCAAAACAAAGAGCTAATTTTGAAGGTGAGGACTTACCCATAAACGACGTCCTCTGCTCACACAATCCCTTAGGCGTGGGCGATGTGTCCGATACGTGGCGGCCTCAATCTGTCATACGAGTGCATGACATCGTTTGACACAAACGAGCGGCTAATCCGCCTCCGCACCGAAAACCCGGACCTTTGGAATGATTTCCAAACGAAATCAAGCCGTGACTACTGCCCCGGTGATGACGAAGAGGTTGTTGAGGATCTAGAGTCGCACGAGGATGAGGAGATGGGCGCTGGCGACTCAGAGATCCCTACTCGCGAGGTTGTCAAACACGTTGTTACGAAGAAGACCGGTAAAAACCGCAAGGTCAAGGCGGCCGAGGGCACTGGTGCAGTCGGTCTTGGCTCGTCTGGGGAGGCCGAGGATGCAGAGGCGGAGATTGCTGTGGCTGGCGACGATGTGGGTGAGCCAATGGGCAAGCGAAAACGCCGTCCGAACGCACAATATGCGAATTTTTGGAGACACGCTAATGACAGGGATGATGATCTGAATGTACCAGGGTTGTAGTAGTTTTACTTACCTCTGTCCGCTTTGTACTGCTGCTGCTCAAAGAGCCATAACGAGGAGGGAACGAATTGACCTGGGGGAGGCGGAAGCAAACCGATTTGGGCCCGATCACGTCAAATTCGGCATTTCGTGGGAGTCCCGAGGCGAGACAGTGTTAGGCGCGTGAAAATTGGGATTTTGGGGGCATTTTTCGCGGATTTCGTGACTTGTTTGGGACATTCGAAAATTGCCTCGGTGACCTGTGACAGGTA
Source organism: Mycena capillaripes (assembly GCA_029204075.1). NCBI lineage: Eukaryota > Fungi > Basidiomycota > Agaricomycetes > Agaricales > Mycenaceae > Mycena > Mycena capillaripes. The sequence goes on along the minus strand of JARHKZ010000019.1, from coordinate 2,264,153 downwards.
AGAAAAAGTTCGTAAATTATGGGGCCTGTGACGCGTGACACACGAATTGAATGAAATGCTACAGTATCTGCAGTTTTTGCAATGGTGTGTAAATGCCAAGGTTGATTGTTCGTAATTGAAAAGCATGCAATCTGTTGAAATTTGCGTGTGTTGTAGGCTCGTGACCAGCCTGCCAATGACGGCATCACTTAGTGCAAGCACTTTGCCGTAGGCAGGCTGGTACATCTCGGAGCAAACAAAAGGGCGGGGCCGGAGTTTGAAGTTTAGCTGATGCCGATCATGCCGTCATGCATCAATTGCCTGCTCCCGCACTCGATGCGTCTTCTTGCTTCTTCCCTCCATTGCATTCGCCTCAATCCGACACATTGGCTTTCTATCATCCTTCTATAACGCAGCAACACTGTTCCTACGCACCCTTCTCGTGTATCTGGCTCTAATTCTCAGTGGAATCATACATGCTTAATGCTGTGGCGCGACGCGCATCCTCTTTGTACACACTATAGAATCCGTTGTAGCTATCAGACGATCCCTCTTTGAGTTTCCCTGCCCTCTTAACCTGTTTCTTACTCCGGATCGCGGTCGCTATCTCACTACGATCCACTCATTTTCTGATTCATCTCCATATCTATTGTGATGAACCCGCTTCTTCACGAGATCGCACTGCCTATGTCGCAGGCCGCCTTGGACGCGTTTCGTCGACTTCCTCAGACTTTCATGGCTAATCTCACCGCGGCAGAGCGAATGATAACCTTGAATGTGTTCCTTTACCTCGATTTCGCGTCCAAGGGCACCAAAACCCCACGTCAACTTCAAATACTAGCTGCCCTCGCAGTGAGCAAGGGAAAAGATCTTCTTGTTCGGTCGGGAACCGGCTCCGGAAAGACTCTCGCAATGATAATACCGGTGCTACTTCTGGACAAGAATGCAGTCGCAATCACGATATCCCCGCTCCGGTCAATCCAGGATAACCACGTACATGCGGAGATTTTTTTTCCTTGCTAAACTTACATCCCATCAGGTCTCCGAATTTGCGAACTACGGGATTCCTTCCATCGCTATCAATTGTTTTACGCCCGACGACCCGGCCTTATGGACGGTTTGTATATGTCCCATCACTGATCCTGTATTATATCCTGAATCTATGGTCTATTCTCTCAGTCTTTACGAGACCACAAAATATACCGCCACTACTCTGTCTCTCCGGAGCAATGTGGACCGTACCAGGGTCACATCCCAAAGTTCGCCAAGCTTCTGCGCGATCCCAAATGGTCCAAAGTCGTCAAACTCCTCCAAATCGACGAAGCGCACTTCATCGTGACTACTGGTCAGAGCAAGGGCAAAGAAGGCGCCTTTCGGCCAGCGTTTTCCGACCTCGGTGAACGTGTTCGAGTCCATCTCCCCTCCGACGCAGTTTGTACGGCGTATTCTGCTTCTATGCCCACCCGTGTAAGCGACGTGTTGATCAAGACCCTTCGCATGGACCCAGAGAACACAGTCAAGTTGGAACTATCGACAAATCGTCCTAATTTGATCCACGCTGCCATTCCTATGATCGGTACAATAAACGACTTCACAAATCTACACTTCCTCCTCCCCAAGCCCCTGAAATGCATCGTATTTCTTGACGACAAGAAGAAGGCTGGAAAATTCGCGCGCTATTTGAACGCTAGCCCCCTGCTTTCTCCCGAGTTGGCGGGAAAGAAACCCTTTCGCCACTTCCACTCTTCGATGTCCAAGGCTTACTTAGAGGATACGATTGCTGCATTCAAGAACGGAGATGTTTCAGTATTGATTGCGACGGAATCAGCATCCAATGTCAGTTCTTCCTGACTAAACAGATTATTATTGGTGTTTAAGATTTCACAGGGATTCGATGTGCCGGACATCAGCTTGATTGTCCTGTACGGTGTACCAAAGTCAATGTACGAGGAGGATCAGCGCGGCGGACGCGGCGGGCGGGATGGGAGGGAGTGCTTGTACTAACTATTGCAGAAGAATGGGCGTTGAAGAATTTGGCTGCGACCGATCCGGACCATGACCCCGGCAAGAAAGAGCTAGCACAGAAACGGCTGTGATTCAATTCGCCTCCCAAAACAATGCCGTCGAAAAATACTTGCGAAGCATAATGAAGACAAGACATCTCTGGGCAAGTTTCCACGTCCACGCTAGTTATTATATGTTCAATCTCCATTTCAGCCCTTCATTTCACGACTAAATGGTGCTGCGACAATCACAACGACGACTTTGACATCTCATTTTACCTTCCTCGCCTCTTGCCGCAGGAAGAACCTTCCTATGATTCCGACTCCGATTGCGATCAACCAAAGAAACGAAAACGAAAGAGATACAGACCCGTTGCCCTGCGTGAACCGCTGGTGTCCGAGCTCGAGGAGTGGAGACGAAGGCCCACGCTGCTGATCCCATTGCAAAGGACTTCCCGATCAGCTACATTATGGATGATAAGGCAATTTCGCTCCTTGCTCGTGAGCTCTCTGGGACCTTCCGAATTCCAGGGGACATCACATCGTTTCTGGGAGAGACCTTAGAATGCATGCGCAATATGCCTTGGCGATCTTGGGAACGATCAGACTTCACGACTCTGACGGCTACATCTCGAGCTCGGAGTCGGACGGATCGGGAGGAAAAGTTGAGCGAATCGGATTCTGACACAGATGAAATTCGGCGGCCAAGCGCAGAGGATACAGCAGCAAATGTTGGTCCATCATCTCCCGATCCTACTCCGCCTCTCACACGATCCAACACGCCTGATCCCATCGTCCCACCGGCTCCCGCCTTCACCTCATCTGGCCGCCCGCTGCGTCAAGCCGCAATACATCACATAGTAACTGGGATCGCAGAGCAGGTTAACAAGCGTCGAAAGGTAGCGGATGAGGGCGTAGACGAGGGTTAAAGTTACCTACTATTATGAGCCTGTAAGCCACGCTGTGTACGACTTTGACCATTTCTTCATGCCGCTCGTTCGTAACGTTGCACCCCCACTCTCCACAATGTCCACTGTCTCCCGCTCGGTAACACGACGTCCAGGTGAAATGGGAAGATCTAGTTTGAGCTCCTTCATCTTTACTTTTACTTTTGCAATCTGGTCGGAGCAGTTGGCCTTGGTATGGTGGGTTCCCTGCCAAGGGGCTCCGAGAAATTCGCCAAACTGAGTTTTGAGGCGACGAAGTATCGGGATATTTGGGGCAAGGTCCGCCAATAAATCCCAAGAGGCATGGACACCTTTCGCCGCGAAGTAGCTCTGGGAAACATAAGTGTGAAAGTAGCTCCCTCTGACGACAAAATTACTTTTTGGAAATTGATATTAAATTCGGCATTCTTATCGACACCAACGTAACTCCGCCCGGAAGTGCTGATGAGCGCATTGTCCCGCACAACATTTCTGTGTGATTTTGAGCAAGTTGGTGGCAGTGGGACAGGATATTACTCACCCGAATGGTTCTGGCCACACCTTTCGCAGATTTTGGAGAAAGTATAAGAGTTCGGTTTGATAATTGGTGCTGCCGCCGCCAGTAAACATCATCGTGAGTGTTCCAAGTAGAAGCTCGACTCGACCAAAGTCGCCAGAGGAGATAGAAGTGCGCAGGAAGTAAAAGAGAAGGGTGTCGCGGATGAGCAGATGAAGATTTCGGAAGGTGTGATCAGCCGGCGCTTCCTCGACAACACCGGATGCGTATTTAGTAAAAATGCGTGCCGCTATGGACAGCAGCTGAGCAGCGGTTGGTTTGGATTTTGCTAGATCTTCCACCGATTTCCCGCTTTCGACCTCCCAGTAGTGTAAGATCGCACCCGTCAGCACTTGCATAAGCAGCGACACGAGTGTTTCGAAGTCGGGTTGGTCTGAACCGAGACGAACTTTGGTGAGTAAGCCGATGAAATATTGGAGGCTGCCGAGGTCGGCCCCATCGCCGCGGTGGATACGGAGGAGTAGCCACGACAAGTTGAGTTCAACATGAAACGCTCCCGGGGCTAGTTGGTAATGCTCGAGGCGGAGAGTGGCGGATAAGTCGCCCATGCGCAGAAGCTGAGCTGAACGGATGAGTGCATTGGTTTTCTGGTCGTTGTAGGATGGTACGGCAATGTCATCGAGATCATGAATGTCGTACTTGAGCTGGTCAAGATAGATGTTGTCATTGACTTGGGTTGTTCCTTCGGTACTCCCTTCGTCGAGTTTGGTCGTACGAAGGACATGTTCGGTCGTTTGGTGGTCAGGAGGAGGGGGGCGGTAGGACTTATGCCGAAGTTCGGGAGCGTCCTTCAGGTATTCGAATCCACGCGTGTTGTCTATCAGTAAGCTGGCAATGGTAATTGTGAGATGCTCTTGAATCGCTGCACATTGGGTGCGGGTCGGTCTGATATCGGCCGCAAAAGTGATCAGGTCAGCGTTGAGACGGCGTTCTAAAATGATAGACAGTTTTAGCGTCGCCATGTCGGTCAAGCCGCGAAGTATGTATATGAGCTGGGTCGTTCCTGTCTGGACTTTAGGCAGGGCCATCGTTCGCTGTTCGACATGGATAGATAGAGATAGGTGTGTGTTGTCCCAGCTCACGGCATGACCGGATCGTGCGCCAGTCTGGGCGCGTCGTAATTGACCATTTGCCAATGTTGAATGAGTATCATGAACTGCATTGTAGGATAGATTCATGCCAGCATGAGCCAAGGTGTCGATGACTTTGCGAGGCATGCCGGAGGCCAGGAAATAAAGGCTACAAGGAATTGCGCAGAGGTTATTGTTTTGTGAGCGGGTTTTGGCGATCTGAGCTTGGATCATCGTTATTATCGATCGGAGAGTTAGCCAAATCGAGGAAAGGGCAACGAGATGTCGCGACAGGTTCGATGTTCTTCACGGTGTTTTCTCGCGCCGCGCGTGGTGTTTGGACAGCAGCAGTCAAGATGCGACGTAGGATCGGTGTCGTCTCGTGGCAAACTTGCGTAACGTGTTCGTCGAAATCAAAGTTGATGAGATCTTCGGGGACTATGCTCTTGGCTGAGCGACGAAACACGAGGCTGAGTTGGTCCATTTCCGTATGGATGTCGTGCACGAGTCGCTGCATCCTGGACTGCTCAAACCAAGAAAAGGGCTTATCCGCACCGTGTTTGTTCTGACTGACGACATTCAACAGCTGCTCAAGACCCGTACTTCGATAGAATCCGTCAATATTGGCTTGGTAAAGCTTTGGGTTAACGAGGAGTGTCGTAACGAGGTCGATGGGAGACATTTTCATGTCTTTCAAAACCTGGACAATTGCGAGTATTTTCACGCTTTCTGGAATCCATTGTGGGTGGTAGATCCATTGGAGACAGCATGGTGGTGGTGCGAGTGCTGGGGGTGGCGGAATGGCGCCTGCTGCTGCCATCATCTTGGCACTCAAGAACTACGCGAACACGACGTGATTTCGAAGGGAACGCGAAACCAGTAGCTACTAGAAGGATGATAGAAAGCCAATGTGTCGGATTGAGGCGGATGCAATGGAGGGAAGAAGCAAGAAGACGCGTTGAGTGCGGGAGCAGGCAATTGATGCATGACGGCATGATCGGCATCAGCTAAACTTCAAACTCCGGCCCCGCCCTTTTGTTTGCTCCGAGATGTACCAGCCTGCCTACGGCAAAGTGCTTGCACTAAGTGATGCCGTCGTTGGCAGGCTGGTCACGAGCCTACGTGTGTTGAAGAAGTCGATAAACATCACCAAAAGCGGGGAATCGTGCCCAGCGCCTGTGATGTGTACAATTGATTGACATGCTGATGGGAGTTTGCAATGCTTCGCAAACCGTGCACAAACCATTGCAGATCCTCCACCGTGGTGTTCAGAGTCTATAAAGGTATCACAAGGTATCTCAGAGTTTGCAGAGTGCTCACCAAATTTCCATCAGGCCTGTACGGTCTGCCTCCTCCGAGTCACTCGTCTCGGCCTATGAGGTTTCTAAGAGATGTAATTGCTGCGCACGTTCTATCTTTTTTTTTTGGCGACATATCGGGCTCCCACCTCTGAAGCACATGATCAGGACTCCCTGGTTTCAGCTCGGATCTGCGGAATTCGCTCACAACTCGCCAGCGCAAACCCAAACAAATTACAGTAATGGTGGTCAAAAACTGCGCAAGTATGTCTTTAGGCAAGTCGCGCTTCGCGGTCATGTTGTTGCCGGCGTGCCGCATCAGCATGTGCGCGTGGTCCGTGCACGCATAGCCTTCCCGTGATCGTTTCGATCAAAGTTGATGTCGTCTCTTCTCTCCCCCCACCATCTCCCTCACCACCACCGCAGACCCGGCGCTTCCTGCGCTCCTCTCTTTTCGCCTCCTCAGAGACCACCAGCAGCCATCAACGTCCCAAGCTCCCCAAGCCTCAATCCAAAGGCTCCCTGCATCAAACCGCCTCAATTTGTCCCGGCACTGAGCACGCCAATGGACTCGTGTACTGCGACTGGAAGCCCACAGTCGGAGTCCCCTGCGCTACCTACCTTTGATGCTCTCCACCGTAGTCTCAGCTCCGTCGTTACCTGGCGTAACCAGCCTGCGCGTCATTGTCAAGTCAATTCTTGTCCGCATGCTGTCGCGTTCCATATCCCGCGCTCTCCGGACCGTTCAAGCTCTGCATACTTTCCCTCCCTCAACGGAATCGTTTAATGCAAGTTCTTCCTTTAAATTCTCAAGTTATCTTCAAGCCGTCGTCGATCAAGTCGAACACGATCAAGGACGTTAATAATACCCTCAAATCTCTCGTCTACACCTCCCCAATTTGATCTGTCAAGTCATTTGAGCGTACACGTCTCTCGTCTACATCTCAAGTCCGCTTTGTCAATGCATTTGAGCGCCCAAGGTCAGCACCTCCAAGAAATCTTAGGCTGCGGTTCCCGTTTTCTTCGCTCAAATTGTTTGGCGACTTGACTTGCAGTACAATCTTTTGCTGTCTACGTTGTACTTCTCTTGGGAGCTCGCCAGCCTGATCTTTTTGATCTCCACACCTCAGGTTTCACGTCGCCAGGCTAGTTGTAGGATCTGTGTTTATGGCGTTGTCGCAGTCCCCATGTCAAGTCCTATAGCATGATATATATTATTTTAGCCTTCTTTTTCGTGTGATTAGAGTGTATCAAGCAATGGAGTTCGGAAAGAGGAGGTTTTGTAGTGGCAATAGCTTCCATTGCAAACCTCACAATCCATTGCAAACCCCGCAAGCTTGGTGGGGATTGCAATATAATTGGTCTGGTATAAACGCCTGTGGAACATCACCACGGTGTTGATGATTTACCTTAGATTTTGGTGATTTCGATGATCTGCAAAGATTTGCAACCGCTTACAATTAGTTCCCGGTTCTCGTGATGAAGCCAGGCTGCCAGAGGACGTCGTGGCAGGAGGCAAGCAGGAGGTGTGTGTTGGCACACCGCGTCACAGCTTGCTCCGGCTTGATCGATTGATCGTTTTGTTTGCCTCCGATGCTCTTGAGCTTCAACCTAAAGGCGGTGCCCGCCTCGAAGAGGCCCAATCCTCAGTCATGAAACAAAATTTTGGATGCGCAGAATAAGGAGGACGGAAAATAAGTCAGCGGAATGAGACGATCTTGCCGGTGCGGCAACTTAGAATTTTGATGACACCATGACGATCACCGCTCATCCTTCACCACGACCTCGCACAAGGACCTTTTCCTGGAGAAACCATCGCTCATGACAGCGAACAAGGAAACGAAGCATTCTGATCAGACAAACGATCACACGTGCGAACTGGACACATCTACTCTGCAATCGCTGGCTCTCCATCCGGAAAAGGCCAAATTGCTATGGGCTGCCACATAGACACTCATAGAGGCTATAGTGGCCATAGACGCCATAGCAACGTTGCTATGGCGTCTATGAGTGTCTATGTCGGTCTATATAACTGCCCATAGAACCCATAGCATTTGGGTTTTTCCTGATGTCCATCGTTCTGGAAGTTCCAGAACGATGTCTGAGGTTCCAGACTGGAACCTCAAACATTCAACCCTGTGTCGATGGCTGAGCGCTGAGCACTAGTACTAGGCCGCCGCTGATTCAACTACCCGGAAGGCGCTTGTGTGTACCCCTCGCCCCTCTTGACACACAACGCGAAGTTGGCGGACACTGCATACACGAGGTAAAGCGCCACGCCGCGTACGTCCCCCTTTCTGCTCACAATTCGTCCGAATCGTATCGTTCTAATACGTGCTATGCGCAGCTCCTCACATCTCCACCCTCGATCCGACTATACGGGACGCTCCGTCGTAATTCCACGTCCTCTCGGTGCGCGTCCCTTGATGACATGCCATCCACACTACCCGTACCGCGTCACCGTCCAGGTGTGCTCTTCTGTGTCGGCTTGCACACCAGCTAGCTCCAGCTGGCTTGAACTTCTTCTCCAATAGATTGTCAAGCGCCCCATCGCTGCCTTTCCCTGGTACCTTCCCTTCCCTTCCATTGTACACCTGCACATCCTCTCGAGACAGAAGCCGTTTTGAGACCAACACATACGTACGCTGTTGGAAGGACGACGTCCGTCCGCTCTTCGCGTCTGCCTACACCGCCATGACGCCGCGCCGCACCATGGCCAGACCGCTCCCATCCATCTCCTCCGTCCCGCTCTCGCTCTCGTGCGGTGACTGGCTCCCTTGCACTGAGTATTCTGTACCATACGTGCGCGTGAAGACCTGCTCCAGCGCTCTGCGAGACCACGAGGGCATCCCTGCTCCAAGCGAGCGGGATAGGGCGACAATACCTCTCTTTCGCGAGGCGATTTTCCTTCCTTCGTCGTCCTCTTTCTTCTTCCTTCCGGTTCCGTGACTGATAGTGGCTCCTCCCCTTTGGATATCCGACCTCGATACGATCCTTCCTTCCTTCACGAGTGCGGGAAGTACATACGTCCACCACCGCGCTCCACTACCTCGCAACGATATCATAACCTTCCCCACCCTACCCAACCCGAGTACGTCCTTAAATCTATCTATACATATCCCACTTGCGGCATGGACTCGCTGTGTCCCCACCACCACTATCACCCACTCGACTCCTCGATCTGGTCTTCGGCGAGACGACTCGGCGCGTGGAGGTGAAGACGGGGGGAGCGACGTGCGCTTGCGCAAGCAGTATAGTAGGGGCGCCGTCGTGGAACGCTGGCAGAGCAGCGGACGCAGCCTAAGGGCGCGGTGTGCGCTCCGTGCACTGGGGGAGGGAGGCAATAGGCGCATCGTGGTGCTTTATCGCACCTGCGGCACTAGCGAACGTCCGCGACGGCGGAGGTAGTGCTGGGCGGCGGTGCGGGGCAAATGATATAAAGGTCGGGAAGCACTGGAGGCCGCGTCCGTACATCGCGGACCCGGTGGAACTGGCTCATTCTCGTTTCGGTCCCTCTGCTTTTTCTTGATCTCTTCTTCAGCATGAATGCCCAGTCGCTCTTGGTGCTGAATAGATATAACATCCTTTTCTTCCTCAATTTTTTGCGGCCGAACAGGTTACTCCGACCTTCCTTGGATTTCGGAGTCAGCACGCCTTTCCTTTCAAATTCTTGATCCGACGCTTTCCTGTCTTACATCAAGATTCCGTCACGCGTTCTCAAATTACAACTGCTCGGCGCCTCCACCAGCTCGAGGTTTTCTCATAGTATCTCAGCAAAGAGTTCCAAATCAGATATCAGAAGTAGGCGCCGCCACTCCATCATACAGCTTTCGTCGACGAGCGCTCGTTTAACCCTGGTCTTCACTCTTGGTTTGTACCGATGCCCCACGCGAAGCTTAGGGCTGGGCGCGTCTCAGACTCTCATGCTTTTGCTACCAGTCAAGGTACTACTGTAATGACGGACCGGTGCCGGATTCTGCATCTGCATCACTCCATCCCGTTTACGGCCAGACCCTCTGGGTTTTTATATAATGCAAGGTATCCTGAGTTCTAGCTTTCAGTAGATACCCAGCACTCCCAATTTGGTAAGTTAGTTCATGAGTTATACTCACATCATCAATATTGCCTAACACTTGATTGGTGTCTTGGCCAAGACCTTATCTTATTCCAGGCCTGGGCCAGACCTTGGCCTAGCCACGTGATGCAACGCGTCGGATTTTTAGTGATAAACAATATACAACAATTCGAGAACATCTGTCTAAGGTATGTTCCCTGTAGACACAATAATAACCAGAGTGGATATGAGCTGATCCTTTGATAGAATGGGCCCTGTGGTGGCTTCTGAACCTATCCAGCCTTGCCTGAGTCGTACTCGTCGTCAAAACCTTTATCTGGTATGTGAGTTTTCCTGACATTGGGCTGTGAACAAGCTATAACTTATCGCCACAGTACACCTTTCAACTAACTATGCGGGATGCACGTTAGTTCTTAGTTGGACTATGTATGTGTATTAAATATTGAAAAATGCTTTATTTCAGCGTGTTTCAATCCACGGCTTATCAACGAGAATATTGTAATAGCAAACTGATATACGGCGCTGTGACTCTATATGGCCACAGTGCGCAGTTCTAATTGCCTGTCCCTTCATACATTGGTTGTGCATTGCATTAGCTTTGTATCTCGAATTATTACCTATGATTGTACTTCACGACTTGTATGGTTGCATATCTACTTGTGCCTACTTCCAGTTATATTTACTTTAGTTTGTATTTAACCAGTAGTATTCTCCGCATTTACTTCAGTTCTATCTGCAAATACATCCTCTAAAGTCTCCACTACAATAGAGAACATTTGATCCAACAGACCCATCTCGCGCGATTGTCCCGGCGTCGCTGACACGTAATTCTTCTTCGTTTTTAGATGCACAGTGAAGGAAGAGGTAAGGTCCTACTGACAAAACAAAGTGTCTTTGTTTCTCGTTGCTTTCTCCTGGATTCCGAGGCGGGCTTTCCTTCCTGTTTTTCGTTACTGCCATGGGAGGCGGTGCAGGCTGTGGGTCGCGCCGCGCTTGGGTCGCGCCTGATTCATCCACTGCGGACTACTTTGAAAATAATACACGAAGCCCTACTTTGCGCTACCAGCCTTGGACGCAAAATTGAGCCCTACCATTAAATGATCCGACCTATGCGGCCTCAGCACCGTAATCAAACCAAAGTCGTCATACAAAACCTACATCGAGGAAGTCCTAGTTTAGAAATAATATACGAAGGCCTACTTTGCACTACCATCCTTGGCCGCAAAATTGTTCAACGCCCTCTTCAACTCTGAAATATGTCCAATTTTAAACCCAGCGTTCTCTGGCAGAGTTCAGCCACCGTCAACGGCTGCAAGCCCCTCCCGTCAATGGACAGCAAACGGTGGCTGAACTTCGGCCCTTTACAGTCCCACCGTGGCCGCCTATCATCTCGCCCGCTCCACCTTCACCACCGGTGCCGCCTGCCACGATTAATCAGCGGTCAACTATCGGAAAGCTTACCTTGAATTCGGTGGAAGTGACCCACGTTCTCTATCGGAAGTAGTGCTGCCTCGCCAAGACCACCCTCACCGCCTGTTTGCCCACCAGAACCACCCTTTCCCCCCGTGCCTCCTGCGGGAATGTCAGGCACCTTGCAGTAGGTCAACTTGTTGAAAAAGAACCAAGTCTGTAGATATGAATGTAATGTCACTAGTACGGTGTCCAAACCGGACGCTGTCTCAGCGTTGACAGATTCAGATCAGTGAACTGAAGGTTGTGCGTACTGCTTTTGAACGCTGACGGACCCATCTTCGCAATTTGACTATATACACACTACCTCCTACGGACGTACAGAGTCCTGGCGTTCAACTGACGGGTTGACGCACATGACATCCGGCTTAACAGCTACATCGACAACGAACGATATTGATAGCTTGACTGACGGCTGGAGGTTTCTTACCCCTGAAATCTCATGCCACTGGCTGTCGGATGTGACCTTTCGTGCCCTGTCCTCCGAGCGGATGAACCGAGACGCTGGATATAAACCAGGTCTCCTTTGGATTATCGCCCCCTCTCCGGCTCGTCGAATCGATATCATGCACAGAGTATTACTTGCCGCGTCCCTCACAGCTCTCACGACACTGGCCAGTGCTCAGATTCTGGCGCCAGTGAATGGAAATAATTACACCATATACAACGCCCACAATAATCGCTGCGCAAACCTGATCGGCAGCGACACCAACGAATATGTCCCCGTTATTATGGCCGCGTGCAATGGACTCACAAATCAGCTGGTTCGTTTCTCAAGTCCACTTTTGAATCAGACTTTCCCAACTCATCTCAATATTCTTAACAAGATGTGCCTTCGCTTCACTCCGGCGTAAGTGCAAAGGCAAGCATCCGTCAATTACACCATTTATATTGCAAAAGTAAAATATATTGTAGCCATGGATGTAGAGATTAAAATCAGATTTTGTAATAGATACAGTTATAAGGTACCATGTGCGACCATATCTCTTTCGTAGGCCGCAGTTGCAGGCTACGCCAATGAATATTTGGCAGATACGAGAGGCCTGCGAAATAACAGGCTCAAAATTTGATGGACATCAGACAGTGTCAGTAAGGCAAATCGCGAGAGACATGTCTCGTATCAAACTCCTACAGTGCTTGGACATCGGCATTGCAAGCAAGTACATCGTGAATTACATTGAGACTCAAGACAACAATATCTGGTAAAAGTGCTCATCAGATGGCAGAAATGCGTCCCTGGTGCCTCAGCAAGGAAATACAGCGAAAATATATTCGATTGAGCGGACCCTGCGAGGACGTATCCAACGCCAATGTGGCGTGACATTGTACACAACCAGCAGTTGAATCAGACATCGAGGGCGATGTTCACCCGCCACACCTAGAAAGTCTGAGTTGGCGGTATCTCAGAACGAAGACCGTCTGGATAAAAAGATTCTCACCGCGTTGCATCTCGGCACGGGAACTGAGACGATACTACCGAGCTGTCGTATGATGCCGTCGATGTGCATGGTAGTTCCACATCAACGAAGCGCGAAACTGAATCTCGACGTGCTTAGTCAGAAAATAGCTGTTTTAGAGAAGCAATGAGAGACAACTCACAGCCCCCCAAAACCCGCTGGGTTGTCCACACAGACACGGAAATTGAATATGATGATGTGACGCTGAGCGGAAGATCATTACTTTCGAGATTGCGGCGAAAGCCAACCTAATTTGGAATGCGAGAAATGCGCGGGAGAGAGATAGATATATACCTGTGTGACTTAGGATGCTGGACAATCTTGAGGGATCGATAAACAACCTAAAGGTCAAAAGGTAAATACCGAGTATCCCAAAATCCAGCGGACTCACAGGGAGCACCAGAAATCGACATCGCTTAGCAGTTGATTGAAAGCAGCGTATGAAACAATAAGCAGAATCTACCTCATCGCTGTGGAGAGGAATGCAGACTGACATGCGCAATATTCATGACGCTTACCTACGCCGGCCGTATTGGCATTCCACGGACAGCTGGGTGCCGGCTTGCATAGTCATATGTATCTGGGTTCTTAGCATTGATTACAGATTGAGCAGGGGTGAAACGGGACGAACGGCGCAATTCGATACAGTGCGGAGATGATGGCAGATGGGGAGGAAGGATGCAAAGGAGTATGTCCCTTTTGAACGGAAGTTGAGCGCTTGATCGGGGAGGTCGAAAATAAACTTGTGGAGCGTCCAGATCCCTGGACCGAAGCTATTTTCTGATGCACAGGATAGCGTACAGACCCCAGAAATAAAATGGGAAATGGCATGGACATACGGGAGCTGCCGTGAGAAAAATAGAAGGGTGTAACATCTGCGATCTGGTTCTTAATATATGCGGTATGAGATGCTGTCGAGCCATGAGGCTCCACATACATGATACCACGAAGAGGTGGAAGCAGCAGGATAAAGTTTGGAGCGGGGAGCCAGACAGATGGGGAGGTAGACGATGGCTGTAGAAGGAAAAGAGGCGAAAGAGAGAATTCCTTTTGGGCGGAGCCTAAAGGGCTGATCGGGGACTCGAAAATCACCCGTAGCGTAATGATATTTGATGCATCGGGTGAACGCGGAAGTGAAAAGGAAATGGAGCTGCTCTTGTTGGGGTGCCGTGGAGTGGCCGAGAAAATCGGGTGGTTCAGGAACGTCGCAAACATGTACAATCTGATTCGTGGCATCTGCTTAAGATACGAGTAATGCTTAAGATACGAGTAATAATCCAGTGGACAGCCCATGTAAATCCTACCGACGCTACCCTCGTGTCCTTTTCCAGTGCCGCGGTACCTGGAAGCTGGCTATCTTATTCAACCGCCGAAATTGCTGGGGGACCCGACAGCATGCACCAACTCACCATTGCACTCTACACTCCATATGACTGGTACATTGGCGCGAGTCCCTTGTGAGGAGAATCACCTTATTTTATCTTCCACAAGAATTCATGTGGCGGTTTAGCATTTCAGCGTCCAGCTCCACTAGTGGGGTCCTGACTTCGTACGTCCCTCGTGCTGCATTGAGTGGCGCCGGTGCATCATCACAGGTTTCTTTGGTAAAGTCTTTCTTACTCCTCCCTCGGAAAGCCTTGAGTGTTGATCTCACTGCACGCAGCTCGTCATTGAACCTTTGGATTCTGGTGACTCCTTGCAATTCTGGCAGCTTAAATAGATGTCGGAACGGGAAATGGGGCGCGACACTCTTGGTGGTGTGGAAGGTTGTACAACCCATCGTTCCATAGAAAGTGGAACTAGCCCAATCGAGCAAAAACTGAGCTGGATGCGGGCAATTAAAAATGGATGACGATGAGCCCAGTTTTGCCTTTCATTATGATTTTCCCGACCCAGCGAGACTCGCAAAGGAAGCTGACGAGGGAGTGGGACATGTTCATTGAAAGACGTAAAGGGGGCAAAGAGAGAGAGAGAGCCATGGGCAAAAGTGCGAGTTTTTTCGCGCTGACTATTTCCAAGTTTTAGGACAATTGTTTTTCTATGGTCTCGTGAGGCACGATCGTTGACCCTAGAATGTGGTCTATATACGATGGCAGTGCTGTAGCCCCTATACTTTTCTCTTCTCGCTACATCCTGCCTCTCGTACGCTCTCGCTAGGCTCACCGAATTCGGCAGGAAATCTCAGCTTTCTCAACTCACATACCACTCCCCTCAATCTTCCTTCACTCCCAAACCCCAATGGCAACCCACCGTCTCACACTCGACCCGGCTTTGGAGTCTTGCCCTGACCACACATCCAACTCGTTTCGACCCATTCTCGACCTTATCGTCGCGGGTGCTCCGGCTGCTACTCCACTCACGGACGCCGACGCTGCCACGCAACTGGCTGACGCTTGGAACAAGGAACGGGACACCAGGCAGGTTTCCTGGGACGCACAAGTACAGGCCGATGCAGCTCAGGCAGTCGCAGATGCCACCGTTCACGCCGCCCAGGTTGAAGCTGAGCGCTCCGCCGCTGAAGCAGCAGCAGAGGCGGAGCGTGTTGAGGCGGAAAAGAAGAAGCCGAAGCTGGGTGCCTTTGACTCGGCGCTCGTAATCCCAGACTTCCTCGGTCCCCGGGCTTCCAACTTTGCCAAGGAGAAGTTGGAGGATAAAGAGTACGTTGAGCTTTGGTACTGGACCAAAGAGGGTTGCCTCGACGCCGAGGCGACTCGTGCTGGTGTGGAAGCAGATGAGTCCTTCGGAATTACCCAAGTCGGGTCGACTCTGTCTTTGAAACCCCTCACAGCATTCAAAGCCTCCAAGAAGGTCCTACGTGACGAAGACCTCACCTGGGCGCAGTTCTCAATTGCAAAAACCGGGTTTCTCACTGCTATCGAGGCTGCTGGCTGGCCTAAAGAGCATCGGGCCGCGATCACGACCTTCTTCTACGCCATTG
This sequence comes from Mycena capillaripes, assembly GCA_029204075.1. NCBI lineage: Eukaryota > Fungi > Basidiomycota > Agaricomycetes > Agaricales > Mycenaceae > Mycena > Mycena capillaripes. The sequence continues at coordinate 2,248,360 of JARHKZ010000019.1, read as the reverse complement.
AAAAACACTCTTCCCGGATGAATCACGATGATTATGCCGACAATATCTTGGTGATATACCAGGCCAGAGCACAGCGTCACTGGCATGACATGCTCAACCAGGGCAACGGATTTAACATTGGCATTATCAACGATCGTCTGCTCGACCAAATCTCTCAGGAGTTCCATAACAAGTTACGTTCCTCGCGATACCGCACGGTGCGTGTTGTATTTTCTCTAATTTATTGTTTACTAACTTGTCCACTCGCTCTACACTCCTTTCACCGCATCCTTCCTGTTCCTTTTCATTCCATTCCCATCCTTGCGCGAATAACGCGCTCATTTTGAATGCGAATCTCGCACCCTCATTTTAACGCGAATAACGCACCCCACGCGAATCACGCACTCTCACGCAAATCACGCACCTTCACGCGAATCACGCACCCCACGCGAATCACGCACTCTCACGCGAATCACGCACCTTCACGCGAATCACGCACCCTCACGGGAATCACGCACCCCACGCGAATCACGCACCTTCACGCGAATCACGCACCCCCACGCAAATCACGCACCGTATTCTAATGCGACGACCACGTCTGTCCAGCTCGACGAGCTAGTTGAAACATCGGCAGCCCGTGGTCGTCCTAACACTAAGCAGCGGGAAACGGGTAATCGGATCCGGTCTGCGTCCCCCGTACGCCGCACCGCTCTCCCCAACCAGGACACAGCGTTTTTTCAGCAGGGCACAACTACGAGCGACGGCCTATCCGCTTGTGCCTTATGCCTCGGCCATTCCCGCCACAACGTTCGCGACTGCAAATCCACGAAACTCTGGAACGGAACCACCCCGGCGCGGACGAAACGAAACAGCGAGGGCAGGCTCATCAACCCCTGCGGGGACGTTATCTGCCTCGCCTGGCAGCGCACTTCGGGTTGTTCCCTCAACCATGCTTCCCGCCACGAATGCTCAGGGTGCGGAAGCCCGAATCACGGCGCTCAGAAATGCCATCTCGCACAGGCGATCTAACACGGTCACACCGCTCAACTGGTCTACGTGGCACGACATGCTTGCAATTTCCGGACTCCTCGACAAATATTACCCTCACATTCCTTCTTCTATTTGCTTCGGGTTTAATATCGGTTTCCCTTCCATTCATCTCACCAATACCCCTCGGAACAGCCCAACCTTGCTTGCTCACGCAGATGAGTTCAAACGATTCGTACAGCACGAACACGACTCTGGTCGCTATATCGGTCCGCTTAACCAGGAAGAGGTGGAGTCTCTTATTGGTCCATTCCAGACCTCTCCCCTCTCCCTTGTCCCCCAACAAAACCGCGTTTTAAAATTAAAGCAGGCTCAGCTCGAGTTGCGGCTTATCCAGAATTTTTCATTCCCTCGCAGCCCTTCCCCTTTCCACTCTTCCATTAATTCTGCTATCGACTCTGATCTTTTCCCTTGCACCTGGTCCACTTTTACAGCCTTTTCCCTTTCTATCTGCCGCCTTCCTCCCGGCTCTGAAGGCGCTTGCCGCGACGTTTCGGAGGCTTATCGCCGAATACCCTTACATTTTACGCAGTGGCCGGCCGCTGTGGTTCGAACCTCAGAGTCGAACTTCGATCTTGATTTTGCTGTGTCCTTCGGCGCCAAATCCGGCTGCGGAGCATACGGATCAGTTGGAGATGCTGGGGCAGACATCTGCCGCTACAAAGGCATCGGTCCCTTGGGAAAATGGGTGGACGATCACGTTTTCCTTCGCATTCGTCGCGAATTCATCGCCGAATACAACCACATTCGACGTGAATGTCACGAGCGCATTCTGGCACGAGGTGGCCGCCACCAGAGCGGGGGACGCTTCTGGTTTGGTGGGGATTCCCTACCTGATGGTCGCATCGAGGAGTTTGACGAGGACATGTCTTTTCCCATTCGCGATTGCTCCCACCAATCACCTCGTTCCTCTCACGACAGCCTTTTCACTTATAACTTCGCCGACATTGACGCTATTACAACAATTCTCGGAATCCCTTGGGAGACATCAAAGGACCATCAGTTTGCCACAGAAGTCTCGTTCACTGGCTTTCTGTGGAATCTCGAGGAGCGCACCGTTTCGCTGGGCCCTGAGAAAAAGGCGAAATATCTCGCGGCTATCGCGGAATGGAATTCAACGGCTGCCCACGCGCTTCCCACGGTTGCAGAGTTATACGGTAAACCTCTCCACACCGCACTCATTGTCCCAAGAGGTCGCGCTTACCTCACCAACCTGGAGGCCATGTTGGGCATCTTCCACGATAGTCTTCACAAGCCGCGCACCTCACCCAGTGGAACTTCAGACGACCTCCAGTGGTGGCAATCACGTTTATCCCGTCCCACCCTCTCACGCTCTATCCCAGGGCCCTGCGAAGTGTTCGACTGCGGCGCGTTTTCAGACGCCAGCTCAGGTACTGGGATTGCCATTGTCATCCGGGGCCATTGTCATCCGGGGCCACTGGCGTGCGTGGCGTCTCATCCCGGGTTGGGACGGTGGAGATCGCGACATCGGCTGGGCTGAAGCCGTCAGTTTCGAGCTTCTCGTCTATGCCGTTATTGCTGCAACCAGTGCCCCGGCGACCACACATTTCAAACTCTTTGGTGATAACACCGGAGTTGTTGAGGGCTGGTGGAATAACCGCAGTCGCAATCGCGAAACCAACGTCGTCTTCCGAAGAATTCATCAATTCCTCGAGGATGCAAATTACTTCATTCATTCACGGTGAGTCCTTTATCCGTTACGTCCGTATTTTTGGGGGCGATCAAGCGAATTCCAAAGATATGTTGCAACCGGCTCAAATCCCGCTGATGGTCCCTCGCGTGGCGAATATCCCTAGAGCTCCCTCCTCCTACCACCTGTCCCAATCCCTTCTGCCCTGGCAGATTTCATCATTGACTTCGACGCCTCGTGGACATACGCCGAAAATGCAGTCAGACGTCGAGCTCCAGCACCGCGAATCACCTCCGCAGAACGAGCGCAGCTTGCCGCTTCAAATTCAATCCTTGATGCCCAAGCTGACGAGCTCTTCCGAGACCAGCTCAACTGGTGGATGTGGGCTTGAGGTTGGTGTGGCTACGTCACGAAGGGCTCATCCATACAAGCCTCGCCTTGCACCGAAACCGTCCCCTCTTCGGCCCCATGTTCTAGCTAAAGATCGTCTGCGACTTTGGCGGCCGTTGGCAGGTCGCTCTTCCGTGGGTTCCGGACTCCCTGGTGATGCGGAACTGGCTCGCATTTTCGATGTGCTTGCGCATGCGTGGGCCGAAGGCACGACAAAGACGTATGGGTCGGGTCTTTTGTTGTGGAATGTTTACTGCGACTCGAAGACAGTGCCTGAAGCGGCGCGTGCCCCGGAAAGTCCGACGTTGGTAGCAGGTTTCATCTCGGAACTTGCAGGTTTCCTTTTTGGCTCTACCATTTCAAACTACATCTCGGGCATCTGCGCGTGGCATATTTTACATGGAGTACTGTGGGCTATGAATGTGCTGGAACTGGAAGCCCTACTGTGAGCAGCAGACCGCTTAACTCCTTCCTCCTCGAAACGCCAAGCCCGAATGCCATACACCGTCGAGATCCTATGCCAATTGCGCCCATTCTTCAATCTTTTGAATCCCTTCGACGCCTCCGTATATGTGTGCTGCAATCCAGCAGAACGACGTCGAAGCAGTCCAGTGTGGCATGTCCACCAATAAAATGTGTGTTTTATGAAATAGTTGTGGCTGCGCGACCAGCGCGCCGCCGAGCGTGATGATCACAACCAAAATATCCTTCCAACAATTCTCCTTCTTTCCTCGCCATCCTATGAATCTCTTCACCACAACCTCCAACCAAAACCAAAACCAAAATAATCGGACGGTCACTGGCATTGCCAGTGACAACCAGGACGATCCTGCACTGGGTCTTTCCTTGTTCAGGGGACGCTCCATAAGTTGCACAGGGTGCTGGGGTCGGGTCTTGAATAAGTGCCGACACGTCCAAACGAAACCGAAACTAAAACCAAACAAAGAGTAAGGGAAAGGTGGGGTATATTCTTCGTCTTTTTCTACTACATTTCGAGCTCCTTTTATACCTGAACTATTTGTACTTTCCAAATAAATACCTACAACTCCAAACTGTGCGACCGTAGCTCTGTGCACAGCCAAAAACCTGTGTGTTGCCTCGGGAATTGGACTGCCTCCCAATGTCCATGGGATTCAAACTATTCCACCAATAATACTCCTTGTTTTCCAGCTGTTACCATTGCACTGGTTGCCTCGAGACACATGGCTGTGTCACCGTTCCCATCGGCATGCACTGCAACGCATCCTCCATCGTGTTTCGGACGTGTTTTGGTACAGACAATGTGAGACAATGTGAACACGTGACCGTTACTCATTGTTCAGTTGAGCCATTTCAAAATCCTGTGCGCAGTGCCCCAAGGCTGTGCGTACAGTGGCGAGATTTCGGGGGTTTAGATGTGTTTTCCAGTGCCAAATATTCCCCCGCTCATCAACCCTCTTTTGGTCAATGTCACGCGGTGGTGAGTTTACGGTGAAGACCCTCACTTCGTTCGATGCTGCAATCCACGTCAAACCATCAGATGTCACCGAGGTTGTGGATCGTAACGGCTTGAAGCAGACCAACTTTGCCTTGCCTCGGACGAAATCTGCACCCCAAGGCGAAAGTGTTTACTGGGCAGAACAAAACGGGCCGACTGATCCAAAGTGCGCTTTTCAAAATCACCTGTCCATTAACTCACCATTGCCCAACGAAGCCTTTTTTTCCTATCGGCACGGGAACATACGACGCCCTCTCACGAAACCAGCATTTCGCAAGCGATTAACTCAGGTGTTCAAAGCTGCCGGGGTCGAGTTCATCCACGTCCACGGCATTCGCATCGGCTCCACTCTGGAGTACCTGCTTCGCGGTATTCCTCTCGACGTGATGAAAGCAAAGGGTCGCTGGGCTTCCGATGCTTTCACCATCTACCTCCGCCGCCATGCTCAAATAGTGGCTCCCTACATGCAAGCCGAACCGCAGTTGCACGCGAATGTTCTGCGCATCATGATGCCACGCATCCACCGCTAATTATGTGAGTCTCACGCCTAGCCCGGGGGAATCCAGCTGCGCGAATCCGTCGCGAGACTCCTAGTTCTAGGGGATCCTCGCTGACTGTATTCCTCACAGGCTAGTGCGGCCTTCATCCGGTTTAACTCACGACGTGCATCGTCGGAGTTTCTCGCCCGTAACCCACCACCATCACCACTGTGGAATGCAGAGGGAGCGAATTTCACTCCAATTTTCACTGAGTTATTGAGTGAATTTCATGGTTAAACTGGGTGAATTTCACGGTGAAAAAGCGAATTTCACTGTAGAACACAGTGAAAATTTTCACTAATTATATGTCCGCTTTCACTTGTCGTTTCACTCCATTTTAGGGTGATTTTCACGGTCTTCCAGGTGACCTCCCGACAAAAGAATTGTCAAGTATAATCATTAACTATCTCCTCGTCATCTCCAGCTAGCAACTGACTTATGCTACATATTACTTATACTACAACTCTAACTAAATAATGTGTTTACAGTAGGAATCGAACGGGTGACCTCATGATAACAGGCAAAAGTTATGGAAGCACCAAATCCAACTAGGCTAAAGTGAACAAACTGTATCTGAAGTCTGGAGCAATATATGGGTATCCAGCGCTTCTCCAGCCAAATAATACCATTCCATAGTTCTGGTTGACTAGGACTGACTGACAGATAGGTAAACCATATGTTTGAAGGATGGAGCCCAGGGGGTCGGGCGGGGTGTAAAGGTCACATATCTAAAAATAGACTAAAAAACGAAAGTTGTAGAGCTCGACGAGAGCTACAAGACTTGTCTAGGGTCATTTTGCACGAAATGGCTTTGTTAAGCTGCAAATCACAAAATAATTTCTCAGAGCCGGCGGTTTCAACCCTTCAACCTGCAGCACTTGTTTGCAATGCACTATGACAATGAATTATCATCAGCAGTGACAAGATCTCTTGTACAAAGGTTGCCAGGCACCATATTTTAAGTTCCTGTTCATGTAGTGAATTTCATGCCAGAACACAGTGAAAATAAATTTCACCCTAAAACACAGTGAAACAAGATTTTCACTCCATACCATGAAAATTTGGTTTCACTTGAAAACCAAGTGAAACATGAATTTCACTATATTATACCATGAAATTCACTCCTTCCATTTTTCACAGTGCACGTTCATTTCCGCACTGTCGTTACACTCAATAAAATCATTTCCATTTGGATACGCTAGCTTGAGTTCATAGAAGTGTATGTAGAGTTCTCCCGTGGCTCCCAAAGTCTGCATTTTAGCATATACTTGGTCCACGAAGAGGCATGAAATCGGAGATCCTGTTCCGCAGGAAAACTGATTTGGCGCCATGTACGTTTGTTGCAAGCGTGGAGTCAAATCGCAATGCACATGGCACGGACAGGTCTGTTCTCCGACTTGGCCTATTCACCACCACAGTCACGGAAAGAAGCCACCATCGTGCAAGACGCTTGTCATCCATGCCTCTAGAAAGAATTCAACCAGTAGGTGTATTAGGCAGGTCCAATGAAAGAATGAATTGAAATGGTGGTGTCAGTAGAGTTGCTCCACTTGTCACGCCAATCCATTCAACGGCAGAACATTGTATTGGCTGAAATCCGCCGAGAGCGCTAAATGAGCAAGTACTGATGAAGGACGGTGGAAAAATCCAAGAAATGTGTCATGCCGGACAGACAACATACTGTATTTTCAAATCGACAGTCACGCGTCATGCACCCCCCTGTCGGTAGGGGTCACGCGTCACGCGGCCCTTTGTCGAACCTGAGCTCTCAAGCATGACATGGGGTCCAAATTTACCTAACTATTTTCCCACCAGGGTGGGGGAGGCCACCCTAAAAGATATTTCTATGATGGAGAGCACACCCGAAGTTTACAGACAAAATATCATTTTCTCACCAAGGTCAATATGTGCGCCCATTTTCGTTTTTTTTTAGGCTGGCCCTCACCCAGCTTGGTAGGAAAGTAGATAGCCAATTTGCATGGCTAAACATGCGTTGAAATATGCCAGCGAACAGGAAATCCTCTGAACCGGCTGCACTGTGCCGGAACTGATCGACTGATCGCAGCTGATGGGAATGAGATCAACAGTGGGACTATTTCCGAAAAGCTTGACACTGGCGATTTTTTTTCCACCACATCGAACTTTTGATCCAGTGCCAAGGATTACTGGATTTGGCTTTCGGCCAGGCTTCGGAACAGTCACGCGGTTCGGCCCAGCCTACAGCGCCGACTACAAAACTTGCGCTCTCCCCACAGAATTTGAAGGAAAATGGTGATAACATATGCAGGAGATTATTCAAGGGTGAAAATACGCCCAGTCAACAGGAAATGGATATTTGGCACAAATATTTGACAAATATTGCAGGACGGTTGTCTCGGCCTGGCGCAGCTCGGCTACGCTCGGCTAACCCAAAGCAGTACTCCATCAAAAGTTGATATGGCGCAAAAAAAAATCGCGAGTGTCAAGCTTTTCCGAAACAGCTGTAATTTGTGTCACTCCCATCCTTCTCGTATATACTCTCCTTTTCCTTTGTCCCGCGGTTAGAAGCCCATGGATGTGCATGCTCCCAGATTTTGGGTTCAAAATACTTCACGCTTCCAAAGCCCGTTGGCTCGGAGCGTGAAGGGGAATTTGAGCGTAGGAACGCACTTTCTCATGGCTCGCGAGCAATGCAGAAGCCGAAGCGGCATTAGGATGTTGAAGAGGTCAGATCCCGAAATGCTCGCAACTTAGACATTCGCAGGGTCAAGGCCGGTCCGTTGTCGACTTGTTCGCATTCATATTCACGGGGGGTTTTCCTGCCGGTTCATGACGCTTGTCTTCTGTCCCTTCGAATTCCCACAGCCTATACCTATGATAGACAGGTTCAACGCAAGAAGGAATTGAATTGAATGGTCGTGCATGTGGATTTGTTGGCATATTATTCAAAACCGATGTCTTGAAAGAACGCAAGGAATGAACGAAGAAGAGCGCGGACCTTCTATACTGCTGACAAAGTGTTTCGCTTAGATCCATCCCGAGACCGCCGAATGAGTAACCATGTTGGATGCATTTAAGAAACGCGGCTTGTGGAATGAACGATCTGTCGAGAGTCACCTCCGAAATGGTTTCGCTAAAACTTCGGGCTTTGAGTGTTTGCGCCGCCGCTACACTACTGTTCGCGACCCCGCCCGTCAGAGCGCAAGTTACTCCAATTGTCGACCTCGGTTATGCGCAGTACCAAGGAGCCGTGAACACCGACAATAACATTGCACACTTCTTCGGGATTCGATTCGCTGCGCCGCCCATAGGTAAGCTTTCCTCATTATTCAGCCTACCACAAACCGATTGATGAATACGAGATAGGTGATTTGCGATTCAGGGCTCCGCAGCCACCCGCCAACATCAGTGGCGTGCAACTTGCAACAACTCAGCCCATTGCTTGTTGGATCACAGAGGACTGCTTGTACTTGAAGTATAGTTGTATTCCAATATTTTCCCATGCGGCATTGACGTCCCGTTCAGTGTGTACTATCCGAGCACTGAAGGAGGGGCCCCTCCCAAAAATCTCCCAACCCTTGTGTGGATCTACGGAGGAGGGTAAGTACCGGTATTCGTGGACACACTGTCACATATAAATTTACGGCATATCCTTAACGCTATCAGTTATATCGGTGGCCAGGCTGACGGGTACAACGGGGAGGACATTATCCGCCAGAGCAATAATGGAATCGTCGTTGTTGTCATTCGATATCGTCTCGGACTCTTCGGTAATGGCTGCTGCATCAGATCGAACAGCTCTCTGACCGGTCATATCAGGTTTCCTTGCGGGTTCTGAAGTGAAGAAGGACGGAGACTTGAATGCTGGCCTGCGTAATTTCTTTCATGCTTGAAGTGGCTGATGCTGACCCCTCTCCAAGTTGATCAAGATTTTGCCCTGAGATGGGTGAACAAATATGCATGTGTTCGCTCATACATTATTTGTTCGTTGTCGAGTGACCTGTGTCGTAGATTGCAAAGTTCGGTGGAGACCCTACGAAGGTGACTATATGGGGAGAGTCCGCTGGTAATAAGTTAGTCCTGTTCTTGGTCCACGAGTCTTACTGGTTTCCGTCTAGGGGCCGGGTCCGTTCTACAACAGGTCGTTGCACATGGGGGGCAAACAAAACCAAAATTGTTCAGGGGAGCGATAACAAGCTCAAGTTGGTTGCCATCACAGTACCGATTCGATGACCCTGTTCCGGAGGTGGCTATTTATTGTCCTGTTCCACCGAAATCGGTCCTGAATCCAACGTAGCTTGCATTCAATGAAGTTTCGACCCAGACAAAGTAAGCCATCCGACAGTTCAGTTCAACAGCACGGATCTACTGATGCGTTCCAGTTGCGCGACGGCCACGGATTCCATGTCATGTTTACGAGTCCTCGACACAGCTGTCCTGCAAGCGGTCAACGGGAATATTAGTAGATTCAAAGGGACAATCCCGTTCCCGCCAGTCATTGACGGGGTCTTTATTACCCAACGTCCCACGCTATCCCTGTTGGAGGGTAAGGTCAATGGGGTATGACGTTTAGTTTCCTGCGAGAGAAATCTATAATCGCTCCGCATACAGGACGCCTTTCTAGGTGTGGTCAATGCATTCGAGGGCACGGGTTTTGTAGATCAGAGCATCTCTATCACGGCCGCAAATTATTCGTTGGAACTCTTCCCCAACTTCGGCCCTGCTCAGGCGCGTGTGGTTGGTGCCTTGTATGCAGGCCTTGGCACGGATCAATTCCAGGTCAACGCTGTTTACGGGGAATGTGAGTGTATCGTTGAGCTTGAGAACGGGAGACTGAACTACAACTATTTAGCAATCCTTATTTGCCCGACATACTATTTGCTCAATGCTTTCGGCGGCCGGGCTTTCAAGGTTGGTTTCCCTGAACCTATACGGTCGGATCTATTCACCTAACGGTAATGATTGTAGGGTGAATTCGCGATTCCCCCAGCACTTCATTCAATGGATCTGGCATATTACTTCCCAAGCCTTTTTGCCCCGCCTTTCAACAATGCTGCCTTCATCAACGCCTTCGCCCAATCGTTCACTTCGTTCATCATCAATCTCGACCCCAACATCAAGATTGATCCGACAACCATTACGCCCCACTGGAACAAGTTTGATATGGGAGACACAGAAATGCTGTTCAATCACACTGCCGTAGATGGCCTGCCAGTGGTTCAGCCTATAGAGACCTCGCTTGGTCTCCTGGAGCGCTGTCTGTAAGTGGGCTTCTGTTTTCATCCATCGAGCATTATGTAAACAAGATTCCCCTAGGTTCTGGAACAGTGTCGGGAGCGTTACCGCCCAGTGAGGCCGGCTTAAATCTTGACCCGGAGGACATACCGTCTTTACCATGTTATCGGAATTTTTATCTCGATTCCCTTACCTCCTGAAATCAAATGCTGCGATACATGCATTATTATTGTGTTGCAACCTTCGGTCTATGTGTGAGACAAGAAAATCCATTCATGGGAATGCCCCTCTGTGTCACAGGCAGGATAGACAGTGAACCACCAAATACCCTTTATTCCTATCATCATTGAAGCATCCCACACTCGAGTCTGCCCTTCAACGTGGTCCAGGTGCTACCATTTCGCCGGCAGCGTGAAGGGGATTTTGAGGACACTCACAAACTTGGAACTGACTTCTCCTGCCGTCATGTCAAAACTGCAAAATCTGGAGATACTGCTGCTAGCCCTCGCTCCTGCCCCGGAAACTGCTGCATTGCCTGTGAATGTTGATGCCCAAGACATCTTAGCTTGTAACCGCGGCAGTCGAGCTCAAAAAATGGGAAACTGTGCCATCGTACCGATCCATGCACCCGTGTGCGCGCCTCCAGTTCCCGTTCCCGTTCCCGTTCCCGTTTCCGTTCCATCTCACAGGTCTGAAACCCACGCACCGCCCTCGGGTGCGAGCGGACCGAATGTCCTGGGGAGTACCGCTGTCGAGCTTCTCGTTTGGACTGCTGGCTCATCAGGGAGCTGCCGCCTGTGGGCGGATCTCTGCCCTCGGCTCCCCCTTCAAGACAGTGTCACGGGTGCCTGCTGGCTCGAGGATACCAAGGGTCGGCATGAGGAAGGTAGGTGTGTCGCAACCTGCCCGCTAGGCACTGCGAGAATCGGGGGGACAAGCCCGCGCGCTGGCGCCGCTGGCCTCGAGCCGAATTTTTCTGCACCCACGCACGGACCATTGCCAACACTCGGATCTTCCGGGTCGCCATCCGCATCTTTCCGCGGTGGCTTTCCTGATCCGCTTGGGATCGGAAAAAGCAAGCCACTTGGATTGCTGCTCGTTCTTGCTGCTGGTGTAATGTTGTGGTATTTTGCCTGGTTCTCGTTTGCTAGTAGAAACTTTTTCCAGTCTTTCTCAGGTAGACTTGTTCGCCGACGCTTATCCGGCTATCACAGCCCGATTAACTGTACGCGTATCGGACCACCTCTTACGTCTTTGGATTTACTGGGTAGCATTGCTACAGCCTATGCTCGGAGTGTTTCTACGGTGCAGGTGACCGGTACTGGGGAATCTTCCCGTGGCTCATTTCCGACCTCAAGTACTCGATCCTCTGCTCGCCTTCGGGACAAGGCGACGAACGGCCACTCGGCCCCCTCCAATCCCAATCGTGTCGCAGTGCAGCAGCAGTCTAGAACCCCAAACCGTCTTCGTGATCTTATAGATACTGTAAAAATAATGTACTGGAATATATTCCACAACTTTACACTGAAACTCACGAGCCCCGAATTTCACGAACTGCTCTGCGACTATGATATAATGTTTTTCGCCGAAACAGATATGCTTCCAGGCGAGGACGAGCCCGCAGATGTCCCGGCAGGGTACACACTGGTCTCGCTTCCACGGCGTCCGCTTATGAATGGTTCCCGCCGCGGCGGTGGTGTCGCATTGCTGATTCGGGATACATTAAGTTTTCAAAAATCCAACCTCAGTTCCCCCGATATTCTCGTACTGGATATGGGAACCATCTGGCTCATTGGTGCATACATACCCCCAGAAAGCTCGCGGTGGGAAGGGTGGACCAATGCGGAGCCTTTGCAAAAACTCTGGAAAACTGTCGCACTCTGTGTTCGAAGCGATAACAAACATGTCGCACTTCTCAGTGACATAAACGCTCGAACTGGCTCTCTACAGGCATCTTCGACTCGTGGGGTGGAATGGGCCAAACGTTGGGCCAGGAAACCAGCCGATCCGGACACAAAAATCAACTCTCGCGGCCGGTCTGTTATAAAGGAATGCGCTCTATACGGACTGTGCATCTTGAACGGCACGTTTATGGAAACAGCTTCACCCGGGCGTTTAACTTCCTGGCAAGATTCTGGTGAATCTGTCATTGACTATGCAATCGTATCGGAAGGTCTGCTCCCCATGGTTAGGAAGTTCGAAGTTGCATGCCCTGCGGCAGATGAAGAGGATGACTGGTCCGATCATATGCAAATATGCATGACCGTCGACGCAGCTGCGTTTACCCAGACTCCTCTTATGCGTGAAGAGCGTCGGCCACGGCCGGAGTTCAGTGGCTCGTCACACATTGATGAGTTGTACCAAATAACCATGGACTCGAAACAGACGCCGGATGAAGCCTTGAACTCGCTGTGGGGGCCTACAGTGGTTGATTCCCCACCAACACAAATTTATATCGAAGGGACTGCTGCGAAGGGCAACAAACCTAGTTCGGCTAGGGCTGGTATCTTCTTCGGACCCGATTCCCCATTGAACATGGCGCTTGCAGTTCCAGGACCCGAGCCTGCGAATGCAGACCGAGCAAAATTGTTTGCGATGCACGAGGCGATTCAACAGGTCCCAAAGAACCGGAGTATCTTGCTGTTTTGTACCTCAAAAATGATCATTCGTCAATTATGCTACTCCGCGGCCAAAAATATGCAGCTCGGGTGGCCAGGTCGAAATGGCGATATCTTCAAGGCAGTTGTCAACCTTCTGGCGAAGAGGCAAGCTCGAACTTGCCTTGTGTTTGTGGACTCGAAATCAAATAACGAAGCGAAACGTGCTGCTTATACTTTGGCTAAATCTGCGTTGGAATTTGCACGACCTGAGGGGGATTTTGTTCCTGCAGTCTGGCTTCCACTGGTTGATGATCATGCTCCTGCTCAAAATTCTGGGAAGCTTCGCAAGGTGTACACAACCTTGGAGGAAGTTTCTCCTGTGAAACCTAAGCCCTGGAAAACGGGCAGGAACTACTGGCATGCAAAGAGCCGAAGGAATTTTGGGATTTTGTTCGAAAACGCACGGATCCAAGGCCCAACCCGGCAAAGGTTTCACTCGAAGACCTATCTTCGAACTTCGTGGCTCGTTTGAACCATCCTCAAGTGACTCCAGCGTCATTCAACTCGGACCAACTCGCATTCAATGCAAGAATGGATAGAGATTTAAATGTTCTCCCCTGGCAGACACATCGCCTCGCCAGTCGTACACTCGGGACATAACGATAGCGGAGATTGAGGCTATGAAACGGCATATCAAAGCCCACGGAATCGATACTTCAATGGGAGTTGATGGATTTTCTTACAAGGATTGCATGGTCATCCCCAACGAAAAACTTTTAGAGTTCTTCCTCTACTGTCTCAAGTATCAGGACATGCCACAATACTGGTTGACGTCGCTCTTGATTGGGATTCTGAAGAAGGACAAGGACGCGACTGATCCTTCCAGTTACCGTCTTATAGCGCTCGAATGCTGCATGTTGAAAGTGCTCACTCTCATTATTGATCGCCGAATCCGCGAAGGCGCAGAGGATCTGGGTTTAGTTCCTTTGACACAGAATGGTTTCCAGGATCACCTGAGAACAAATGACAATGTCTTCGTCCTCCTTTGCCTGATTGACAAGGCCGATTCGCTGGGAAAGCCGCTTTATGTCGCGTACCTGGACCTCGAGAATGCTTTTCCGGGGACAGATCGCTCCACACTGTGGGTTAAACTTGCAACCATGGGAATTTCCGGACCTATGATTGAATGGCTCAAGAAGTTATACGATCGTATTCGTTACCTTGTCAGACTTGATGGCCGCTTCGCCCCCGCTTTCCGTTCACTCCTTGGAATACTGACAGGTGATCCGGGATCGCCTCAGCTTTGGAATCTCTTTATGTCCGACTTCATTCTAGCATGGCACCCAGAGGATATTCAACTGAATGGGGTTCCAATTACGGATATTGAACATGCCGACGATATTTTAGCTGCCTCAGGAACATCGTCAGGGTTACAGAGTCATTTGAATTATGCTCAACGTTGGTGTCTCTTCTCTCTCTTTATAAAATTACGGGTGTCTGTCTGAAGCCTTTAGCGCCCTACGTATGGTCTTTCTGACCCAAATCTGTGGATTCTCTCACAACAAGCGCTAAGCACCAATTTTTTTTCGCAGCGCTTCGGGCCTCAATCAGCGCTAATCTGTCTCTTGCTGCCCTAAATTCCCACGCCATTGTTCAATAATGCGGCGATCTTTCAATTAGTCTCGAGCCCCACAGATCCAGTGCCTTGAAGTACCCGCAGCAAGCTATTTACCAAATCTGCTTATACCCCAATTTTTCCGCCGTGATAAGAGAGACATCTCCCTCCTTATAAAATTATCCATGTCTGTCTGAAGCCTTTCGGCTCTGCTTTTGGCTCATCGGGGCCCAACTCTTTGGAAGATCAACATTAAACTTGGGCGACGGCGCCGACGCAAGCGTCACTGCGTCCACAATTATCTGAAACCTTTTAACACTGACCCTTCGTTTTCCTTAGCCGCCCACTGATTCTAGAAGGCCTGTTGAGGCGCCGGCTTTACGCGCCGACCTTTTAGGACCCACCACGCGGGCTGTACCCTCCTATCGCCGTCCTTCATTTCTCTGTCCAATCGGCTCACGACTCTCCGTAGATTCACCGGTGAACGAGTAACTAAATATGTACCGGTCAATTCAACTCCACTCTACTGAAGTCGGCCACACAAGAAATCCTAACCAGTTGAAGACAGATGGGAAACAATCTCACAAAAGAGGGTGGGAGGCCGCGAAGCGGCCGACCAGCCCCTTGTAATAATAACGAATGCGAGACGTCAATTCCGAAGTGCTTGTACCAGGTTTTCGGCCCCAAGCAAAAGATTACCCCAACCTTTAATCTGGGTGGGAAAATAATCTCCCAAGTCAGCAAAGCCTGCTACCTCGGGGTCTTGCTCGAAACAGGTGTAAAATTCATCTGGAGAGAGCAATATAAAGTGAAAGCCGACAAAGCCACTACAGTAGCCAATGTTCTGCTTGGACTGGACCGGTTCGTCGGCAGCATACCGGCATGGGATGCGAGATCACTGTACATGGCCCGGGTGGACCCGTATCTCACAGCGGGTTGCGATGTTTGCCTAGATGTGGAAGCAAAAAGTCTAGCCCTGTTGGAACGCATCCAGCTCGAGTTTCTATGTCGTATGCTTGGCGTTGGTCGTCGCAGCTTGAAGGTGGTCCTGTTTTCGGAGACGGGAATATGGCCAATTAAATACCGGCGCGTCTACCTGGCTCTGAAATATCTATGCTACTTGCTCCAGGTGGATCAAAACCGACGGGCCTGGAATGCCCTCCAAGAGTCAATTTCCTTGGCCCGAAAGCAAAAACTGTCGTGGATTAATGACCTGCGCATTGTGCTGTCCCGTCTTCATGTCCCTGTCTTCCTCGAGATTGCGATGGATCTCGACATCAAAACTGTTGAGGCAGCGATGAAGTCTGTCGAGAAGTCGATGGAGGCTTGGATTGATGACGAAATTGCGTCGTCCTCTCGTGTCAAGGATCTGTTGGCTGGCCGCCTAGAAATGGACTCTGAAACGAGAAAGTTGGTGAAAAAAACATTGGATTTCCGACACTACCTGCGCCTTGCATCGCCGGCTCACCGTGTTGCCCTCACGAAAATGGTTTTGTCGAGCCATAGTCTCGCTATTGAGCGTCGTCGGTGGACGGAGCGCGGGAAGAAAATTGTCCCACAGCAGTGGAGGCTCTGCCGTTTCTGTTTTGCCTACATCGAAGATCCTGCACACGCCATGTTTGTCTGCCAAAATCCCGAGCTACTGCCTATCCGAAAGACCTTTTTGGATAATGTGTCAGTACTGCTTCCAGGGGTAGTTGACCAGTACACCAATGCCCTCCAAATTTTCAAAGGCTTGCTTGCTCGACGAGAGGTTACACCCCTGCTCGGGAAACTGGCCTATGATGTTTTAAAAATATTTGAGGCAAGCCCTATGTTATGTGTCCATGAGCCGACACCAGTAGCTTGACGTTACTCCTGGCGCCCTTTCTCGTTTCCGAGACCAAACTGTTCTTCGACCACCTCTATTTTTATTTTATTTTATATTCTAGGTTGTTTTGTGCATGCATTCTGCAAAGGGAAAGACATTCACTAGCTTATTGCAACTGGTGGACACTGGGGAGTTTTGCCTGGGAGGGGGGGACCCTTCCCGTACACCAGCAACTTTAGCTGGTGGTCAGGTCCCACAGGGTTTTAACCAGAGGTCCTGCCATTCGTGCGGCCAGCCAGTCCACAGTAAGTGAAATGTTTGATCGACCCCCTGGAATGGTGTGTGCTCCGTTGGCATCCTGTAGCTACATGCGGGAATAACCACTCTTACATTACTACCTGTATGCCTTCGGTAAACTCGTTGTTCAGACATTTGGACCACGCGAGTATAATAAATCCCCCCCCCCCTATTCAATTCACTTTGCCCATGTGTTACCAACAGTGTTGAATTCGAAGCAGCGTGGAAATGTTGAGCAGGCCACATGGGGTCAAATCCCGACAAGATCGCAATTTGAACATTCATAGCGTCCAGACCGGTCCGGTGCCGATTTGCCCGTACGGAGAATTTGCGTCGGAAAGAGGACTCGGTGTGGCGGTCGACAGGGGAGTGCATATGCAATTCATTTCTTTTCCTTGGAGCTGACATGGTGCTTCCGCAGGTGACCGAGAGCGCATGACTTCCGCGGTCCGCTGTGATTCGAATTGCGGATCGGAGTGCGGCGGCGATCTTGTGCACTCTTGATGCCACGCGAGCATCTGGTAATTTAATAGCGTACCAATTTTACCAAAAAGTATGTGTCCCATCGGCCTGTCTGCGTTGAAGCTCACGGATGATTCTCAGATTCTAATAGCTCACCCTGGAACAGAGGCAGTGGCGACCGGGATCAAGCTCGAACTTCCTCATGCAGAGGCATGATGTCTCAAGCAAGCAGCAGCGACGGCGGCGGCGGCGATGCAGGTGATGGGCGAGATTTCGGAGTCATCGATTAGTGTCTGTATAGTGGTTTCCTTAATGCGAGCATGTTTTGAATGGCAATAATCAATTTAATATGAGCATGAATAGGTCGGCTACCAGGACAAAAAAAACTCGTGGCCAATATTTGGCCAATAGGGGAAGTCAGAACTGGCGATTTTGGTCGATTCATGGTCGAGTCGGACTTCGATTCTAACCCGATTCTGGAACCAGAATCGACCGAGAATCGAGACATCACTCTGCCCGACCCGATTCGGGGCTCGATTCTACGGCCGATTCTGCACACCGGAATCGCCGTGTCATGAGAAGCACCCCGAGAATCGACGATTCTTGATGTAGTTCCTCCTCCGGAGGAGGAACTGCATCGATTGAACGATTCTCGATTCCATTTCGATTCTCGGATGGCCGATTCTGGCTCGATTCTGTTCCCATAATCGCTGCGGAATCGAAAGTGGAATCGACCATGAATCGACCAACTCTGACTTCCCCTAATATGGATGCCAATGTCCGGCCAATATTTTTCCAATAGAGCGTATTTCGTCCGAATATTGACCCAAGGTTATTTGAACATTATCTAGCCAATATCCAGCCAATACACCCTGTATTGGCCGGATATTCGCTGCAATTTATTTGGGTCAAACTCCGGTGTGATGCTGTTGCGTGACTCATTTGGGGTCTGATCAGAATAATGGCTGCAGGGGTCCAGAACCCCCGCACTTGGCAATATTAATCGGCAGGTCCAGCTCTCTCGTCTCTTCACGACACACTTACTTGAATCATCAATAAACCCAATGAGAGTTCAATCAAGGGCAACAACAAAAAACTACAACAACTGTGCCATTTCTCCAACTCTTCGAAAATCTACTTGAAAGCAGACTTCGGTAATAGCCTCCACCCGCGCTGATTAGAGAGGCGAGCAGGAGAACGAGCTCGTCAAATCGTTAAAGTTGGTGGTCCCGGAGAGCCCGGGAACGCTGAACATGTCCCAGGTGCCCTGCTGCAGGACGACCGAGCTGTCGGTGGGCGCATTTCCGGTTCCGGTCGCGATGCATCCGAAATCCCTGCGATGGTGCGTACTCATTAGTGCAATTGGCCTGGAGCTAAATGTGTCTGCCTCACTGGAAAAACGTGCAGATGAATCCGCCGGGCACGACGGCCCAGGAGATCTCCTTGTTCAGGAAGCTGAGCCCGCCGGTGAGGTCGTTGCAGGAGTCGGAGACCACCGGGACGGTGACACATCCATTGGCCGGGTTGACGCTGCCGCTGCAGACCTCGACGGTCACGCTGGCGTCCTGGGTTAAATGAACTGTAAGTTATCATGCACCGAAGCGGTGAGACGTTGAGCGGGAACGTACAGGGCCAGGCTTGACGGCGGGAGCCGCCGCCGTGAAGGAGACAAGGACGGCAGCGATTGTGCTGGCGAGGAGAGCCTTGGAGTTGAACATTGTTTTGGATGGATACAGTAGTTGATTGGTTAGTTAGCTTGAGCGAGCTGAGGAGGGTGAGTCTCTCTCCCCTCCTTTTATACTCAGCGACCGTATTAATAATTAGGTATGTACTGCGATTTATTCATGCGTACATTGCATTCAATCACTACATTCGGTGGCCACGTCCGCAGCGTTTGAAAGCGTGGGTCGACATCGGTCGACATCTGCCGAGAGGGTTGGCCGTGTCTGCCGACATCAATCAACCTGTGTCGGCACAAATTTGGAGCTAATCAGCATCGGAAAACCCATGTCCACCTCCCTTGCCGACGAGGCCGCTCAACGCAGTGAATCATTCCTCACGTAGTACGTCGACCCAAATAACGAATTGAATGGACCATTAACATAGATTGATGCTCTGTGAACAGAGAGAACGTTCGGGGTGCACGCAAAGGGTGTTCAAAGAAGAAAAAATCTCCGCACAAACTCAATTTTGCCTAATTGTACTGAACCACCCACCAGCGTCTGCAGTTGTAAAAATTCCAAATATCGGTATCAGAATAACCTTCAATCTTATGGCCAGAGTATCAGAGAGCCTCACACGGACACGGCGAAGCGCCGGCCCACATGTTATCAGCGCCAGGATGTCTGTCAGAATCCGAATACATCGCAACTTCTCCCGCGGAGTTTCATTGTTGTTGTCGGAGAATATTCAATGGACTTGATTTCTACTTGAAGCGCCCGACGAATGTCTTGTTAAGTTTTCAAGCACTCAAATTGAGGTGAGCGTCGATATCAGGTTGTAATTTACTTCCAAGAGTAAAACCGACACTGAGCAAAAACGCAGAGCTCACAGAACTTGAAACCTAGTATGCTCAGCTCTTTGTCCTCCGGTCTGTCAGTCAGCCTGTTATGCTGATGCGAGATACCCGCGGCGTGCACTACGGTGTTTGAGCGCTGGAAAGAACTTGGTACTTGAGGCCGCCTGCCATTTCCCCTTCACATCGACTCCGCTGTCATAGGAGGAGATGCCTAACTGTCTCGCGAGAGAAGGAGGAATATGCATATTCCGATGAGCATGGTGCTGCATACATTCCACCCAAGTATGAATGGAAGTACTGTGGACAGCCCGGACCTTGCACATCGCTACGGCCGCATGCAGTCCATGAAGGAGAAGAGCGTTTTTACCGAAAATCATCGAGAACAGAAAAAAAACAGTGCCTGCCCTACGTTCCGCAAAAGGCTGTAAACATCGTGGAGTCCTCGTAACCAAACTGGGAGAGACCATTCCATTCCCATTCTATTCATTTTACAAAATACGATAATTTCTCACAGGTGCTCTTGGAGCGTTGAGTCATATCACGGCTCTTTCTGGCCAGGGAGTACGCACCAGTCTGCTCCTAGGATAATTGCCACCTAGAACGTTCCGGTACGGACCAGGGTCTTCCGCGCTTTCTAATTCCATATGTCTGAGATGATGCTTTACACCTTATTCTACATATCCCATTCCGGACTATGGCTATACGGTCACTGTGGGTTCATTTCCAACATCAATCAAATCCTCTGTAACCACCACAACCGTCCCATCGCTGAGCTCCCTCTCCGCAGCGTCTTTGGGAACGAGGTCGGGATGGTAGCTACTTTGAGTAGCAGCAAGCCGACCAAAGCGGGACTCAGGATCGGAGAGTAAGGTCTGAGGATCGTTAAACTCGGCGACGGAACCACTATCCAATACGAGAATCTTATCGTAGCTGACGATGGTAGCTGAGGACAAAGGTCAGAAATGCAGATAATCTCAGATTGAGCATTCACATATGCGGTGAGCTACGGCCACGACAGTCAGACCCTTCATCTGGGTGTCGACAACATGGCGGATCTTTTCATCCGTGATGTGATCCATGCTAGGGTTGAAACTATGTCAATGAATCGTGTCAAATAAAACTGAGCACACTCGCCTCGACGTAGACTCATCGAGAACCATGATTTTCTTCTTCCTCAACAACGCCCTAGCGAGACACAGGAGCTGACGCTGACCTTTGGAGAAGCTCTCTTCATCGACCACGAGATGGTCAAGCTTGTCTTCGAAAGCCGACACCGCATCGTACATCTCGACGAGTTTAAGGGTTTCCCAAATCTCGGAATCCGTGCACACATTGGTGACGTCGAGATTCTCGCGAATCGATCCATGCCAGAGGAATGGGTCTTGAGTAACGATACTGACGGCGATCACAGTCAACACAGGTGACAGTCCGTTGTGACGAACGCACCTCATCGATTCGCGAAGATGATGCAGGGGGACGGTCGAAATATCGACGCCATCGATGACAATCTTGCCGGTGACGAGATGCTGGTCAATGCCCCAGAAGAGGGATAGGACGGTGGAAGATTTTCCGGAGCCAGTTCTGTGAATGGTCTCACAGTTAACAAAGCTCGCTGGACGTAGATTCACAGATGAGGTTTACCGGCCACAGATCCCAATCTTTTGACCAGCTTTTAAGTCAAAGGAGAGGTTTTTGAGCGCAAGGGGGAGGTCTTCGCTAACAGGTGCACGGTTGAGATGATGCGTGAGTAGAATAGCTCTAAATACCGGTATTTCATGGAATAATTTGAGAAGGTCAAACTTCCGGTAGACGGCCAAGCTGACTGGTCGTTGATCGTAAGCTCTCTCTTCTCCTCCTCGGGTAAGTTGGCGAACTCTTCAATCCGGTCAATGGCAATGGAACCATTGTCGACAGAAGCGTAGGCGTCGAGGAAATTTGTCAACGCCAGTCCGAGGATCACCAACCTTGGAAACGATTCAGGAGAGACATTAACGACGCGAAATAGTACGGACCTGGAGAGAGCGACATCTAACAACGTGGCTGATGTTGTGTCTCTCAGCCATACGGTCAGCACAGCGACACCGCATGCGAGAATCATCTGGAACCACAGCAAGAACACTCGAAGAAAGAGTTGTCCGTTGATCCGGTGATGGAGGGCACCCTGCGACTCGTTCACGAATGCCGCATTCTGGGCACGGAAGAAGCCTTGTGTGCGATACGCCCTGACGGTGATAAGACCAGCCACCGTAGTTCCAAAGAGTGTGTAAAGCTGGAAGGCAGATCTAGATTAGCTGAATTCCACCATCAGACGCGTGGTTGAGTTCTCAACATCGCTGACTTGCGTCCTCGCGGAGTTAATTTCCACGCAACGAGTTACAAGGACGAACCGGAGATTTTGACGCTAATTCAAGTCTGCGGAATTGCTGAAACGAGCTGAGAAAGAGCTGTCGCGTGTTACGCTAAGGAATCCACATGCCTTGCTTCCTATCACACCGGAAAATGTGAATTTTCACCTCGGCTGACAATGTTACCGAACAAGGTCATTCTGGCAAACGGGACAGTAACCACCGCATCTCTGACGGAAAACCCCGCTTTCTTGTGGGTCAGTTTGCCTTGCGACACTCGCAAATTCTCCAACATTTTTGGATGTAGGTCATCCGTGGCTCATCCAGCTCATTTGGCATCGTCACCAAGATCGTGGCTGAAACATTCCCTGCGCTGTCGCCTTCGAGTATGTGTGGAATTTGGACTATGCCACAGCTTCCACGGTCCTCGGTGACTACCAAATCCTCCTCAAAAACAGTCCGACGAAACTGGTGGGACTCGGGTTGCTCTGGACCAAAGGGAATGCGTCTCAGTTCGTCAATTTATTGTTCGGGGGGTCCCTGGTACGGAGCGTCTTGCAACCATTCCTCCCTCCGACGTTCGATATGCTGCTTGGCAACGGAACGTGGATCGACAATCTTGCACAGCTGAATAGTGGCCGGCTCAGTACTTCTGCGTCTGGACAATGATGATACCTTCTATGTCAAGAGTCTCGTTACACCTCAGGAGGACTCGATTGACGACAATATGAGACTGTGTTCATAAAGCATTTGGTTACGGAAGGATTGTCCACTTCCCTCGTACGTTAATCACCGTTCCACTACCGATATTTGCTGGACTTTATTAGAGCTGGGTCATCCAGATGGGACCGTATGGTATAAACAGTTCGCATATCAACGCAGTCCCCGTGGATGCTACAGCGTACGCTCATCCAAACTTCATGTTCACCATGCAAGTTCAAGTTACAGAGGTCCGGTCGTCACCGACGGAGGGTTTCGCATTCGTCGAGGGTATGTGCTCCTTCCAACTTGCATTGAATGATCCCTTGACTTGAATTATCCAGGTGTCGTCAACATCATCACCGACAGTATACCGTCTGACTGGGATTATGGGGCATGCTTGAACTATATCGATGACCGCTTGGTTGATTGTGAGTCGATCATTCCAGATCCAATGCACATAGTCAACGAGAGATTTATTAGGGTAAAATCGCTATTACGGGGTTCACTATCCTCGCTTCCCAGCTCTCAAGAAGACGTACGATCCTAGCAACTTCTTCCGTGTCCCCCAAGTCTATCGAGCTGTAACCAGCCCTTGCTTAAACTGTCTCTCTGTGTGCCCACATGTTACTATATTCAACTCGTACCTCGCTCAATCACCTTTATTTACCCTCCTTAACACTGGTATTCGATTTCGCATTGTAGGCTTGAGACTGGTCGGCTGGTAATCGTCCTGGACGCTCCGGAGAAGAAGGTTAAAAAATGACGTGCAAACGTGGAGCCACGTCAGCGCTCACAATCATGAATCCCGTCCATTTTGTCGGTAAGCAAGAAGAACTTTCCGGATAGCTGATCCGAGTTCGCTTGAGCGAACGCTTTCATGTTTTGACGCCATGTCGTCGCAGGCTCGCTGCATTCTCAGGCTTCTCGGCGGTCTTTCCATCGTTTCACACTTGGGGAATCAGATATATCAGAAGTAGAACTGGGTGTCACCGTCACTGTATCATACAGCTTTCTTTGAGCAGCGCTCGTTCAAACCCATTCGGACCGGTCGAGGTGGAGGCGCGGTGTATTAGCAGGGGGTCTTACGATTGCGCTGTCCGTCTACGACCCAGTTGTCACTTCAAGGTGAACTCCCGTCGACTTGGGAGCTGCAAGCAGTAGACAATCACGGACCTGGGTGGGCGCCTTCTGCAAGCGGCATCAAATTCCGTTTCCTCCTTTCGTTGGATCTGCTCGGAGGATTTCCAAGACCGTGATGTGCACGGCAAGTTTTTATCAATTTTAACAGCTTTACTGGAAGGACGGGGGAAGAGCCGAACAATACCACAGCACACACATCACCAAAACCAGAAAATCAATGCATAGCCATATATAGCCATACAAGGCATGGCAGGACCGGAAGCGCTGGAAGGTTTCACCTGGCCTTGGAGGGAAACCACAGCGGTTTGGAAGGGTCACCTGGCCAGGTGACCTTGGTGCCCTTGCGTGCCTTCCAAGGCAATATATGGCCAACTGAGATGCCCTTGTATTACCCACACCTACCGAAACCATCCATTATTCACCCGGATTCATACATGAAAAAAGAAAACAGATATATTGTCAACAATCTAGAAAGGCCAGAGGTACCACTACTTTGAGACACATTTCCGAATCTCAATGTCGTCGAATGCATGGGACACGGGCGACAGCGAACGCGTCGGCGATACGGTCCGGAGCACAGACGACAACACGTAGACAGTGCGATGCCGCGCCGGGTCTGTTGCGAGGGGCTTGATGGGGACAGCTACGGTGCCGACCGAGTTCCGGGCAACAGATATTGAGAGCCATTGAGTTGTCGAGTGAGTTCTTGCAAGTATTCGTCACTTGAAGATCTTGAGGAATGACTTAATTTTGATGATCTTGGCCCAAGTCAATCGGGTAGAAGGGACTTGCAAGGACTTGAAGAGGTATGGATCGGATTTGAGGGGCCGAGGAGGTCTTTGAGACGGAAGGGACTTGGTCATGCGAGGCTTTGGTGGGCGACGTGGTCTTGTCGTTGCTCGGGTTCTTTGGCTCTTGAACTTGAAAAGACACATCTGGGGGAATCACGGCACACAAGAGGAGGAAGGGGAGGGCGAACAGATGGCATCGTCGAGACGGTAACGGGAGAAGATGGGGGGAAAGAGCAAGGAGCGACGACACTCCCATCAAATTGATCTATCATCAACCATGGATCACGCCCACCGCACGGACCATCAAACTTGATCAACAACGCGGTAACCGCGTCGTTACCGCGTCGGCCGGCGTTGCGCACTAAAGCCTTCAGCTATTTAGTGCTGAACTAGTCGCCTGTGATGACAATAATGTCGACCAACATTATTCTGGCATTATTCTCTCTGTAACGCCACTTGTGCCTGCCTTCACCTTGATAGTAGCATGCGCCGACGCCGATTTTGCCGCGATAAGTGCAGGTCCTCGGTTTTTCGGCAGCTGAAGCTAGGATGGCTGTCTTCACAATGGCACACTGGATTATTGGGTGAACGAAGAGGTGGTGAGTCAGGTTCTATAATACCAGACTTGGACTTGAAAGGTTTGGGAAGCCAAAGCTGCGTTACAAAGATCTGGCAAGGCCATTCCATGCCAGTCGTCGCCATGGAAGGGATTACCTGGCCAGGTATCGGCATGCAAGGCAACGGCGGGCCAGGCGGCCCGCATCCAAGGCCTTGGCAACGGCACCCGGCACGACTTCCTAAATCAGGTCATGCCAGGTATTTTCAGTTTTGGTGATGCAGGGAATATGCAGCTGGCATTTCTTTTTTCCTGAAAAAAAAAAAAGATCCGTAAGGGCATGATCGGGCAACTTCGCAACCTTGCGCCTGAAGAGGATGTGGATGGCTGTGAATACTCTTGAAGGGCTTGGGAATATGCTATCATCTATGGAGCCAGGTACATAACAGGCAAGTAGCAGGTGGTAATACTGTATTCATAGTCAAGTGACAGCTATTTAGTGCTTGGTCTCGTTTTCGCATTTATCTTCAGGTTTACAAAGGGAAAATGAAGCATATTTTACGGCCGCACAACTGCGATACCGAGGCCAGCCGCCATCGCATGGATAGGCCACCTGGTTTTTTTTTTTTGCATCACCGGGCAAGGCTGTAATATCAAACCAAGCAAGGCTGTTAATCAGGTGAGACCTTCATGTCGGTCGAAGCATTACAGCCTTACATGTCAATGCATTATAGCGTCAGGTGGAATGGCTAGATACAGCCTGGTTCTACAATCCTCGTTTTTCTCCAGGTCGGAGTAGTGCTGGCCAAAAATACGATACGAAAAATTTAATTTTGAATATATTCAAATATGTATGAATACGATACGGCTTTGGAGGCCTCCATTGAATATGAATACACCAGATATGAATACGATAAAATACGGATATATTATGATACGGGCCCCAGTGTATTCAAATATATTTGAGTACGAAAAGTTGTGGGTTTTGCCGCTACGGCTGTCACCCATCACAAGCCGGAATATCATAATTCACGAGCCGACCTATCAAAGTGACAGGTGCCGGGGCGACCATCCCATACACAGAATCTGCCGCCTGCCGGACATCTTCGCCTCTGTTGACAGCATCAATATGTAGTGATGTTGACATGAAACTTCTTGTCCACAAAATTTTCACTCCCAGGCACATTGAGCTCAAAATATCCAAAGAAAGTTCAATATAATATGTGTTAGGATATCCAGAACATACTTCAGCACAGTTGGGTGGATTCTCAGTGCCCAAAGTTGAGTGGCGGAATATATTTGAATATATCCATATCTAATTCATATTGTATCGTATTCGTATTCATGCTGTGAATAAAAATATGATACGGGCCCATGCAGGTGAATACGATACAAATATGAATATGATACACCAAATCCGTATTCATATCATATTTTGGCCAGCACTAGGTCGGAGGTCCATGGAAATATTTACACGCTAAACTACTCTCGGTGCACCTGGCACTAGTTAAACGAGCCCCTACCTTGAAATTTCCGCTATATACAAAAATTGACACGAGGCCGCGACGTTTCCTTGAGGTCAGTTGATCACGTGGCCGCGTCAAGATTTTGCCGCTTTGTTACTGCCTCCATGGTCCAAGGTGTATGGGCGCTATCAACTACGGACGGGATGCACCTGATGCCGGATGGAATTCACCTCGAGTGCCAGTGATTATGACTCTTCTGGAGGCATTCCACCCTGAACGAAACGACAGCCTGTGCGCCTAACCGAGTTCGAATCTCTCTTGACAGACGCTGTATGCGAACTGTATGTTACTGGATATTTCACACTCGCCCCAAAAAACGGGTTTCATTCAATTAAAAGGCGCTGGCGCGGTCTGCCGCCTCTGGGTTCCAGAACCCATGATAACGAGACGAAGACGTGGCCAGACGCCCGCGACCCACACGGCTCGCAGCTGTAAGTACACAAGGTTGTTCGCATCAATCCAACACGCATGGTTTCCATAAGTTGGGGGCATTTTTCTCGCGTACATTGTTCAAGAGGTTGGCGCCAATTCTACCCACTTGGCTTGCACTGAAGATGTCGGATTTTGACAACCAGCCCATGCTCGTACACGTCCCCTCTGGCTTCCTGTACACTGCGGACTTGTTCCCCGCGAACCTCAAGCTCGACTACACGGAGGCCCCATCTCTCGAAGACGCGCACATCATCGTGCGGAGCGACGGGGACGACATCGTGATTGAGCCGCGTACGGGCGCGGTGGTCAAATGCGGACACGAGACACGCTTCCTGCTCGATGGCATGTCGAAACAGTTGCCATATGCGATGAATAGTATCGCGCACTTCACCTACCTCCTCGACGGCCACAACGAGGCAGATCCGTTCAAGGGCCAGTTCGCGCTCGAGATGCACCGCCTGAGGGGCGAGTACCCTCGGCGCACTGTGGACCAGAACGTTGGACATGATGGAAACATGGTCGTCGATGGCGCGGTGCGGTTCACGTCCGAGGCCGGCGCCAAGTACGGGTTCACGATCCGCAACACGTCCCCCGAGACTCTCGTCCCGCAGCTCTTCTTTTTTGATCCGGACAAATACACGATCCAGGTGCGTCATGTAGCATTCTGTACTCACGGAGGGCGTACGCACACGCTGAATTCCACCCGTAGAAATGGTATCCGTCCGACAAGCAGAACGGCATGCCGCTGCAGGCCAACACAGGGACACTGACGCTCGGTATGGGCGTGGAAAAGGCGTACGAATTCTTGCTCCCAAGGGATAAACGGGAGAGTTCTGGGTTCTTCAAGTTGTTTGTGACACGCGAGGTTGTTGATCTCGGGTGGATCGAGCAGCCAGTGCCACTATTTGACGCCAAGTATCCACCAGATGCTGGCAAGGTGATACATCGTGTCCTCTAATTAGAGGAAAAACGCGATGGATCGGAGGCTCTCATTAGAGACCTCACGATCCATCGCTTTAGAACGTCCCGATGGGGTTCGTCCCAGACACCCAGCAGTAAGCACGGTGTTTCGACGTCGTCGGCTGTCTTGAGCGCATCGTTTGCAACAGCGATCAAGCATGTACCAAATTCAGCCGTTGTTTGGCATTGGGTTGAACTATACACAGATTCTACATCAACGACGATCAGGCTAAAAAGTTTGCCTAAATTAATGAAAAAATCATATATTGTGGAGACGGTGCCTAATGTACATCTGATAGAGAGGCCTGAGCAAAATACATGCAGGATTAAGCACAAAATTACATTTGTAGGCATTATGCTCTACAGCAGAAACTCGTACAGAGATCGGGCTACGCGCGCAAAAGGGCGGCGGAAGACGCTGAGGGGCGCACAGCACACCCGACTTGTGCATCACCGCGTGCTTGAAGAACCCGCTCCCACGAGCGCTCGACAAGGCGCGGTGACGTGGCACTCAGGTGCGTAATCGGCATGCGAGCACGACCGGGCCGCACCACCACTGTCAGCAGTACGCACATGGGTGCGCAGGCGGCACTGAAGACGATCGATCGCAAGTGCACTGGCTGTACCGCGATGCAGGCAGGCAAATCGGTGCTTTGGTCCACCTGTAGTGCACATCGGCCACTCCCTCGCCGGCTGACCTCCGCGAAGTACCACACTACAGGTACACGCATCGGCAGCAGCACGAGTGCAACGTTGCTGACCAGAATATGCGCACATCGGCGGCAGGTACACAGCAATGCAGCTGCTCCCTCGCCATGGTCCACGTGCGCCACAGCCACGCAGCAGATCCAGAGGTGCTACACGCACTCGAGCAGTCCCATCACGAAAAGCGTGCGCCCACAAGGGGGAGGCGGGGCGCAGGGACGCTGGGGGGCGAGGGGGTGCTCGCCACAGCGCAGCGATCCCATTGTGGACAGCAGTATCCAGGTAAGCAGCGCGCAGTACCGTGAGCAAAGCGCCTCGACCCTGGCTGCGCACATCGCGAGCAGGACGGGAATGAGCGGGGGCGATACGCGATACAACGTGATGGGCTGCCGTGCACCGCCAGCGCACCGGCACCGCGCGCGCATCGGCACCAGCACACCGTAGAAGCGCACGCGAGCCACCTGGATGCAGCCATCGCGCACGGCGGTAGCAGCGGAAGGCGGCAACGCTGTCGCTTCCTCCTTCGCGCCCGTGCTGACAGTCACGCCGAGTGGAGCCACTCGTCAGGTGCTGCACAACGTCCGTGCAAGGATATGCATCGGATTCGGGGGCATAGCGCTGGTGTTCCGGCTTTGGCTTGACCGATCGTGTGCTGGTCACTCACCCTCCTGCGGACGAGCGCGACGGCGCTGCGGGTCGTGGGGATAGGCATAATCAGCAGATATTGCAGGTGATATATGTCCGGGCGTGCGAGCGTGTAACGTGGGGTGTGCGCGGGTACGCGGATGACGTGGCGGGAAAAACCCGCACAAAATCCCGATTCCAGACGAGAGGCCGAAAGTAAGTGCTTGGGGCAGCTAAAGCTATTGTAAACGCACCGGATTCACGGAGTTATGGCCCTCTCCGCTGTCCCTAACATTTGTTTTCCTTCCACCACATATCAAGACCCAAAACGCCTTGTTCCTGACGAATACAGATGTGCAGGTGTTGAATTGACAAGGGCAGGGCATCCAGACAAGATCAAAGAGGGCACTTGAGGTAGGACATTCGTACTGGTGCATATATTGTGGAGTAGGGGCCGAGAAGGTGGCGGCAGAAGCACCATCGAAAACGTGGACAAGTCTGGTGAAAAGAAGTAAAAAAACTCAAGAGGAGATCCTGGTTATGGGCCAGAGACAGTCTGAAGGTAAATTTTGGGAAAGGAGCTTGAGGACGTCGCCGTGCAGGAAGATGTTGTGGAGAGAAGACAGATCGTCACGGCTGTTACTCGGTCACACATGCCTGTTTGGGAGTATGGTCGATTTCGAGTTCCTCTTCGTTCAAGCCTCCTAAACAGTTTCGCACAAGTTTGATACCTGGGCAACATATTTATACGCGAATTAATTCATTTGGCACAAAAAAAGTAGAAAAATAAGTATACTAGAAATCACCAATGCTCAAAAACGGCCCCGATTGGACCACCAAACCGCTCCAATTGAGCTTCTAACATTGGAGGTGAACTAAAGGAGTGTAATCGTTGCTGAAGCCTCAAATTTTTATGACTCGGAGGTCGGTGGGCAGACCGTCGCATCGAAAGTGCATTTTCGGGTTCAAACTCCATTGTGCTGCACTCTCAAACATCTTCGAGCAAATCTGACACAGCAGAAGGGTTTTGATTCATAAAACAGTGCGTTCGACATAAAAAAGCTGGAAAAACGGAGGTAGTCAAAAATCACCAATTCAGAAATCGGCGCCGATGGAACCCAATTTTGGCTCAAATGCATGGTCTGGCATCACAGCGAAGGTCAGGGAGTCTAATCGTCCTCGAAAATATGAGAGTTAATGGTAAGGGGGTCGTTGGTTGGACAGGTGGACGAATGGGTGCACAGAATATGCATGTTAACAACTGTAAACCAGTACAACGTTAGACCAGCCTTCGACTCGACACCTTTTCTGAACTCAAAATTTGAATTTCCAAGTCACACAGCAACGGCATGTTCTCCGAGCATAATGCGATGTTTATGGCTTGTTTAAGGGCAGCACTCCATCTGGATAAGTCAGACTAAGGGCAAAATCAAAAATGTAGTGAGGAGTCATTAGTCGGTTTCCGTCTGTTCTATTGGCAATAGCAACAGAAAGCTGTATATTTCAGCTATACTGAACTTGTATCAGAGAGGAAAAATACCGATTAGAGTCCTGATAGCATCGCTCGATAGCCAAAGATGTTCCATGACCAATGCCTTGTAAAGGACGAAACCATATTTTTGGTATGTTCAATGTTGAATTTAATTTCTATATTGTGTACGACGACAAACTTGGACTATTAAATGTCATGTAAAAACTGGAATTGCGCCGGCTTGGAGCCAGTCAAGCCAAGGAAGCATCCAACCAGATTTGGGATCAAATTGACAATCCGACCAAACTGGGAGATTCACCGAGTCGATCATTACTCACAAGAAATGTAAGATGAGCCCACATCCATCGAAAGTACTCGGCGGGGCAGCAGAAAAGCATGATAATATTTATTTGTTCGTTTACGGGTGGGCAGGCAGAAAGCATCAGTGGAAAAAATGCGTGCTGTAAGCGCATGGAGCCGGCGGCAAAGCTTAAAAACAAGGTAGATATGCGTGGGGGTGTTTGAAGGTATTGGTGGTGCTGCTGGGTGAATCGTGGGGATGGAAACGCGCGGAGGAAACGGGGTGCGGGTCCAGTACCAAAACGCGCACTATGAGCGCACGGAGCTTGCTGCGGGGAGCACGACCGAGGCAGCGATGCGGTGAGAGTGTACGAAGGGATTATTGGTACCGATGGGGGAATCACGCGTGTGGAAGCACACAAGAAAAGGGGGGCGGGTCCAGTGCCAAACGTGTATTGTAAGCGCGTGGAGCCGGCTGTGGGGCCCAAGGCCGCAGTGGAAATGCGATAGGGATGTGCGAAGGAATTAGTGGTGCCGCTAGGGGAATTGCGGGGGCGGAAGCGCGCGAAGAAACGGGGGAGCAGGGCAGGTGCCAAAACACGCACTGCACGCGCTTGGAGCCAGCTGCGGGGCCCAAAGTCGAGCCAGAGATGCGGTAGGATGTGCTAAGGGCTTGGCGGTGCGCTGAGTGAGTTCCAGGGGCGGAATCGCGGAGAAAACGGGGGCAGGCCTAGTGCTAAACACGTGCTGCGAGCACACATAGCCAGCGGGTGGGCCCAACCTCAAGGCAGAGACAGGATGGAAGTGGGCCTAAAGATTGGCGGTGCGATTGAGTGAATTCCATGGGCGGGAACGTACGGGAAAGGTGGGGGTGGCCCGGAGCCAAATTGCACTGCTCTCGCTGTTAACAGGTTGAAAGGCATAAATAGCGATTTTGAGATGCGATGCACCTTATTCACGTGTCTGAATAATGTCAGAGACCCCAGGCCGTGGGGAGGCCCGGGGCGAGTGAGATGGCAAAGGGAGAGGGTAATGCAAGCGGGGACAAACAATCCTAATCAAACCCCATTTGCTCTGATTGACGCAGAATGTCGAGACTCATTATGAACCAACGGGATCGCGGGGCGTCTTTTAGCGTCGCATGGTACGTATATTACATATTTTCTAACTGTTCCGGCAATTCTGACCCCAGGGGAGGATCAGGTCAAAAATGCCCAAAATGGCAAATCCCGCCCGCCAGCGCCGCGCGCCTTGAGCAATGCCGCCGCAGTATGGGGAGGACCTCGTGGAAGTATTTCGTAAGAGAGTTCTTAATCAGGAAGGGCTCTAACGCGATGCATCGCGAGGTCTCTAATCAGAACCTCCGATCCATCGCATTTTCTCTCTCATTAGAACCGTCCGATGTATCATTCTAGCAGCATGGGCTGAAGTATCCGGATGTGGGTGGGCGGGACAACAAGAAAAAAGCTGGACCCTACGTTGGTGTGGGATGCTCTGACGGTGACTTTGACGATGACAGCGCAGTAGGTGCATCATGTGGCGGGATTCCGGTACAACATGCGAGGTACGAGCATGCCGTTGTAATGTCTGTCTAGGAGAGACTAGGATTCCAGCGAGTAGGAGTCTGTGATTGTACCAAAACGAACTGTCTTGCTCCTGGCTTTTGTATATTTATTTACCCCTTCTCCCTAAGTGCAATCCTTCTGCTCTCTCTCTTTTCGACACTCTTCTACTCTCTCTCGCCTTTCCCTCCCTCTTTCTCCCTCCGTGGTCGTGCTCATCGCGTTCTGCCTTGCTTGTAATTTCGGTTTTTGAGGATGCGTCGCACCCGCTCCACTGTCACCTCGCATGCCTTCGTTGTGACGACGTCACGGTTCTCTCTCGATGTAATCCAGGGATCCACGGATGCCTTTGAACCTCCTAAATTCGTTTTATCCGCCCTAGAGTGCTCTTGGAAGCGAGCGAGGTGAGCTCTCGACTTCGGCATGCTTTTCACACGTTACCTGCTCACAAAGATTTGTCTCAGCTAAATTCAGACCAAGATACTGACAAGCACGAAGCGTTGATAGTACAATTATATAAATCATAAATGACTATGCAGGAGCCCTCGTATCGACGCTCAACAAAAATATAGATCGCGATGAGACCAGGCTGTCTACATCTAACTTCCCCTCGATTGGAAGTTCACGTAACTCGTCTTTCAACGTCCACCCGATGCATTGAGCTTTGTCAGGAGAGTCAGGTTGTTTCTATGCTGCTCCAGAGCATCCTCGCTGATGCCAGACAACCTTACCTCTATCTTTTCACCCTGTTGTGCCTGTGACCATCGTTCGAACAGTCCCTTGGCCATTTCCTAAAGCTCTGCTGCTTTGAGCTCCTTACCTCTATCTTTTCACCCTGTTGTGCCTGTGACCATCGTTCGAACAGTCCCTTGACCATTTCCCAAAGCTCTGCTGCTTTGAGCTGCTCACCATGACCCTCAGTAATATCTCTGAGCCGCAACATGTAATCGGCTCTGCCACGATGAACGTAGATGAATCCATCCAGCACAACGGTGAACAGGCCAATGGCTGTATCTTCATTTCCTCAAACCAGAAAATTGTCTCCCAGAAACGTGAGTGTTTTTATGGATATCGAGGTGTTGTTTTGACTTGGTGGAATTTGCGAGGAAGACCATTGTCCAGGCCAATGTCACGGTGACATGCGAGATATCCCAATGGCAGGCATTAGCGAGCCTTGCCAAACTATGAGAACATCAGTGTATTTTAACCACGAGCATCTGAAGCTGTGCTCAAACATTGCATGCACCGTTACCATATTTCCGTCTCTGAGATCGAGATCCGCTTGAATGACATCGCAATAAGTATGTTGCTCCATATCAAGTGAGGCCAATGGCTGGGATCCATGTGCATGCCTCTGAGCCGCAGAAAACTCTCCGAGCTGTCGTCCAGCATTCCCACGGTTCAGAATCAGCACATACGAAAATCGAGATTACAGCTCACGTAGAATGGATTGTTTTTGCCTGCTCTATGATTCACAAAATCTAATGTGTAAAGAGTCTATTTCATCATCACTGTACAATTTATGCACTGTTCTGTCTCGGAATAATTTGTGTACGTAACCTATCGATAGAAATCAAAGATGACATGGGGACTCAAACTCAAGAAGCATGGTATTAATTTACAATTACAACCGCGTCAAAGGCATCCAGCGTATCTGAACCAATGTCCAGATTAGACCCCAACGTGAATAAATGGCACCCATTGGAAGAAAGACTTCTTTCCATCAAAACCCTCACGCAGATTCTTAACGGCTACATGCAACGCTTCCGCTGCCCTAGTCGAGTCAGGCGGTAATGTCTTGAAGAGATGCTCATAGACATCCTTGGCCACTTGTGGTGCATCATTGTCCATGATTGACCACATTGTTGCAATGACACTTCGGTATCCTGCTAACAACATGCCAGCTGCAAGATGCACTGATTCAGCTGAATGATCCTTTCAAGTGTCAACTTTGAACTTCCAGCGAGGAGTAAGGCACTCTCTGTTGGATTAGATCTGTCTTGTACCCCATGACATGCAAAGTGAACCCAGCTAGACTTCATGATCTCATCCTCAATCCTTGCCACAGTTGTTTCGTGGGCCACCAAGGAGCACACTGGAATCTTGCCAAGGGCAGATTCCTGAATGCGTTGGATCTCCTCTCGGGTCCCTGGAAGAGGACTTTGTCCAAATGCAGATGGTTGAGCGACTGCAAGCAACTGAAGGGCCTGTGGTGATCCAGAAGTCGAACGAAAACCTTGCATTAATGCAGTCAAGGAGGGTGTATAAGAAGAAATCACAAAATCTGATAGCTTTGAGCCAAAACCATCATCTTTTCCATATAGGCCAGCAGCATGGATAGGTGAGCGGACCAGTAGGACACCACCAGATGCGTTGCAAATTTTCCTCTGCTGGAGTCTATGGAAATAATTTAAATGTTGAAATCGAGTTATTGAATCGAGGACTCACTATGATAGCAAGTGCATCAAGCACTGGCTTAACTAGTCGCAACCAAAGCTCCGACAGAATGTTCTCAAAAATATCCCCCAGAGCTACAGAGCTTCCCTCACGGCGACCATACAATCGATCAATATCCCCACGGCCCATGTAGGGTATGAGACGCTCAAGGGATCTGGTCAAGGTCTCTACATGCTCAGGGGTGAACTCAGAGAGAGGAACATGCAAGACTTCAGCAGTGCAGCTGGGCATAAGTACCAGAGCATCACAGGAATCCTCTCCGACATTCAGGAGGACCACAGGGCCCTTTTGAGCTGCTGGTGTAAGTTCTGAAATGGTCTTAGGCAACAAGAAATGATGAAATCCTTCCAATCCTCGGATCTTCTTCAGAAGCAAACTCCTTTTGAGAGCATTTTCATGTGCCTGCTGTGCAATAGATGCAAGAGACTGTGCAGCTCCAGATTCAGATAGCTGGGGATTATTCCTTCGGGTCATTGCCTGCTCCAACTTGGCAGACAGGGAAATGAGTTCATTGCCAAGATCAGGATGTTTTTGTTTGAGAACATCTATTGGTGTACGTAGATTGAGCAACTGGCTCCATATTATTGATCTACTTTGTTCCAACCATTCCACTGCCTTTTTGGCTGATCAGCAGAAATGGCAGCTACAGCTGCATCCCTGGCCACAGCATCTGCTTCCATGATCTGGCGCTGACGGTCATTGATGGGCAACCCAAGCCAAGCCACTTCTGGAAGGTGATTAAATGCTATACGATAAGCTTCCAGATGGGATGGATGCTGTTCAATGTCGGCACCACCTGCCCACATTCTTGCGGCATGGAACCGGATATATGCTGCACCTGTTTTTGAGTATGCAGCAGAGCTGTACTGAAGAATCATTTCCTCAAGGTCACTTGGATCCTGGTATGCCACATAGCGGCACAAGAAGGCTTCACCAAGACCTGTCTGCATGCTGGGCCTGTCTGGGTGACCATCTGGAGTCAGCCGCAGAGCATCTTTCAACTTGGAAATGCATTTCTCAAGGTCACTCGGGTCACTAAGCTGCTTAAAACGAGTCAATAAGGAAGCCCCGAAGTTGTGTAGCAGCTTAGGGTGCTCAGGGCTATTGTCAGAGATAAGATGAAGAGCTGATTCATGCTTTGAGATTGCCATGTTGAGGTCATTAATGTTCTGAAGCCGAGCAAAACGGTGGTCCAGGGATTGCGCAAGATTGCTTAGCCAGCCAGGCATGGCAGGGTGATCCATTGGAGTCAGATCAATAGCATGCTTTTGGTATGTAATACACTGCTCAAGATCAAAAAGATTCTGAAGTTGTGTGAAGCGATTTTGCAGGGCAATCCCAAGGTTGTTGAGCAGAGCAGGTTTATGTGGGTCGCTATCAAGAGCAAGACCAACAGCATCCTCCTGCTTTGAGATACTCCTGTTGAGATCACCTGAGTCATGAAGTTGATAGAACCGAATCAGCAGAGAAGCGCCAAGATTGCTCAGCCAAATATGTTTGTTGGAGTCGCTATCCAGAATTAGGCGAACCGCATCTTCATGCTTTGATATAGCTTCATTGAGGTCTCCGAGATTATTAAGGTGGTTAAAGCGAGCCACTAGGGAATTCCCAAGATTACTGAGCCTGGCAGGCTTCTCTGAGTGGCCCTCTGGAGTTATGTGAACAGCATATTCCTGCTTTGTGATGCGCTCATTGAGATCATTCAAGTCGCCAAATTGCTTGAAGCGAGCCCCTAAAGAATTTGCAAGATTGGTCACCATGTCAGGTAAATTTAGGTGATAAATTGGAGTCTGATTAAGGACATCCCTCTGCTTTGAGATGGCCTCATGAATGTCACCCGGGTTACCAAGTCGTAGAAAGCGTTCATACTGTGCTTGCCCAAGATGTCCCAAATACAAGGGATTTGTGGGGTCATTGTGTACTGCATCTTGATGAGCACAAACTGCTTCATTAAGGTGGTCCATTGTGCGTGACGTCTCCCAGCATTTCCACCGTATTTCTCCCAGCATGTGCAGAAGTCTTCCCTGCTGTTTTTTTGAACGTAGAAATAGAATCCTCTCATGCATGATCCAAAGATGCTGAGTATCTTGATGGAAGTGGACATTGCAATCCTCGGACATCTGCTTTAAGTGGGCCTCCATTGTTTCGAAATGGCCGTCAATGGAGTTGACTGCAGCACAGTTAGAAGATATCTGGGCCGTGTTAATTCTGTCTTACTCTGATTGCACAAGACAGTAATGTCATTGTTTGGGTCTGTGACTGCCGACTCAAATACAGAGATGTTGGCTTTCAATTTGAGCAATGGACCATCGGGCTCTACTTGCACAAGATTGGGACACATGGCTGTCCCATGAACCTTTCAATTACAAAGCAGCTTCAATAATTGGGTCACACGCACGGAGTTTATTGTTTCCAGCAATAAGTGCCTCCTCTCTTGTGCTTTCAATATAACCGAGAAGTCGGGCCCCTTGAGTTTCACGATACCCAATGATTGCCAGCAGGAATGTAAGGGTCTGTTCTGGACTATAACTTGATATTAGCTACAATTTCCTAAATATGGGCCATACAAACAGACATTGTGCACTCGGGCTTGAGTTTCCAGGATTGTTGAGAAGTCGAAGGCTCCGCTTTAACCAACACAATTTGCAGAAAGATATGCCTATCAAGAATTAGCTGGGCAGACATCTGCGTGTTTCGAGAAAGATCGCTAGGCAGATGTGGCAGAGATTCAATTTCAATATCTGGGAAGGATGAATGACAAGCTTAAGCGCTTCAGATGGGATGAAAAAGAAATGACTACCGTGAAGATGAATACTAGGGACGCAAAGTACTCAGTGCATGTTTTGATTGGAGTGTATTGAGACCCACGCACATTCGAGGCATCCTGAGTATCGAGGGCAAGTGAGTGTTTGCTGAAGAGTGCGATGACTATTTAGCCATGTCTGAATTTGACATTTGAATTTGCAGTTTTCTTTTTTCTTGCTCTTTCCCTGGAGTTTTTCATAGTGCCTGTACTAGTTTACTACAGTTGTATGAAAAATCTATGGGATACGGCAAGAGGAAGGTATTGCGAACGGGTTCCTGAACCATCAAACTCAGCGACATTTTGGAAGATGACGATGTTCTGGCTTCCCAGCTCGCCCCCAGCATCCGGGAAAAATTGAGAGGTATAAGATACAATATACCAACTTTTCTACCTCCTCAGAATGTTTCTCCGGAGCGGAGGCGTTGCGTTCTAGTGGAGGAGCGTGACGAATTAAAACTCCGCTCGCTAAACAAATGACGTGACATGTTGTGACCTTCGAGACCGTTCCCTCCATAACGCAACAACCGCTTCCCGGAAAAAATATCTGAAGAGACAGAAGGTTCACTATCAACTATATTATACCTCTCAAAATTTTCCGGAGGCTCAGAGTAACCCGGAAGGCCAGAGCATAAGTAACTTCCAAAACATCACCGACTTTGATGGTTCAGGCACCCGTTCTCAATACCTTCCTCTCGCCGTATCCCATAGATCATACAACTTAGTCAACTATGCAGTAACTATGAAAAAATGAAAAGAGAAGAATGAAGAAAAGTGGAAATTAGACCATGTGCAAATCAGAATGGGGTAATAGTATAGCCGTGTATAAATGAATGAGCACCACGCGGATTCCAGGAGATCGTTCCATAAATAAAGACCTAGAACATTCCGTTGATTGAGTCATAATCCGTGGAAACCGGTGTTCGTTACTCGGTACCACCCACTTACCAGACGCGCTTTGACGCCTATCGTACTGGCCGGGTTGTGTACACGTGTGTATATTGGCATTGGGTATTTTTGACAGCCGCATGCTTCGGTAGGATAATCTCGCGAATTAGTTCGGAGGAAGATGTAAGTAGATGTTGTAAGGTTGAGCATCCTGTTCATTTGGCCATTTACGGAGGCCGCGGTGTATCATTGGCCGATCACATCCGCTCAATCTCACAGCGTGAGGCGCCTCTGATCATCCCACCAGTTCCAATTGACCGCCACCATTCCACCGTTCATTTGTCGTATGTCGCATGTTCGCCGGCGAACTGAGTGTGGATCGGTGTTCGGTGCTGATTCAGCGTGGACGGATGCCGTTACACACTTCTCTTGCTTGACCCTGCCCTTGAGAAGCGGGCAATTTTGTTTGGATGTTTCGACGCGGATTCAAATGTAGGACTGATGCAACTCGGAAGATCTAAACATTCCGGATGGTTGTGGAGGGCGGACGCAGTCCTTCGTAAAAGTCCATCCCCTAACGCCGCGCACGCAACGAACATACCTGTCGGTGTGTGTACCCGTCTACGCAGCGGCGGCGTCTTGCGCGCCGGCGAATTGCTTCCTAAGGGGAGAGGAGTGCGCGAAGCCTCTGGCGCAAGGTAAAAAGGACGGACAAAGGCAATGATCGGGGACAGTGGAGACAATGCTGAGGGAGACCAGCGCTAGCACGAGTAGGTTAAAGGAACAAGGAGAACAGATCGACGTCCACGCAATCAAGCAGCACAAATCCGCGCAAAGCCCAAATTGTTATCGCGCGGCGAGAGACGTGTGTATGCAAACGAATCGCATTTAATCGAGGGCATGGATATATAAATGAAGGAAACTGGTCTGTAAATCCGAGTCATATCCCACTTTACACGAGCCCAGCGTGCGGGTGTCGAGCGCTCCGCGCGTCC
Source organism: Mycena capillaripes (assembly GCA_029204075.1). Lineage (NCBI taxonomy): Eukaryota > Fungi > Basidiomycota > Agaricomycetes > Agaricales > Mycenaceae > Mycena > Mycena capillaripes. The sequence goes on along the minus strand of JARHKZ010000019.1, from coordinate 2,208,504 downwards.
ATATCCCGCCAAGTTGCAACAATGTCCAACGCGGACCGGTGTCCTGCGTGTACTGCTCCCCCTCGCGGAAGGTCTCCGCTCTAGTTTCTTGCTCCATCAACAGGACTTCCGGGTCCACAGACCACCACTGGAGGCTCCCGGCAAGCGCGGTGCGCGGAGTCGCGGACCCATTTTCCTCCATTCACTGCTCTCACCTCGACTCGGGAGACGCGCCCATCCTCCAGCGCACCCACAACGACTGGACATCGGGACGCACATGATTGGTGGACCTTCCCCGCCGGGCCGCCCACGAAGCTCGAGCGCACTCGACAGACGCGTCATCGCTCCAATGTCGTCTCCCTCCCGTTTTCCGCGCCGATTTGTAGGCGCACAGCGCGCAGTAGCGCAGTCCCGTAGCGGTACGGACACCTCAACACACTTTCGCACTCGTAGAACAGCCACCGGCGAGCGCTAGTGAGCTTAGAACCGCCGTGTTGGATCCCAAGAGCAGCGAAAAACAGAGAACCAAAGAGAGGGAAATTAAAACGCACCACGCCTTGTACCGCTCCTCAATCATCCCGAAGGACCAGGCTACCCTCAACTATGGGTGGTGTAGGACGAGACCAAAGAACGACGGTCGTTGCGCATAAACAAAAACAAGCAAGTTTTAAGCCCCAGCGCGGTGTAGCCAGGTGACGTGCACTTCCGCGAGCGTAAGGACGCGCACGCGAGTCCGCGCCATCTTCGTCACTTCGCTTAGGATTCCAGGAACGAGAAAGCTCGTGAGTTTGATCGCATTCCATGAAAGTTTGTGACTTCAGCGGGATTTAGTAGAACTTCGTCACTTCCTCTGCACACCGTGAAAGCTCGTCACTTGGACGCAGTGAGAATAATCACATGACCGTGGTCATACAGTCAGCCGGGACTAGCGAAACGCGGCGCACTCAGTGAAATTAGAACAGCGGCTCATGTGCCGCCCTTCGAATAAGGGACGGCACTTCCGCGGGCGCTTTCTGTGCGCTAAAGAGGTACCCCGCGACTCAGATTTACTCACAAACACAAATTTATTCAACTAAACTAGTGTTAAAACAAGTGTAATATCATCAGAATTTTTCGGCCTAAATGCAACGACAACGATGGACGTGACCCCGTGTACAATCAACTCTGAACTTGGGGATCTCGATGAATGTGCAATATGCTAGGAATGAGGCAATTCAAGTGCGCGACAGATCTCAACAATTGAGAGCTCACTCTTCAGGCACGCAAGGGCCACGAAGCTTTAAATTTATTGACCTAGACAATTCAGAGCTAAGTAGAAGTAAGGAATGAGAGTAATAAATAAGTCCAGTAGGCGCTCACCTCACTCTTCGCGCACACAAGTGATACGAAGCCTGAAGGGGAGCGTCTCGGAGATACAAAGTATATGAGCGGCATATCAGCCTGAAGCGAAGTAAAAAAGCATACGCAAGTGTCTAGACGAGCGCTGGTCTGTACAGTGTCGTAGAGGTCAGTAGTAACATATTATACATACAGAAACATAGGAGCGGGTCATGCAGCGAGGCGCGACACGGTCATGCGCCGCCAACAGGGTACAGTCTTATACGCTTGAATGGGACGATCAAATTTTGTTGGTCATTTATGACACAGACTTGGACCATTTGTATAAATCTAAGCCAGCCAGGGGTTAGTTTAAGGTCCAAGCTTTATGAATCCTAGGTTTCAGGGTAATCGAGCATGAAGGTGTTGAGATCGGGACTTATCTGTCTCAATTTCCCTTATCAGCTGATGAACAGGCCAATGGGATGCACAGCCACCAGTTGCTAAATATCCGCTGTTTCTGGCCAGAAAATATCATTCAACTTGGGAATCTCATTTAATGGTTTTCCAGGATGTGTATGACAATGTGCATGCCTCCATGTCTAATGCAAGTGGGTGGAATGAGGTCAGAAGTTATGCATGTCACATGTGTCACAGACCTGGTTATGGCCCAAGAATCCTCTGGCTGACGAGTTGTGGCCACTCCAGCAGTGTTATACCAAATTAACATGCAGTACATATAACCAATGCTATCCATGAGCTCTTAGAACTTTTGGGAGGATTTCCTGACCCATTACAAGTAAGATATTCGAAGTGGAAATTTCGATTTTCTGTGGTTTCGACATTGATGTCTATCGGCATCCGCAATTACAGGCACCCCTGTCCCAAAATCTCACCCAATCAAAGGTAACATCTTCATGAACATGCCTACAAAGTTTTATGGTGAGGAGATAAGAGCTTATGCCACAATAGTGGTTTGTCCCATTGGATGATCGTGTCCCATTCAGGCGTATAAGACTGTATTGAACACGACGGTGTGCTGCAAGATTTGCAATTGTAAACCATGAAAATGCTAAAGCTTGTTCTGTCGTTTAAGAAGCCACATAGCAAATGGTGTCAGCCCGGTCGCAAAAAGTTGCGCAGGGCGATCATAGCGCGATGGGAGACGTTGACTCTCGTAGCAAAGGGAAAGGAAATAGAAGAAACTGTGAAATGACTCGCATAAAATTATTGAAACTGATTCCGCGCGTACCCCTGCTTGCAAGAGATAAATGTAACAAGAAGGAAATTCAATAAGACTCGGTAGTGCCAAAAATTCGATAAGAAAAAAGGCCCCGCATCGCAATACAAGTCCACCAAACCATTAACCAGCTCAAGGTCGGTCTCGAGTATTGTGTCGGCATTTTTGCATCCCCCGAGCGAGACGGAGAACGATGTAGAGCCCTGTTCTTACTGAAGGCTGACGGCTGTGATTCAATCCCTCAAGGATGCATCAATACACGTCTTGACGCACCGAAGAGCCGCTGACTGATGATTTGCGGGGAGTGGCCGTAATACAAGAGGCGCGGTCATCTGTTGGCTGGCGCGTCAGAAGGCACAAGTGTTTATACAGATTGCGACACATATTTCTCACGTAGTCATGAATCTTTTAATCGCCAACGTCGGTGCCCGAAATCGCGTCGGCATTGTTGCGCTGTTGAGCGTTGGGTGGGGGAATTGGGCGCTGGGCGGGGCGGGGCGCGATGGTGGTGGCGGTAGGAGCGAAAGGTAAGATGCACAGCCGCCACACCATTGCCGGCCACGCGTGCACGCGGAAGTGACGAGCTTTCACCATAATTTAATCGAGGTGACGAGCTTTCCCAGATATTCGTTGAAATGACGAGCTTTCATGCTTTTCCATCAAACTCACAAACTTTCTCGTTCCTAAGCGGAGTAAGCGAAGTGATGAAGTGACGAAGGTAGGTACAACTCCGCGCACGCCGTCGACGCCATCTCAGACGGTAGTAGGTTTACGCTACTGGCGCGGCGCAGTTCCCCCCGCTCACGACAGTGTCAACGAGACAGACAACGTCTTTCGTAGGCCCAAGTGCGACCCATTCGATACAGCCCCATTATTCGTTTCCGATCTGTCTGATGAGGAACATGCTTGAGCGTCCGTTGCAGATTATTGCGGTCGAGTTAAAGTCTTCAAAATTGTGGCCAGCACTCCAGTGACTCCACGCTCGGAGTGGCAAGAGCCCAACGGACGAGTGACTGTAGAGAAAGAAAGTGAATCTTCGGGAGAATGGACCACCAATCAAACGGCGCTGGAATGTGCGTAGCCTGCAAGTAAATGGCCTCGATTGAAGAAGGACTCCGGGGTGGAAGGGAAAGATGGCGTAATGGTCTTGATCCCATCAACTGCCGTCACGAGCGTCACCTCTCTCTGAACACCACCACTACAGCACTGCTGGCGCCGGTGCATTTCAGTCGCAGGCTTGACCTTGCTCAACTTACTGAATGATATGCAGACAGGGTATGCAGTACTCGATATCTCCCACTCCATGAAAAAACAGCTTTATCCACTAGCGCTGTCTCGTCACCCTTCTTTGGGCACCATAACCCGGGATAACGGGACGCCAATGAGCCCAGGTACACCAATTAGCTGCCGTCGTTTTTATCAATGCAATGTGGGAGTCATGGGTTGCTCTTCTCCATGGGAACCTCGTTCGCGTATACTTTGTGATGCATGCCGGCGCCAATTCTAGCCACTTCTCTTCTTGTTCCATACCGAGGCGCACACTGAAGGATTGAAAGGGTCACTTCATGCTCGTACACGTCCCCTCTGCCTTCCTGTACACTGTGGACTTGTTCCCCACGAACCTCAGGCTTGAATACGTGCAGGCGCCGTCCTTCGAGGAAGCGGACATCGTCGTGCGGAGCGACGGGTACGACATCGTGATTGAGCCGCGCATGGGCGCGATGGCAAATTGCGGACACCAGACACGCTTCCTGCTCGATGGCATGTCGAAATACTTGCCATATGCCATTAACAGTATCGCGCACTTCACCTACCTCCTCGAGGGCCACAACGAAGCGGATCCGTTCAAGGGCCAGTTTGCGCTCGAGATGCACCGCCTGAGGGGCGAGTAACCTCAGCGCACGGTGGACCAGAGCATTGGCCAGAACGGAAATATGTTCACCGAGGGCGCGGTGCGATTCGCGTCCGAGGCCAACGCCATGTACGGGTTCACGATCCGCAACACATCCCCCGAGGCCCTTATCCCGCATGTCTTCTTTTTTGATCCCGAGGAATACACGATCCAGGTGCGTCGCGTTATGCGCTTATGGGGCACCGCGCTCAGGTTGGCTCCTACTCGCAGCAATGGTACCCACCCAAGAAGCAGAAGGCCGTGCCGCTGCAGGCCCACACAGGGACGCTGACGCTCGGCATCGGCGCGGACACAGCGTACGAGTTCTTGCTACCCCAGGACAAGCGGGAGAGCTCTGGGTTCCTCAAGCTGTTTGTGACGCGCGAGGATGTCGGCCTCGGGTGGATCGAGCAGACGGTGCCGGTGTTTGACGCCAAGTATCCGGTTGTAGGTGGGCGGCACAATATGACGCTGGCCCGTTTGTCGGCGTGGGATGCGCTGACCATGACTTTGACGATGACGGCGCAGTAGGGCGCACCATGTCGTAGGATGGCGGTCAGTGCGAGGTCTGTGATTGTACCAGAGCGGGCTGTCTTACTGCTGGCTCTTATATATGTGTATTCATTCCTTCGGCTGCCTCTGCTCTCTCTCTTCTCCGCACATAACCCCTTTCCCCTTTCCCTCCCTCCCACGCCCCTCATTACTCTTCTTGCTTATCGCATTCTGGCGCACACGCATCTCATCCTCCTCTTGTACTTATCTCTCCGAGAGCGTCGCACCCGCTCACCTCTGGAGCTAAGTAGTGCGAGCTTTCGGTTCTGGGATATTTTTTCAAGTTGCCCGCTCACAGACAATAGTGCCAGCCCAATATAACCAAATATACAGCGGTGAACTACATGAATAGTGAATAATCATCTAGGACCCATATCGATACTAAACAAATCATCAGGTCACCATGAGACCATCGTCTACATTCAACTTCTCCGCGATGGCAACCTCACATAGTTCATCATTCAACTCTCTGAGCCAACCGTTCCAGCCGGTACATCGAGCGTCTATGTTGCTTCAACACGCCTTCGCTGATACCAGACAATCTTCATTCTATCTTTTTCACCTGTTGTGCCTGCGATGATCGTTCAAACAGCAGTCTGGCCATTTCCCAAAGCTCGACTGCTTTGAACTTGTCAACATGACTCTCGGCAATGTCTCCTAGTCGCAGTATGCCATCGGCTCTGCTGCGATGAATATCCATGTAGGTGAATCCATCGAGCGCAACTGTGAACAGGTTAACGGCTGTATCCTCGATTCCTCATTTCCCCAAGCCAGAAAATCGTCTCCTAGAAACACGAGTGCTTTATGGATTTCGAGATGTTGTTTCGACTTGACGGAATGTGCGAGGAAGACCATTCTCCGGGCCAATATGTTATGCGAAATATCCCAATGGCTGGCATCTGGGAGTCTCTCCAGACAGTAAGACACAACATCAGAGTATTTTCCCCATGAAGATCCGAGGCAGCGTTCAGACGATGTAAGCGCTACTACCAGATCGAGGTCTGTTTGTACGACATCACAATAATGCATTAACCTAATATCTCCCATGGTATTGAAGAATTATTTGGCTGTGCCAATCTTCCTTTGCACATCGCCCTTTGGAGCACCGACCAGAACCTCGATTTCCACCACATTCAGCAAAGCCAGAGCATGACCATAGGATCGGAACACCGCACTTAATGACGTAGTAGAACGCGCGTATCGGAACGTTGGAATGCATTCAGGAAGAATAAGAGTATTGTAGCGACACCGTGGCGCAGCAAGATATCGGAAAGAGGCAGATTCGTACAAGCTTCACCAGTTTTTCTGCTCCAGCTTTTCCAACTGAGTCCGTTTGGCCTCCTTCAGTGTTCTTAATGAATTAATTCAAAGTCCGGGTCGCACTTGGCCTCCTCAACCGAAGATATCACAAGACGTCCAACGTGGTGGAGGAATTCCGCCCTTGGGGTGTTCCGGGGTATCTCCCGTATCTCTTGTGCGACAGCCACAAGACGGTGGTGTAGTTTCGCGGTCGATGTGCGCATGGGGAAGAGGTGCAGTCGAGATGTATCGCCTTCTAACGTGGCCATGACATGCAAATCCATCCGCCCCCCACTGCGCGATTCGCGAGGAAATTGAAGCAGGATCTCGGATGCCGGGTCGAATAATTCGAGATCGCTGCTGCGCCCGACTCTGATCTCGACGCCGTCGGCGGATGAGTAATTGAACACCGTGACTGCCTGTTGGCCCGGGTGCTCATACATGAAGAGACATGAAGTGAACCTTGCGTGAGCACATGTCGAGTATCAGACTCTGATAGTCGTGAGTTAGAAGTGCACGCATGAAGGATTTTCCGCGTGTGGTGATTGTCTCGGGTCTCCCTGAATCGCGTCAGTCAACGACGGCGATGGGTGAGTGGAACGTACTGAATTTAACGTGCGCCAGGCTTTGGCACATGTCTTTATGCCCAGCACGCCAATCCGCAGACTGACACTCCTCGGAACAATAGTCCATGGTTCGACAAGCGGCACAGCACTTGAAGTCGTGTCTTGATGCGATTTTTCCGCACTAGCAAGCATGGAGAAGGAGGACAGCGAACTTCTGAGTGGACTTACAATGAGGTTATCGCATGCTTTGAACGACGGCCGGGCCTTCGCCTCCCAAGAGTTCAAAAACCCGACGCGCGACTTTATCAAAGTCGAAAGATTTTTCCATGCCGCCGCAAATGGTGACTTTTCAATGGTAGATCTGGCTGCGACGGCGGCGGCTTCGGGAAAACATTTCTGTAGCTGTGCGACGACGGCGTAATGCACAAGGGATGGGATCAACACCTTATCGAACATCCGCTGGATGATCATGTGTTTACCGTCCGTAACGCCTTTAATCGACGCAGCGATCACAACCGCCAGCTGCAGCAGGCCGGAGTCGATTGCCAGCGCAATATCAGGTGGGGCTTTTAGCATCTTCACCAGGCAACCGAGGCATGCAATGAGGACGCTCTGCGCACAATCGGAGATTACGCTTTCCGCGTCGGTGTCGTGGACGGTGGATATAATGTGCACGAGTATCGCAACGAAACCTATTGACCGCAGCGCATTACACAAGCTGCGAGTGGGATCGGTATGCTCGTCCAAAAGATTGATACAGGACATTAGAAACAGGGCGGTCGTCTGGGATTTTCGGGCAGAGTGCGCACGGGAAAAATGCTGGACTACCGTCGACGCAAGATCGGTGACGCGGCCTCCCGCCGCTTCCACAAGTTCATCAAAGTTGCCTCCGACGTTTGTGTCGTCGGTGACGATTGCTGCGGCCTCCGATATGGCGAGGAGTGCTCCCGGTCTATCTAGCACCTGACGATCATCCTCACCAAGCATGCCTCGCCAAGCTAAGGCTAGAACGAGGCGGACACCAGGGGCCGAGCGTATCACCTCGGAGGTCCTCGCATTCTTGTCCATGGCGATAATGATTGGGGAGTGGATTATGGTTTTCGGTATTTGCTTAAATACTTCTGAAATGGGTAGGTAGTCCCAATAGGTATGGAAAAAATCGATCCATGTCCAGACGCAGGGCCACAGGTCTGGGGAGGCGTCGACGGGAATTCGCGAGGGGGAGGCAAGATGGCTCATTGCCCGCAAAGAGTGGAATGCAAGATCAATATAAGGAATCCAGGAGTGAGTGGACAACAACATGTCCAATTTATGAGGACCTGGAAGGCGAGTGACATCGAGATTCACGAAGAGAGCAGGGAGGACGAGGATAGTCTCTGAAGGCGGAAACGATCGAAAAAAATTGGAAAAAAGGATGAGGTCTCTCTCGGAATCAGCAGCACTACTTTTCGCGAGTTGCTTGAGAGTGCGTGAGCTGCAGTGAAGGGAAAATAGTAAATTCGCGACTTGCCTGCATTCTGATCGATTCAATCCGCGCGATGTGTCGAATATCGAGGCAGTCGTGCATTGGAGGTTTTCCGTTTATCTTTGCTCAGAAAATCGAGCCTATAGGCCTGATTTTGGTTCTTGGAGGTTGTGGGTGGCACGATTATTGGGAAAAGAAGCAAAAGTAAAGAGCGCGTGACTGTGGGAATGTTGATGTCAATGTACAGCCACTGATGCTTCCTTACAACCCCAGGAGACAAACAAGACGGCCCCTGTGCGGTGTCTGGAATTTTGATGTTTTTTTTTTCTTTTCAAATATAATTGATCATGGGTATACCTGAGCTAGTATTGTAGTCTGTGTATATGGCTGTTTTGGTACAGGTGATTTCATTGCTTTTATTTTTATTTTTGCATCAGTTAAGAAGCCTTTGGTTCGACCCTCGCTCTGCGTTTCACTGTTTGAGTTCAAACCTTTTAACTCTTCACCAGACATCTGGTGTTTATCAGTTTTGTATTCCTTGTCCCATTCTTAGTGAATTGTAGCAAGGTTTGGGGCAATCACAGTTGCAAACTGGAGCATGCAATGATTGCATGCTCATTCAAATTGAGGTTTATTGAGGGAAATTCTACATTCACCATTGAGAATCCTACCAATTTTATTTTTCATTTCGCTTCCAGGGCTGTCATGCACTATCTAAGTACATCCCCATGTAAAGAGCTAAAATGCAGGAAAATACATATTTTTTGATGAGGAAACAGCTAGAAAATCTTGTTTTTGTGAGCAAAGCAGACCCATATGTAATTGTTGTCCAGAGCAATTTTTCCGAATTTGTTTGCCCCACGCGGGGGCAGCGCAGCAAAATAAGTGCGCCAAACCGGAATTTTGATCGCCCATCAATCTATCATTTTAGAGCTCGATTAGGATGTTGAGGCCGTTATCGCTCGTTATCACACCGATAATCAGCCTTTTTTTGCCAAATTCAGACTAAAAGTGATGCTGGGAAAACTTAGTCAGCTAATAGTCCAAATCGGGCACTAAATGATCTCCAGACACCGCACGACGGCCAACAAGACAAAGAAGCACCAAAAGTCCAGAAGATTTTGTGTCACACTTGCACCTTCGGCGAATAATGAAGGAGTTGCCGGAGTAAATTGTAGCAGCCATCCTAAAATATGTCTGTATGTGTCTCCGTCATGAGTACCCAATTTAGAGTATGCCAGAGGAGAACTCACTACTCGATGGGATGGCTTAATCTCGCCATACACTGTACGTACGGTAAAAGGTGTAGCCCCTTTGATTCCGGATCCATATCTGTTCGCATGCCCAAGTTTATTTGAACACGGAGACCGCAGTGCGCGGAACGGCGGTCGTAAAACGCAAATAGTGAGCCGTGCCGAGGCCGAACACGATGAGTTCTCTCTGTTTCCGGTTCTATTTCATTCCGTGCTCACATGCACGTGAAACTTGCTTTGGAAGCAGGGGTGATGGAATAAATACAGCACCGAACATATGCATGCCAATCCGGCGGGGCAGCATGTCTGCGAACCAGGAGATTTAGGCGGGGCCTAAATTTGAATAGCTTCGGACGGAATGTCTGCTGACCATTCTCGAACCCTGAGGATCCGAATATAGCGCACAAAATTCCGTACACTGCCGCGCAAAGCCCTGGTACCTGCTGCGCGCAGATATCTATATCCCCGATGTAATGCCGCAACACATCGTAGGTGCGGTGACTTTATTGTGTTCAGGCCGGATGTAGGCCAACGGGAACGATACATCAGAAGTCACCAGAAAAACATTCGTGGACGGCAAATAGTGTAAAGGAGCTAATGAGCAATACCTGGAAACCCATGATTGCAATTTTGGAAAGAAGCCATTGTGGGAATGCGAGCTAAGCATACCCATAATGTGGAACAGCCGATGAAACCGCACCTCATATATCTTCCATCTCTAGCCCGATAGCTCTGGACCACGACTCTGATGCCCTCTCGACCTGATATTACTCACATTCGACTAAACAACATTGAAACATGTTTGACTGTGGCTGCAAATACCTTGAAGGTCCTTGCGGACAGCGCCCACATCCCCTTCCTAGTGGCTATTTCCAGCACAACCCATTCTCTGCTGAACAATATTCAGGTGAATTCTCCGACAAATTTGCCATTATCATGAATCTCAGTCAGTTGCTCTTAGATGATCAAGCAAAACAAGACTACATGTATCCAGTTGATGGAGCAAACTTACGAGTTGCTTAATGCGATTATGATTGTTCATATCAAGTCGCTCCCAAACAGAGAGCTGCCACCAAGTGTTTTGTATCACATTGGAAGATTCACAGAGTATGTTTCTCGAGGAAAGAATTATCCGCTTCATGTTCACCACTGCGATTTAGGACCCTTAACAAGATCCATACATTTGTTGAGGTGCAGAGAACGGGCAGCAAAGTCAAGAGGTTTTTCCGCCAAGGTGAAATGGCCATATTGCTTCAGCAGTGCAGGGCAGGGCTGCAACAGGGGCTTGACTATTTTCAGGTGAGGCCACTATTTGGCATTGAAACAAATTATTGTTGAAGGGCATGTAGATCAAGACTGTAAACGTCATGACACATATTGCAGAGATACAGAAAGAGGCCTGGAAGACACATCAAGAAGTGCTTGACATGATCGAAGATGCAACTCTGTCGGATACGGCATCATCTGTGTGTAAAGTCAATGATTTCTGTGGAACATGAATAACTTTATCCAGATGAGCAGGGTCTATTCTGGCTCCCACAACAGGTTGGTGTCTCCACTCCAGTCTCATTGCATGGCTAACATCTTAAATGTTTCCAAGCTCAACCTCAATTTCAATGCTACCGTCAGAACCAAAAAACTTTCATGGCCGTGAATTTGAACTTTCAGACATTCTTCAAAATTTTAGGCAGGGAGCTGCCAGGATAGCAATTTTAGGTGCAGGCGGAATGGGGAAGACCACCCTAGCAAGAGCCATTGTCCATCATGCAGAAATCATAGCCAAATATGACCAGCACCAGTTCTTTATTTCATGTGACTCTGCTGCAACTAAAATTGAACTTGTTGCTCTCATTGGAGTTCATTTGGGACTCAGGCCAGGCAAAGACCTCACTCATCCAGTTGTCCAGTACTTCTCCAGCAACCCACCAAGTCTCTTGATTCTAGATAATCTTGAAACATTGTGGGAGCCTGCAGAATCTCGTGGGGAAATTGAAGAATTCTTGTCACTGCTTACAGATGTGGATCATCTTGGACTGATAGTAGGTGCAGATTCTCTTTATGCTATGCTTTGCTCACACCATCACAGATTACCATGCGAGGTGCTGAACGACCAGCCAAGGTGGCATGGAATCGACCATTTCTGCCTCCCTTGAAACCATTGGAACAAGAACCCGCTCGTCAGATGTTCATTGACATTGCCGATGATGGGCATAGTCCAGAGGATATTGATAGTGTCCTTGCCCTGACAGACAACATGCCACTTGCAATCAATCTGGTAGCCCATTTGGTGGACTCAGAAGGGTGCTCCAATGTCTTATCCCGCTGGGAGAAAGAGAAAACAACACTGATCTCAGGGGGCTATGACAGAAGATCAAATTTGGATTTGTCAATTTCATTGTCCCTGTCAAGTCCCAGAATCAAATCTGTGCCACATTCAAGGGATCTCTTGAGCCTCTTGTCCATACTTCCCGATGGCCTTTCAGACATGGAGCTGGTTCAGAGCAAACTTCCTATAGAAAATATCCTGGGCTGTAAAACCGCATTAATTCGCACTGCACTGGCTTACAGTGATGAAAAGCAACGATTGAAGGCATTGGTGCCTATTAGGGAATATACAAAGAAGATCAGACCAACTGGGGATCATCTTGTTCGGCCACTTCTTGAATATTTTCATGAGCTACTTAAGTTCTACATGGAATACCGTGGAACTCAATTGATTTCTGGGACAATTGTTCGAATATCATCAAATTTTGCTAACATCCAGAATATCCTCCAAAATGGGCTCCAACTGGACCATCCAAACCTGCCAGTTAGCATTTACTGTACATGTGATTTGAATCAACTCCGCCGACTCATTGGCCAAGGGGCTATTCCTCTGCTTGACCATGTTCACAAAATCCTTCCTCTGCTCTGTACCCATCGGCTTGAGGTTTACTGTATCACCGAATTGCTCTCTTCAACATTGTATTATCCGATTTCCGAACCAGAGACATTGGTTTCTGAAGCTTTGAAACACTGTGACCAGGTTGACGTTTCTGATCTGAAATGTATGTCTTTCACATTGATACTAGTTTGTTGACTCATATGAATCTCCAGGCAAGTGTTACCTCAGCATGTCATACTATTATCAAACCAGGCATGACATGCCCCTTTCCATCAAATTTTGTCAAACTGCTGTATCTTTAGCATCTTCAACTGGTAGCACCAAAATTCATTCCAGATCACTTCACCACCTGGCATGGATCGAATGGAACCTGGTGATTATCACGCAGGACAAGCACATGCACACGAGGCCCAGAGGCTGGCCAGAATTTCTGCAGATTTGGACGGTGAAGCACAGGGGCTCCGCATGGAAGCGATGTGCTGGATTGAACTTGGTGATTTCAAGCGAAGCATCTCTCTGTGTACCAGGGCAATGGGTATTCACACTCTTCGTGGCATAGGTGGTGGGACATTGCACCATCTCATTCTGAACTCTCAGGCAGAGGTCCATAAGTTTAAATCTGAATATGCTGAGGCATGGAAGATCTACACGGAAACTCTTCCAGAGGCTTCTATGAGCCACAATCCATATGCTTATGGCTTCAATTTACTCAACATTGCTGAGGTTGAGGTGTCAATGAATGCCCCAAAGGATGATGTGCAGCGGAGCATTGAGAAAGCCATGTCAATGTTTACTGCTACCAGATTTACCCCCGGGTTAATGATTTGTCAAGCTACCCTTGCAGATCTCCATCTGAGAGAAGGGAATACACTGGAAGCTGGGAAACTCTTTGAGCAATGCATCAAATCATCAGTGGGACACAATGAAATGTTATCTTACTGCTTAGAACGGCTTGGTGACGTCAGTCGCTGGAACCTTCCGCATTGTGTATCCTCTGTTCCAACAGTGTTCCTTGTACATTCCCTCAAATTAAAACAAAAACTTGCGATCTATAAAGCCCTCCAATTCCTCGGAGATGTTTTCCTTGTACACGAGGATGAAGAGACTGCCATAAGCCTGTTCACTGTTGCACTGGAAGGGTTTACTCACATGGATGTTCATCGCAGCAAGGCAGAATGCTTACTCCGACTTGGGGACATTTCTGTGAAACACAGCGACTTGCTCAAGGCAGTCGAGTTTTGGGAAACAGCGAGGCCACTTTTTGAACGATCATCCCAGGCCAAGCAGGTTGAACATATTGAAAAAAGGTTGGCCAGTGTTGGAGAAGATGTGATGGAGCAGCACCGAAGGAATTTAGCTTGTCTGGCTGAGCTCAGTCCACCTTCTGAGACTATGGAGGAGCTGTATGATGATTTATCTGACCGCGAGGACCTGCAGAAGTTGGATTTGGATGCAGAAAAAGAGCTCGTAGTTTGAAAAGTATCCGGAAGAGTTGATGTGGGAGTTATCCATGTAGTCTATTTATGCCAGTCTATTTTCCTGTAGTTCGGTTTGAAATCAATTTCTCTATTTATTTATACAATCAGGAACTCGGAACATCATTGGATACTGGGGAATATGCGCTGGTGTCTTTTTAAAAGAAAAGAACACAAGGTACCTAATCCCACGGGTGTATTTTGCCACAACGGTCTAGATCTGGACAATTGGTCTGGATTTCCGGTTTTTCACCCGCAATTCTCCGTCTTTCCCCTTAGAGTTTCTTGCAGTACACATACTAGTAGACTACGCCTATGCGGATATTATATCTGCACAATTTGGTTTGGCTTTCCCGTTTTTCACCCGCAATTCTTCGTCTTTCCCCTCGCAGTTTTTTGCAGTACACGTACTAGTGAACTAGGCCTATGCGAATATGTAAGGGATTACATGTCCATCCATTCAATAAATCAAAAGTAGCAGAACACAAGTATATTCTCTTCCCCACCGCCTGCTCGCCATATGCATGGGGCAGAAGACCTATTGGCGTCTAAGAAAATGCAATTGAAGCATTGGACCACGGAGGATGATATGCTGCCAAGACAGCGATAACATTATACATTACGGCTTTGCCTATCTAACAGCTCGACACTACAGCTTTGCTTGGCGATCCAAAAAACTACGTGTCGTAGCAGTAATTCACAACTTGAGAGACACTAAACATTGCACAAAGCTGGTATTACCGGTAAACTGAACGATGCCTGTATCACCTTGAATCTGAACCTGAGTCTCAGGGCAGCGATGGATCAGCTATTCTCAGGCTCTGGGTTTTTTTATATAGATCACTAGGAAGCACGAATGTTAGCATAGCAAGGTTGATTGGCTGGGGTGTATCGTACAACAAACTCTACTATATATTACGGTATCCCAGTACTGCGTCTGCTACAAATACAAACCATGTCCCAACTTCACCAACGCCGGACATCATGATGTTGTAGAGTAATTCAGGTTGAATTTGGCTACTCGGTAAGTATACTCACGATTGGGAGGGTGCATGGGCGTCGCGCTGATACCGGCTCAGCCACATGTAGAGTGTGGAGTGTCCAACAATAAAAAGAATCTATATGAAGTTTGATTAAGCAATCTGTGTCTCAACACATAATCCTTCTTGAGCAGTGCTTGATTAATCACTGAGGTGGGTGGCAAGGAGCAAAGCTGTGGGGATGAATGTGGCCAATTTTGATGTGTTGATCACTGATCAAACAAGATTAAGATAGGCGTCACCCCAATCCGGCACCCTTAGTCATCACACAGCCACAGCACCGCCACCGCCAAATCTCAGCACACGAGAAAAAAAAATCTTTGTTTTAAGGCCAAGGAGATTTTTTGGGGATGTCCATTGACCTGTGGATTGTATATTTCCTCATCCTAGATACTGTCAAGATGAAGGGAGGCCTAAATTACGCAGATTCCAAGAGATTCAGACCAATTATAACTCAATTTATTGAGCAAAAATTTGACTAACAAGGTAATTGAATTTTAGAGCCACATTCGGCTTGGCAGTTGTAGGTTTTCAATTTTGTGGTATTCTGATTCAGTGTTAGGGGAGAAACTAAGCTTGGAATATAACCACAGAACCTTTGTTTGATGACCAATGTACTGAGAGATATGATAACACGGTTCTGGTAGGTCTACATGTGTGCTTGACATTGAGATACATCTGATGGCACTGCTGGCCCTGTAGGTACATCTTATTTATTCAATTCTGGCGCGCGAGAAGGTCACGTGTATCACGTGTTTGTGGCTGTGCTCCGCCAAATCTTGGAGGTATTTTTTCGCAACATTGCGCCAAATGCATGGAAATGGGGTTTGGAAGCTTTTGAAACTTGATTACCATTTTTGGAAAGATGTCCTTATAACTTCATGGAATGGAAATTTTGGCTCAAATGCCCACATCAATTCGTAGACATGCTTCTTGGCTATAGTTTGTTGGTCTCAGATATGTGAAAAAGTATGTGTGGCAGGAGGAGAAACAACTTTTGTAGCGTGACTTTTCTGCTTACATAACACGTGCCGGATTGGGGTGACGCCTATCTTATGTTCTGCTGAACACTGATTAAGCCAAAAAGTCACTGTTCAACCGGTTTCATGAAGGAAAGTTCCCAGTGTGGGATGCGAACCAGAGACCTCCAGAAAACAAAGAAGATACAAAGGAAGAGACCATAACCACTACACTAAACATGCTTCAGAAGATGTCTTAGACTCTCAAATCCATCCTGATGCCAAAGACAACTCTTCGTGTTGGTAAAAGTATGTAAAAGACAGCAAGTGACCAATGGATTGACTGCCCATATACAGTAATTCATTCTGTAATGCTGTTATAGAGTAATCTCCTTGCAAATGAAAACCAAGTGACAAATGTCAGGGAAACACGCCAAAGGAGTATTTTGGCTGTGATTCGAAAATTCCAAGAAAGCTTTTCCCAGGCAGGGTTAAAGCAAAGCCCGAGCATACTTTTGTATAATTCAGACGTTCGCTGGAGTTTGGCCATCCAGATAGTCTTTGAAACTCTCATCCAACTTCTGCAAAGGGAAACTAAGCTATGTTCAGGCATTGTTACAAACTTTGGGCACTTCTTGAGACATCCAGAAAGTTTGAGGAGATGTTTACGTGCTCCTAAAAAGTTCTGTAAGCTTTACTAGGCTTTTCAAATAGCTCTTTGAGGAGGATAAAAACTAAGCCAAAAGCTCCTTTTATTGCCTTTATAGTCCAGCAAACAACTACATATCAATGACCAATTGAATCTATGCAGTTGCCACATGTTCTTCAAGCACCCATGGAAAAAAAGGTAGGGCTCTGACCTGTTTCCGTTTTGACAGGTCTGACAGCTTATTGCAACAGTTACCAACCTGTCTGCTGGCTGGTTCAACCTTCTTCTGACAGATAGGTGATGTGATAGGTGAACCCGTCAACGGGTGACCTATACCCAGCCGTCAATAGGTTGATGGGTGCTACAGAGCATGCCATCGGAGATTGCTGATACACCTTGAGAATGAGAGACTGATGGCTGCTGAGACAGGTGGCATATATACAGGACACTTCAAAGGCAACTTAGTGAGATGGTTGAGGCCTACTGTACATACCACATCTGTTGACCATGATGGTCAATTTTTCAAAACTGATTGACTGACACTCAACACAACTCAAGGACCATCAAAAATTCCCACCACTTGAACACAGTCACATACATCTTACCATTGCAATTATTTTTTAAATCACCATGATTGATACCTTCTTCCTAAGTGAAGTTGTATTCCCCAAAATCTCGAGAGATTTCAGTGGGGCATGCTCATGGGTCATGGAGCTAGCTAGAGATCTCATGCAAAGTCTTGAAGCAGGCATATCCACCCAAAAGTATCCGCACATCATGCTACTCCGAGACATAGTTGCGTGAAAACATGTTTCGGCTCCTGTCAAACTCAACCAAACACCAATCCAGTTATTTTGCATAGGTTTTATAGCTCTGAAATTGGTGCTACTGGTCTTTGATTTGATCATAATGAATCAATAGAATGTTTATCAACCCAAAAATATTCACACACCATTATGCTCATCCATATCTGTTTACACTAAGCATGCCTTGTTCTTCTCCTAACCAAATACTATAACACAGAAATGGTCTCGGAAATACTCCTTTGAAACAAATACATATGTACTACAGGGTAGGTAGTTATATTACAGCAAGTCTGAGAAAGTGCCGCCACATGTTGGCGGCAATCGGTTTCAAATCCAGTGTGACATGGCGGGGACATGACAGAAATTGCCACCAACATTGCCGCCAGGTGGCGGCACTTGGCAGCGCTTGGCAGCAGTGCAGCTGTAACTGTGGCCCTTTCACCGACTGGTATTCAGCATCAGATGCATTTGAGAGTCTAGGGCATCTTCTGAAGCACATTTAGTGTAGGACTACACTTCAGAACTGTAACACCACCCTCAAGAAGCTTTCTCGGAATTTTTGGATCACTGCCAAAATGCTCCTTGGGCTTGTTTTTCATTTGCAAAGAGATTACTTTATAACAGCATTATGAAATGAATTACTGTATATGGGCAGTCAATCCATTGGTCACTTGCTGTCTTTTACATACTTTTACCAACACGAAGAGTTGTCTTCAGCATCACGATGGATTTGAGAGTCTAGGACATCTTCTGAAGCATGTTTAGTGGGAACTTTCCTTCAGGAAACCGGTTGAACAGTGACTTTTTGGCTTAATCAGTGTTCAGCAGAATATAATCTTGTTTGATCAGTGATCAACACATCAAAATTGGCCACATTCGTCCCCACAGCTTTGCTCCTTGTCACCCACCTCAGTGATTAATCAAGCACTACTCAAGAAGGATTATGTGTTGAGACACGAATTGTTTAATCAAACTTCATATGGTTACTGCAATAAACTTGGATAATCACTCCCACTCACGATTCGGCAAGGGTATGTGGCTAAACCAGGATAGGATAGGAGCCGGGAAAATACACCTTTATCTGTTTCGCAGGTGGCATACTGTAGGCTTACATTCAATTCGGCAGTAACCCATCACGGAGGGGGTTGACGGCAGCGAACTTTGGTCGGTGTCACAGGTCACGGCGGCGGTTGACAAATATGTGGGGATGTCGCAGTTAAGGGCCGCACCTGTCAGATTTTCTTCGCTGCAGGCACCTTTTGGTGTCTTTTATGCTCATTTTCACAGGTTTCCGTTGAGAGATGCAGAATTCTGCTGTTCATGGATGAAATATGTGATAAAAGCGCAAGTTTGCGTTCTTTATTGGAGATCCTGTTCAGTCATTAACTAGGTGTTTCCTAGGCTTTCTTAAAGTTGAGTTGTTGTGTCTGTTGAATTTTCTCTGAAATCTCTGTGCGTGACGAAATTTTACGCTTGTTGCGGTCGACCTCTGGGGTTGACGAATTGAGGAATTTGTTCAAAATGTCACGCATCACACCCCCTGCCGAATTGAACGTAATTCCCACTATCAGAATGAAATGATGTAGTAGTGGGTGTCGGGTGGCCCTAATTTTTGATTTCGTTCTTTACCTTTGTTTACCTAGGCCCTTAAAAGGTAAATTTGCATCATGTGATTTCACGTGCTTTCGAAAAAGAAAAAGAAACCTCATTGTTCTCCGGCCCGTGCTTGCCGCTCGGTATCTTCCGGTATGCTACTCTCGTGCAGTGCTTAAATTGGGACTGCCGCGGATTGCGGGCCTCTTCCCTCTTCTTCCTCTTTTCCGATGTCTTTCTGCGTCAATGGGTCCTCCTGCTCCGTCGTTGGGACGTCGACGTCTGTGACTGTTGTCTCTTCCGTGTTCTACTCCACCCTTGCTCACTCCCTTTTTGGCTTCAGGTATGTTTCTTTTTTGTCTTCTCTTGTGAGTGTGTCTGACCATTTTAGCTCCCACTGTGGGTGCGATGGGCAAGGTTTGTCCCGCTCCCGTTTCTTGCAATGCCCCTGTAACCCGTACACCCGTCGACGTCCACGCCTCGGTGTGTGCGTCTCCACACAATGTTGGTTGTCTAGTCCCGGTCTCTGTGATTTCCAGTGGTTCTTCTCTGCAAGGCCGTTCACCTCCTGTTTTGCACCACAGTATGGACCTATATGATTTCAATGGTCATGATGTGGTATTGACTATGCTGTTGTCGGCTGATATGAATGGTAATATACTCTTGATTAATGATCATGTTTATTTCATGTTCCTCCTCACCAGTCACGGCATACACTCGGATGAGTTTACGAATGTCGGTTAACTTTTTTGGTGCATATTTTTGCTAGGATCTGGACAGAGCATGCAAATTCTCAGCATGCTAGATGTGCCTCTTTGTGGATTGGGTTTGGCGAGTCTCATGACATGGCCTATTATATGATTAGTCTAGTCACGGATTCCTCTTGGGTGCAAGAGACGTCTATGCTGATAAGTGCGGTTTCATTGGTATTTGATGCATCTCTTGACCCTCGGGAATTATTATCAATTGAGGACCCTGTGCACAGGGCTGCCACCGATTATTTGTTCGGTAAAAAATGTGCTCTCATTACACAGTAATCGTACGAGCATCTGAGTGAGCTTGTTTTAGAGTGTTGAATACCTCCCTTTGCCTGCATTGATATTCCTGGCCAGTCTCCATCGAATTTCTGTCTACAAGCCAAGTCGCAATAGATTGCGAGACACTATAACCGAGCATGTTTCATCCGGTGAATGTTCTGTTCGATCCAGCTCCAGTCACTCCGTTGCTTGCGTGTCTGTCTTCAACCAGAATTTTCCTTCTCCTCTGCCTGAGACTAGCACAAGGGAGGATCTGAAGAATAATATGCAAATAAATCTGTTGAGCTATCTGACCCCGCAATTGACAAAAAAAAATGTGTTGTCAAATACTTATGTGCATGGTGTGAGCTGGACAAAAGAACAGGGCATTGCAAGTCTTCGGTCTTGTTTAACCAAGTATTTGAAGCGGTTGAACAGAGGGAAGCCGCTTCTGACCGCCTATGTGAGAACTGAGAACAACAAACCAGCAGAATAGGGATGTGCTCGTAGTCACGAGATCGAGAGAGAGTGCCCAACTGAAGGCAGAGTGGTCGCATCTGATATCTCCCGAGACAAAGAAGCGATTTAAATATGTGTTCAACCAATTCATGTCTCGTGAAGCTCTAGAAATGTTCACATGCGGTACGGTGGGGGACAGTCAAAAGCATCCAATTTGATGAGGGTTATAGTATGCCCCCGGAGTTGATCGGGATGCAAAGTAGACCTAAAGGAGGTCCTTGTGAATTTTTTTTAGCCTGATCCCACGAGCCGTTTCCGAGTTACAGCTGTATTTATAGCTGTTGACCTCCCAAACAATGGCCGCACCCCAAAACCTATAGTAAAATCATGGAAATATTCCTATAGACTCTTTTCAGTTAGCTGAGTATGATTTCAATGTTGCAAAGGAATTCAACGAGCCATTCCTTCACAATTAGCCTGTGAATTATGTGTCACAAGTGTCACTGTCACTTTGTGACCTGGTTCAACTTCAAAGATGCAACAAATCTGGTCCGCTATCTTGCATTCCTTGGTCACGTATAGCTGCCTAATGACCAGTAGTGCACCGGGACATGAAGTGATCTTTCTCCCCAAGTTCCTCTGCGAGTTGAACCCTATTGAAATACCAAGTATATTTTCTTGTCCACTTACAACAAGTATCTGACATTTGTTCAAGCATTGTGGATGTGCCAGATACAGATATTGCGAGGAAGAATAGAAGAATTTGAACAGGCCAAAGCTGCAGCCATCAAGTGGTTGGGTACTTGTCCAACTGAGATCATTCCCAAATTTATCAACTGTTCCTGGCAATTTACAAGTGCTTAGCAGTTTGAATTAATTGGGTGGGCTGCAAATTGGGCTGTGAAGAAGTATAGGTCACACCACACCAAGTTTTGAGGGCTTTGGAGGTGGCAGGAAGGTTCATGGGGCTGAGATAGGTACACACAATTTTTGTTCAAAGGTTCCAAAAATTTGGCCGTACGTAATCTCTCGTGGAAAATTCGCAAAAAAATGGTTTTAGGCTTATTTGGAGGTGCTGAATCTGATTCCGAAGTCAGCTAAGCTCTCTATTAAGTATATAAAGTGATGGGCGAGTTAATGAGTTTGATTGTCCCCAACTGTAGTTGCATGAAAAGCTGTCCGATATTGTCAAAGACAACCATAAGCTTCGAAGTGTTTGATTTGAACTTGCTGAGACGACCTGACATGTTACAAGATTTTGCCCAGGAGGAGGATGTCATGTCTGTTGATTCCGACAGGTCTGTAGATAGTGATTCTGAATCTGATGTCGATTTCATACTGTGCAATGGAGCCGCGAGTGCAGTTGCATGTGATCAGCTGCAGCGTCTGCATTTCAAGCCTGATCCGTCTGGGCATGCTGTTCCAGGGTATAAATTACAAGATCAGATTCTAGCTACCTCCGCTGTTTTCTAATGGATGCTCTTCTCGTCGAGATCAACTATCCGAGAATCCTTGCCTACAAGGAGTACATGGTCGACTTTGACATGACTATAGTCAATTCTCTGGAGCTTGTTAGTACTAGTACTGTGTTCAACCAACTCTCTTGTAAGGACCCTTGGCTGTCCGAGCAACTGGAGAAATAATGTGAATGCATCACACTGATGCAGCAGTATCAAACCTGGATAGTCGGCCAGATTCATACTGTGCAAGTGGGATTAGATTACCGCTTGAGGCGCTTTGAAGTGAGTTATGTGATGGCTATAAAGCTTGCACTCACCCCCAGTCGACAGTGTTCAACAAACTGCTTTGTCTTGACTATAAAATGTCCCTTGATGGCAGGGGCTCAATGCACACAATATTTTAACAAACAGGTGGATATATCAGAGACCATTATAACTCCCGATTCCAGTGTATGTGTATATCTATCCTCCTGTGCATATAATGCAGGACTCACCTGGTTGGGTGCAGTGCAGAATTTTATCTTGGTTGGGATCTGTTATAACAAGAAAACCATCAAGGGGCAGGGGCTCAATGCACACAATATTTTAACAAACAGGTGGATATATTGGAGACCATTATAACTCCCGATTCCAGTGTATGTGTATATCTATCCTCCTGTGCATGTAATGCAGGACTCACCTGTTTGGGTGCATGGCAGAATTTTATCCTGGTTAGGACCTGTTATTGATGACAAGAAAACCATCAAGGCAGGTTATTTTCATTGAATCTCTGCGTTAACAATGAACGGTCGAGGACAAGTGATCCTCACCAAAGCAGAAATGTGTCTCTGGACCACCGGTAACTGGGTGTTTAGCCAGGGCCGATGTATCAAGTTCCTAGTCTGATTATGCAAAGACAAAGGGAATGTGCACGTACGTGAATTTTTTTCCCTCTCCCCCCCTGCGTCAGACATGTGATGATAATTCGCGTAGGTATACACCCTGTGGTTAGACGCATTCGCGATTCTCGACGAGCACGGCCTAGTATGTTACCTTTTCAGTGGTATTGCTATATACATTTCCCTGCGAGCTTATACAGACTAGAAAGGTGTTACAGATGTTTTAGAGACGCAGTACCGTGTTAGTGGAATGCACTTGCCTTCAGATGGTACCGCAAATATCAGTTTGAAGAGCGCTGGGCTTCCGTCTTGGTCCAAGGCAGGCGCTCCCGATCCACTCAGAATTATATCAGGTCTATTGCCTCTATTTCTTTTTTCTCCGAATCCACTCACACCTTTGACCCGGCAAGATTTTAGTTCCAAGTCCGACTGAGTACAAAAATTCTGCGGTTCTGTTTACTGTATATTCCTAGAGAAAGAAAAAAAAAAGGTAAGCAATTGTTCTTGGTCATCGCAAAACGTACTCGTCTACTCCTCTCCCATCACTCTCAAAAACCTCCTTATCACCCTGTCCATCCCCGGCGTTCCCCACACACCAGCCGATTGTCTCGAAGTCGTAGAGCTCCTGCGAGTGCTTGGCAGTGCGAGGATGGTCGGGAGTGCAAAGGCTGCTTGAAGCGCGAGCGACGGGGGCATGGTGCACGAGCCATAGAGGAGATGGTGAAGAGAAAGAGAGAAAATTGGACAGGCGTTAATAGGATTTAAATACCGGCACAAGACACCGTACCGTGATTTCCGGACGAGGTTTTGGCGCGATAATCGACTTCGGAAAAGACTTAGAAGAAGACGCGACGTAGACACGACACATCTTAATTACTGAACGTGAATTTTGTGATACCGGGATTTGCTGTGGGTAGTTAAAAATAATAATTGTTATGCTCTGCGACTGCCGTGTTACAAATGTTAGTGATCTAAGTCATCCTAACCCCCATACGATAATGGGCTTTGCCGTGCCAGCGGGCCTACAGTACTCGATTCTTGATTTTTTCGAAGGGATTCACATTCAATTCGTTTTTTCAGCTTCGTACGGAGGAAGGACTCAAAACAAGGAGGAGGACACGGAAGGCCTTGACGGTCACGATGCTGATCGCGAAAAAGCTCAAGAACCAGTAGCGGAGGCGACCACCGGCAATCACCTGGTGAAGATTCCGCGTTTGACTGCTCTAGGATGCGAGGCTCAATGTGAGCAGTAAAGAGGAAGCAGTTCCGGACCCCGAAAACTGGCAACGCACTTTTGCCACGGTCGCGAAAAATGGAGCTCACGACTTACGAAAACCTGGACCTTCAATGAACGGGACTGTATATTGGGGATAACTTGCGGAAAATTATATGCCCGAATTGCGGAGAGATGGCCCGGAGCGAGTGCCAGTGGGGTTAAAAAACTTGACCTTTTCTTAGCACTCGACTTTATATTAAGGTCTTTCTGCGGAAGTTTGGGCAAATGCGAGATGGAGCGTTGGTATCCAGGCGCTTCATCGTGAACAACAAAGGTTTGCAAGGCATTAGAGTAGAAGCGCAGCAGAAGTTGTCGAGTTACCAAGATTCAGATTCGGAATTAAATTGTGCATGCGGTTAAATTGCGGTGCCACCTAGAGGCGGAAATTTGTCGCCGACGAGCATTTCAACCCTTTTGAACGATGAAACAAAATTTTGGATGCGGAGAAGATGCAGAACATACGGAGGATGGAAATAAGCCAGCGGTATGAGCCGATCATGCCGGTGCGGCAACTTGTACTTTGATGACATCCTGACGATCACTGCTCTCCCTCACGACCTGCACGAATCCCAGCTCGATATTTGTTCTAGTGCATGGGAGACTCGAAACATTGCTCATGGCACGGAAAAGGGGGAACGAAGCATTCTAATCAGACAAACGATCACCAGTGCGAACTGGACACATCCAATCTGCAATCGCTCGTCCTGGACCCTCAACCATTGAACCCGTTGTCTCAATGCCTGAGCACTAGTACTGGGTGTCCGCAGACACACACTGAGGGCGCCTGCGTGTACCCTAAGGCTCCAACCGTTTCCGTTTACAACCGTTTATAAACCGTTTAACCGTTTATATTAACCGTTTAGTTTACCAACCTCTGTAAACGGTAAACAAACGGTAAACAAACGGTTTAAATGGTAATTTTCGGACAAGTGTTACCTCTTCCATCATACACCCCCTATACGCTCCCTACGCCGCCTCCTGCTGCTTGCTCGCCTCCTCGCTCATCCACAACGACCCCAATTTTACCGACATCATGCTTGGCACCTCCACTCTATAAATTTGTCACATTTTGTTGGGCGCGGCGAGGCAAATGATCCGTTAGCTTGGTGGAAGGTACTATATTTTCCGTATTATTCCGTACATCATTCAACCAATAATTTGTTGTCCCATTACAGAAGAATGAACACGATTTCCCGATTATCGCTGCCATGGCGCGAGACTTCCTGGCCATCCCGGGGACAAGTGTGTCTGTGGAGCGGCTGTTCTCGAAGTCGAGACACTTGTGTCGTGATACCCGGTCGTCTATGCATGCTGATACCATTATGATAGCGATGCTCACGAAGATGTGGATAAAGGCCGGGCTGTTGAAGTTCTAATTCTGTAGTCAATTCAATGCTATATTTAACTGAAGAAAATTGAGGGAAAATAACCGTTTATAAACGTTTATAAACGTTTGTAAACTGTTTACCAACCGTTTCCGTTTAGTTTACCAAAATCCGTAAACGAAAACTAAACGGTTGGAGCCTTAGTGTACCCCTTCGCCGCTCTTGAAACGCACCGCGAAGATGGCGGACACTGCATACACGAGGTAACGCGCCACGCCGCGTACATCCCTCTTTCCCCGAATTGTATCGCTCTAATACGAACTATACGCAGCTCATCACATCTCTTCCACCTATACTAGATGCTGGGTGGCACTCCGTCGTCTAATTCCCCATCCTCTCTGTGTGCGCCCCCCTCGCTGAACTGCAGTTGCTCTCCTCCATGTCGGGTTGCAAACCAGCTAGCTCCTGCTGACCTGTTCTCGTCTTCAGTAGATCTCCTTTGACTCCATCGCTGCCGTTCTCTTATACCGCCTCGCATAAATCCTCCCGTACATCTTCTCGTCGCTCGAGACAGAAGCCGCTTCGAGACAAAGCTCGTACATACGCTGTCGGCAGCACGACGTATGTCCACTCTTCGTGTCTGCCTTCCTTTCCTCGCTGCGAGCCAACTCGTCCCGAAAAATTCCCGCCACACCCTGACGCCGCGCCATGGTCCCATCTATCTTGCCTCCGTCCTGTTCTCGCTTTCGTGCGTGGGGTGGATGGTGACTAGCTTTTCTCCCTTGCACCAAGTAGTCTGCTGCCATACGTGCGCGTGGACCGACTGTTGTCGGCCAATCCCATTAATACCTACTCTAGCACTCGAGACCACGAGGGCATCCGGGCCCAAGCGAGCGGGATGGGGCCGCGGCACGTCTCTTTCGCGAGGCGGGTCTACATTCCCTTTCTATCCTCTTCCTTCCCTCGTCGCCCTCTTTCTTCTTCTTTCCCTCATCTTTCTCTTCTTTCCGGATTTGTGGCTGACACTACCTCTTCTTCGCCAGATGTCCGACCTCGGCAGGATCCAACGCGGAGAGTACATATGTTCATCACCACCTCGCAACGATGTCATAACTTCCCCACCCTACCCAACCCGAATACGTCCTTACGTCTATCTACACATGGTCCACTTGCAGCATTGACTCGCTGTGTCCCCACCACCACCACCCACTCGACTCGTGGATTTGATCTTCGGCAGGCCGACTCGACGCGCGTGGAGGTGAAGCCGGGGGGAGCGACGTGCGCTGGCGCAGGGCGTCGTAGACCGCCGGCAGAGCAGCAGAGCAACCTACGGGCGCGGTGTGCGCTCCGTGCACTGGGGGAGGCAGTAGGGGCATCGCGGTGCTGCGTCGCACCTCCTGCCGAGCAGCGGATGCAGATGCAGACGCTGGGGTGCGTGGGCTGGGCTAGCGTACAACCGCGGCGGCGAGGTGGTGAGGCGGCCGTGTGGGGTGGAGACCGCATCCGTATGTCGCGGACCAGGTGGACCTGGCTCCTTCTCGTTTCGGTCACTTATCTCGTTCGCTTCTTCCGAAACCATGAATGCTCAGTCGTTCTTGGTGCTTAATAGATACAACATCCTTTTCTTTCTCACTTCGCGGCCGAACAGGTTACTCAGACCTTACCTTGGATTTCGGAGTCAGCGCGCCTTTCCTTTCAAATTCTTGATCCGACGCTTTTGCCAAACATCAAGATCCTCGTCGCACGTTCTCAATTCGGCG
The DNA here is from genome assembly GCA_029204075.1 of Mycena capillaripes. NCBI lineage: Eukaryota > Fungi > Basidiomycota > Agaricomycetes > Agaricales > Mycenaceae > Mycena > Mycena capillaripes. The sequence continues at coordinate 2,181,362 of JARHKZ010000019.1, read as the reverse complement.
CACTTTACCCCACTAGCTCGAGGTTTTCTCATGGTTCTCAGCGGGAATCAGATATCAGAAGTCGTCGCCGTCGCTCCATCATACAGCTTTCGTTGGCCAGCGCTTGTTTAACGCTGGTCTTCGCTCCTACTTAGTTCGTAGCGATTCTGCACGCGATAATTAGGACTGGGCGTCTCAGACTCTCATGCTTTCGCTGCCCGCTTGTGAGCCAGTTAGGGTTGTACCCCAGTCAAGTGAGGTACTACTGTAATGCCGGACCGGCGCCAGATTCTGCATCTGCATCACTCCATCATACAGCTTCGTTGGCTAGCGCTCGTTTGACACTCGGTTTCGCTGCTGGTTCGTGCCGATGCTGCAAGCCAAGTTCAGGGCTGGGCGTCTCATACTCCGCTGCCCGCTTGGGAGTCAGTTGGAATTGTACCCCGGTCAAGTGATGTACTACTGCAATAACGGACCGCGGGATTTGGCAGCCATCTGTATCAAATTCCGGGCACGTTTCCCGTTCTTTTCTTGGGGTATCTCGAAGACGCGCACAGCAATATTTAACAGCTTGCAGGAGGTGTGGGGAAAGTGCGGAAGGATACCACAGCACACCACGTTCGTCCTCTTCCTCCTCCCTCTTGCCTCCCTTTAGCCTCGCTCGCTCTTTTGCCGTTCGACATGCTTTCGAGAATGCGTCGCATCCGTTCCGCTAGAATCACCTCGGATGCCTTCGCCGCGACGAAGGTCGCTCTCAACGCAATCCAAGCGTCTACGGACGCAGTTCCGCATCTCAAATCCGTCGTGTCCGCCGTTATAGTGCTTTTAGAAATGAGCGAGGTGAGCTTTCGACTCCGGCAGTTTTCGAAGCTGCTTTCTGACGAGCAATTTTAGAAAATCAAGTCGAATAAGAAAGGGTGTGATCATATCGCAGAGCGCTCCGCACAACTTGTGCAAGATATCTGGAGACAGACGAAGGATTTCAATGTCGCGCTCCCAGCGGAGGTGGAGAGAAGCGTTGCTGAGATTGAAACGTATGTTGCGCCTGCTTCGTCCATTTACGTTTTTGAATATTGATCCGATTTTCAGGCTATTCAAGGAGATTGAAAAATTCTTCGATGGACTCAAAAAAGAGAACCCTTGGGAGCGATTTGCTCGTCAAGATCGTAACAAAATCCAAGTCGAGGAGTATGGACGATTACTGGACGAGGCGATGTTGCATTTCAGTGTATGTATCTCCTTTAATGTCAACCTAGCAAGTGCGCTGAAATTTCGATATCAAGTTTAATTCGGATTTAAGCTTACATCGGTTACATCTGGAATCCGTCGCGGTTGACCGGAAGGAGCACGCCGCTGTGTTAGCCGTCTCGCAGATGAGCGAGTCTGAGCGCCTGGTGCGTCAAACATGAATTGTGCTTTACATTCAATTTACGAGTTACCCTGGCAGCAGCTTCTTACACAAATACGCGGTAGAGTGCTGTCCGTTCATGTGGGATTTGTATCTGACTCTGAGATCTAGGGGATGTCCATATGGGGAAATATGTGCTGGCGTCTTTTTTTTATTTAGATCATCACGATCCCCAGCTTATATCATCTGACGCTCCCAAGTCTAAATAGTCCAAATAGTCTGAACCTGTCTTGACCGTGATAGACTGTAATACGCAATATGCTATATTGGGCAATTGAACGGTGACATTGACAGGTGCCAACCGGGGAACGTAATCTCAATCTTATCTGTGACAGTACTGAGTAATATATACGTCGAATGTCGCATATTTACTTTTTTGGATGTGGAACGTTGAGAACATACGTGAATCCGGAAGTATACGAAAGTATACCATAGTTTGGGGAGATTTGGGAGACTTGGGTATACTTTGTATACTCCAGGTATTTTCTGTATACCCAGACGAAGATCATATTTTTTGTATACGTCGTAGACTTTGTTATATTTTGCGCTGCTCATAAATCATGCCAAACAAACATCGGCCCATGCTGTGTTTACGCGTTGTTTGCATCGCCTCTTTCCTCCTCACACCCACTGCATACACAGACCTGCACAGACCTACACTCAGTTTGCCAAGGATTGCGTAGGTCCTGGCAAGGTGAGTGTAGGCGGCTACACACACTCTGTGTAGCTGAGTCTAGGCATGTCTAGGTTCCTAGACACACCTAGACATGCCTAGACTCAACCACACAGAGCGTGTGTAGCCACCTACACTCACCTTGCCAGGACCTATGCAATCCTTGGCAAACTGAGTGTAGGTCTGTGTAGGTCTCAGTCTAGGAGCTCCTTGAATGCAGTGACCACCGGGGCTCCCGCCCCAAACACCCTCCCAAGCTGCACCACCACCCAATGGCTTCAGTATATGTATACTGTCCGAGTCCAACCACAGGATGCGGCGAGCTAATTCCCAACCGGATACGCTGTCGAGGCGAAAAGAACCGTGAGCATAAAGACCTATTCTTACAATGCGTACATCTCGCTCATCTATACTTCCGCCCATTCTAACCTTCTTCAGTGTAAAAAGTGTAATCTTTGGAGATGGGTCCCGCCGGCGTCCCCCGAACCATACGGACTCGTCCCCTCTGGGCCAGACCCCTTCCCCCGCGACCTGAGCTACCCTTCACCTCCACCTTCCGCTCCCCCCATCATCGATCCCGCCCTTGAAGCCACCGATCCCGCCCTTGAATCCCCGTCTCTTACACCTCCTGTCGCCGCTACCGCCCCTGTCCCCTCAAGCGACCCATCAAAGCGTCGGTGCATCAATTATCGACAATGCAAAAAGCTGGCAACAGCGAAAAACTGCACCAACAACATGTGCAGACGCACGCACGCCGTAGACCTTCAACGCCAGCGAGTCCTAAACCTTCGTCCCCAGCTAGTCCTACGAGCTGCTCTTCCAGTCTCCGTCGGCTCTCCTTTCATTGGCTAAATTGATGCCTCGCAACGCCGTCATCGACCTCACATTGTCGCCGTCGCCACCGTCTCGGGCACACCGCCGTCGCTCGAGCTCACCAATCATTCTCAAGAGTGAGCCTACAGCTCTCTCCCATTTGCCTCAGCCAACCGTTAACTCTGTCAACGCCAACGCCGACGACCTCTGGGCGCATGGCCAGGTCTTTGTTCTTCCAGGGTTTGGACCTGGTCTGCCGGCGTCTACGCGCAGGACATGATCCGGGTGTTAGGGCAAATATCGACTGGTCGCTCTTCGGATAGCGATGTCCAGTCTCGATTCGTCTCTGCTTTCCCCGGTGTCCCGTACGTCAAGGCGACATACACTCGACAGCTTTAATTCTACCGGAATTCGTCGTAGGGTGAACGAGACCATGCCGCAACTCTTGCTCCCGGTCCCGGGGGCCTGTGGACCGACGCGCGGAAAGCCATGTCAGGTTATACAGCCTTCAGTGAACGTCGCAGGGCGTGATTTATTTGCGTTAGCTAAGATATTTTGTTACTTGATTTGTATAGATAATTATGATTTTACATTCGAAGAGATGAATTACGAATTATGACATGAAACCGGGACGAATATTCGGAGAGCAGCCGTCCTCCGTTAGTTTTAGGATATGATGACGGGAGGCCATTCGGATGAATTGCATCCCTTTTTCCATGCCGATGGAGTCACACAGCCCAGGAGCTGCGGAAAGACTGGCATAGATCTCGTTGAATGTGTCCATAGGGGTTAAGGAAGGAGACGCGTCGCGTCTAGGGAGGCGGAAAAAAAAAGCGCCGTGACGTGATGGTCACGTCCCCCATATTTGCGCTTGCCTTGCAATGGCAATGAGGACATACACAAGATGAAAGTATACAGGATATACGTCGAGCCATATATCAGGTAAGCAATTCCAGATATACGGTCGGTATACCGGGAGTATCCGAAAGTATACGAGGTATACGTGATCTATCAAATGTTTATACAACCTGTATACTTCCGGGCTCACGTTCTTTCTGGGAACGTTGGAGTCCAAAATCGGCTACCATGATTATACATGTCCACTCAGCCAGAAAATCAAAGGTAAAGTAGCAGAACCCAAGTCTCTTCCCCACCGCCTGCGCAAAATCTAAATCGGCTCGCCACAAGAGCTACTGGCGCCTAAGAAAATTGAATTGAAGCGTCGCCACGCGGAAAGTGATATGCTGTCCGGATGATGTTATGACAGTGATAATAATCATGTATGCATTACAGCTTGGCTTGATTAACAGCCATGCTTGATTTTGACCGACTACAGCTTCACTTGGTGATCAAAAAAAATTCGAGTTGTAGTCACGGTAGTAATACACAACTTGAAAGACAATATAGGCGACTAAACATCGCACAAAAGCTGCTATTTATGTAAATTCGAAGAATTGGTGAACTGAACGATGTCGCCTCCCCTTAAAACCAATCCCGAGTTCGAGGGCGGCTGATTAGCCATTCTCAAGCTCCCCTGTACACGTTGCTTTTGGATCTCTACGGAGCGCAACGTTGGGGTTTATCGAGTGATGAGGTTAGATTTGATTAGAGTCGCCTTGAAGTGTTGCAATTGGGGGGCTACGCATGTCAGGCATTCCACCTTTTCACAAACGTAAAGTTGCGTCTTATAATTTAGTCTCGAAAGTCCGTCCCTTTTTCTCCTTGGTAGGTTAGCTCTGCTGTTGTGCAACTTTCCTCTACTACTACTATAATATTGACTATCCTCCTACTGAGTCTACTCTGCTACAAATATAAACCATCACCCGGCGGCATGTTGTATCGTAATTCAGGGTTGACATATACTCACGATGTGTGAATGGATGGGGATATACTCCGAGTTACGATTTGTAGGATGGATGGGGTTTGTTGAACGACGCGCTGATGCCGGATGGCCACATGTAGCCTGTCCGAAAATAAACTTGAATAATTAATCCCACCTCACGATTCGGCAAGGGTATGAACTAGGATAGGAGATGACAAACCTTTATTTTACATACAGGAGCTGACGACAGTGTGTTTCGCAAATCCCCCTCAGCTTGATTCTTAATTTTTTGGAGGGGATTCACATTCAATTGGATTTTTCTCAGCACCGGTGATCGTGGGCATTGGCATGGGACGAGGATTGAAGTTTCCGAAGAATAGAATAGAATAGAATAAGTAAAAAGGAAGGAGCAAACAAAAGGAGGAGGAGAGCAGGGAAGGGAACATCTACGAGGCCAGCCCTGACTGTGTGCACAATATTGTTCGCGAATCAGCAGCAGAACATCGGGAATTCGGAGAGGACCACTCGTGATATGAATACTTGAAGGTTCCACGTTTGGAATCTAGGGTCTAGGGCTCAGTTTGAGTAGCAAAGAGGAAGCAGGTCCATACCCGACTCCAGAGTTTATAACTGTTGAAAATCCACAGGCGACTTCGAAGGGGCGGTCTGTCGTGTCTAGCGTGGCCTTGTCAAGAAATAATATGCCATCGAACGTCTGGCACGAGCTTGAGTATAGTAAACAATCGTTGAACGTTCAACGTCTCCGCAGTGCCTGTCAGTCTGTGGTTGTCGAGTTCCTGAACGGGATTAAAGTATATCCAGCGGGATAACTTGCAGAAATTATATGCCGAAGTTGGGGAAAGATGGCCCGGAGCGAGTGCACGTGGGATTAAAAGACTTGACCTTTTCTTAGCACTCGACGGCTTTTCTACGTAACTTTGGGCAGACGCGAGATGGAGCGTTGGTATCAAGGCGCTTGATCATGAAGAACGAAGGCACTACAATTTTAGAGTACTGTATTTTTACGTTCAAATCGACACCGGGTGTGACGCGTGACACGTTGGACCATTTCGACACTTCGACACCGGCGAAAATTTGCGTGACACCAGCCAAAAATTTCGATTTTCGACACAAAATTTTGACTTTTTTGCCGTTTCCAAGCAAATTTGCATCCCATGTCACGCTTGGGAGGTTCGACAAATGCCTGCGTGACGCGTGACCCCCACCAATCGATACCGACAGGGGGGTACGTGACGCGTGACTGTCGATTTGAACGTAAAAATACAGTAGTTGTCAAGTGACCAAGAATCAGATTCGGAATCGTGCAGGTGCCTTGCAGTGGAATTTGTCGCCGACCAGCTAGTGGTGGCAGGGTTCGGTTCGGAAATCGGTCCGAACCTGAACCGAACCTGAACCGGACGCACGTTCGGCGTTCAGGTTCAGCAAATGCCTGAACCTGAACGCGAGGTTCGGTTCGCGGTTCACTCAGTAGCCAGATTTTCCGGACGCGTTCGAACGCGGTTCGGACCGGGGACGCAAATGGAAATCTCGATGCAGATCACCCATCCGAAACATACCTAAAATGAAATATTAGGTAAACTTCGCATCTTGGTCCCGATTATCGACGCCAACTCGACAGGGTGCATGCCTTGGTTGTTCTGCTCGGATCCTACTACATTTTCTTGCCACTCCAGCTGTCTCGCTACCCTCTCGAGCCGACTCAATTGTGCACTCTTGTGAAGTTTACCATATTTCTGCTCCTTCGAGTACAGCACCGCCTTTAATTTCCGCCCTCCCTCTTCATTCCTAAGCCTGAAGCAACGCAAATACAGGTTTTTGCGGCCTTGTAGCCCCCCCCCCCCAAATTTACAGCTAGAATGGATGAGCTAACGATTGCGGACATCAAGACTGTCTTCAGGCGGGTCAAGGGCGAGAAAATGGCCAAACTGGGGCGATTATCCAGGAAGCTGGAGCCATTTTCTGGTTTGCACGCAAGTGATAACACCTTGTTGTGTTCTTGCTCGCTTACTGTTGAATAGGCACAAGGGACTTACAGCATCTGCGTGTTTCCTGGCCGGAAGTGTCACCACCCACCGCCGTCATATCGCACGGTAGGTCCATCGTACACATTTCGCCACCGACCGCTCATGCCGACCATTTCAGAGTCTACCAAGTACGCTGTGAGGAATTAAATATGGACATTCATTCACGGGCTATCCCAGATACCGACCCGTAAAAGGAGTACGTGTGTTTTACTGCACTTATCTTCTGTTTTCACTGAAGTGTCATAGAATTCAAAGAACATTGGGTCCGTTGTTGTCCTCCAACCGAGACCCCGCGTTCACGGGCTGCGTGACTTTCTTATTGAAATAATTGTCACCCTGGATGCAGTACGTCGGTTGTGAATCCGAGACCATCGCCTTGACTCCTTCTTGCAGTACAAGCATTTTAATTCGTCAAAAAAAAAAACCCTCTTTCAAACGACTTTTGCAGTACTTGCGTTCCAGCCTCAAGAATTAGAACATTCCTACTTGCAATAGGACTCGAAAGTACATATTGGAGCTTGCCGTTGAGGTTCGAGACCCTGTCGGCAGAATTTCAGATACATCCACATTCTCTCAAAGCTTGACTTATGTAGACGCTAAATTACTCACTGGACACATACCGATATATAAATGAGTTTGGCGCGAAATTTTACTATCTTGCTACGGGGAAGAAAAATCGACGGGTTCAGCGTTCGAACCGCGTCCGAACGCCGAACCGAACGCCTTGAACCTGAACGCCGCGTTCAGGTTCAAGGTTCGGCGCTTGCCCGGACCGAACGCCAGGTTCAGGTTCGGCGTTCAGAGCGAAAGGCCCCGAACCCGAACCGGACCGAACCTTGCCACCACTACGACCAGCACTTGAGCCGTTTGAAAACCATGAAACAAAATTGGATGCGGAGAAGATGCGAAACATCGACGGAAGAGAGTCAGCGGGATGAGACGATCATGCCGGTGCGGCAACTTAGAACTTTGATGACATCATGACGATCACCGCTCATCCTTCATGGCACGACCTCGTACAAGAACCTTTTCCTGGAGAAACCATCACTCATGGCGGCCAACAAGGGAAGGAAGCATTCTTATCAGACAAACGATCACCCATGCGAACTGGACACATCCACTAATCGCTCGGAACCTCACACATGTCCCAATGCCTGAGCACTAGTACTGGGCGTCCGCTGATTACACTACGTGGAGGGCGCTTGCATGTACCCCTCGCCGCTCTTGAAACGCACCACGAAGATGGCGGACACTGTATCCAATCGTGTACACCGGGTAAAGCGCCGCGCCGTGTACTTACGTCCCCTTTCCGCTCACAATTCGTCCGAATCGTATTGTTCTAATACGAGCTATACACAGCTCCTCCCATCTCCACTCTCGTCCTCGCAGATGCGAGTATACTGGACGCTTCTTCATGTTATTCCACGTCCTCTCGGTGCGCGCCCCCTTCGCTGACGTACCTCATCTCTGCCTTTCCCTTGTACCTTCCCTTCCATTTCATGCCGCCCACATACATCCTCCCGTACACCCTTTCGAGCCGCATCGAGACAAAGCTCGTACGTATGCTGTCGGCAGGACGACGTACGTCCGCTCTGCGCGTCTGCCTTCGTGCCGAAGATGTCCCACCACACTCTCATGACGCCGCGCCATGCCCAGACCTCTCCTATCCATCTCGCCTCCGTTCCGCTCTCGCTCTCGTGCGTGAGGTGGATGGTGACTAGCTTTGCTCCCTTGCGCCGAGTAGTCCACTGCCATCCGTGCGCATTCACTGACTGTTATCTCTGTGAGATCACGAGGGCATCCCGGGTTCAAGCCAGGGGGACGGAGCGGCGGTACCTCTGTCTTTCGCAAGGTGAGTCTACATTCCCTGTCCATCCTCTTCCTTCCCTCGTCTTCCTCTTTCTTCTTCTTGCTGTCGTCTTCCTCTTCTTTCCGAATCCATGGCTGTCACTACTTCTCCTTCTCCCGATGTCCGACCTCGACACGATCGAGTTATGTACGTCCACAACCGCGCTGCACCACCTCGCATCGACATCATAACATTGCCCAGCTCACCCAACCCAGGCGCGTCTTTACATCGATCTATAGATATCCCACTTGCAGCATTGACTCGCTGTGTTCCCACCACCACTTCCATCCGCTCGACTCCTCGATCTAGTCTTCGGCCGATGGGCGGCGCACGTATAGGTGAGGACGGGGGAAGCGACCCGCACCGTAGGGGCGTCGTCGTGGACCCCTGGCAGAGCAGCGGACGCAGCCTGCGCTCCGTGCACTGGAGGCAGTAGGGACACTGGTGCTGTTTCGCACCTCCTTCCGAGCAGCGCGAGACTGCGTGGGCGGGCTAGTGAACGTCCGCGGCGGCGGAGGTGATAGTGGGTGGCGGCGCGGGGCAGATATAGAGGTCGGGAAGCACTGCAGACCGCATCCGTATGTCGCGGACCCGGTAGAACTGGCTCCTTCTCGTTTCCGCCACTTTTCTTGGTCTCTTCTTCGGCATGAATGCTCAGTCGTTCGTGGTGCTGAATAGAAATAACTTCTTCTTCTTCCTCAGATTTTTGCGGCCGAACAGGTTACGGAGTCAGCGCGCCTTCCCTTTCAAACTCTTGATCCGACGCCGCTTTCCTTTTTTCATGCCTCAAACATCAAGATTCTCTTCGCGCATTCCCAAATTACAGCCGCTCGGCGCACCTTACCCCACTAGCTCGGGGTTTTCTCATGGTTTCTCAGCAAAGAATTGGGGAATCAGATATCAGAAGCACTCCATCATACATACAGCTTTGGTTGGTTCTCGTCGCGCGTTCTCAAGTTATAGCTGTTCGGCGCTCTTTACCCGGTTTTCTCATGCTTCCTCAGCAAACGATTCGAGAATCAGATATCAGAAGTAGTCGCCGTCACGTCATACAGCTTTCGTTGACCAGCCCTTGTTTAACACTGGTCTTCGCTGCTGGTTCGTGCCGGTGCTGCACGCGAAGCTTAGGGCTTGGCGCCTCACATTCTCATGCCTTCGCTGCCCGCTTGCGAACCAGTTAGAGTTAGGTGCTGCAATGACGGACCGCGGGATTTGGCAGCCATCTGCATCAGATTTCTTTTCTTGGGATATCTCGAAGGCGCGCACAGCAATCTTTAACAGCTTTCTGGACATGTGGGGAAAGTGCGGAAGGAAGCATACCACAGCATACCACGTTTCTCCTCCTCCTTCCTCCTCCCGTTCGATATGTTGTCGAGAATGCGGCGCACTTGACCCGGTTTCCTCATAGTTTCCCAGCAAACAATTGGGCAATCAGATATCAGAATTAGTCGCCGGCACTCTATCATACAGCTTTCTTTGGCCAGCGCTCGTTTAACACTTCTCTTCTTCACTGCTGGTTCGTCCCGATACTGCACGCAGCGTACGGCTGGACGTCTCATGCTTTCGCTGCCCGCTTGCGATTCAGTTGGAGTTGTGCTCCAGTCAACGTGAGGTGCTACTGCAATGACGGACCGCGGGATTTGGCAGCCATCGGCATCAGATTTCGGGGACGTTTCTCGTTCTTTTCTTGGGGCGTCTCGAAGACGCGCACAGCAATCTTTAACAGCTTCTGGACGTGTGGGAAAGTGGGTGGGGAAGAATAGCACAGCACCCTACGTTTCTCCTCCTTCCTCCTGCCGTTCGATATGTTGTCCAGAATGCGTCGTACTCGGTCAACCAGACTCACCTCGGATGCGTTAGCTGCGACGAAGCTCGCCCTCAACGCAATTCAAGCGTCTACAGACGCCTTTCCCCCCACTCCAATCTGTTGTATCGGCGGTTATTGTGATCTTGGAGCTGACCGAAGTGAGCTCCTGACTCCAGTAGGCTTTTTTTTGTTTGCTGACGAACCATCGTATCGCCCGTTCAGAGACCCAAGTCGAATAAGAAGGGATGCGAGCGCATCGCACATCGCTCTGCACAACTTGTGCAGGATATTTGGAGACAAACCAAGGATTTTAATGTCACGCTCCCTGCGGAGGTGGAGAGAAGCGTTGCTGAGATGGAGACGTATGTGCCTGCTTCGTCCATTTACATTTTTGAATATTGACTGGCCAATGCAGGCTATTCAAAGAGATTGATAAATTCTTCAATGGCCTCAAATACGAGAAGCCTTGGCAACGATTTGCTCGCCAAGATCGTAACAAAGTCCAAGTCGAGGAGTATGGAAGATTACTGGACGAGGCGATGTTGCATTTCAGTGTACGTGTCTCCCTCAATGTTAACCTAGCAAGTGCACTGAATTTTCGAAACCAAGATCAACCTGGAATTGAGCATACATCGGTTACATGTGGAATCTGCTGCCGCCGACCAGAAGAGACATACTGCTATACTGGTCTCTAACCGGAAGAGGCACGCCGCCGACCGAACGAGGCACTCTGCCGTGCTGGCCGTCTCGCAGATGAGTGAATTTGAGCGCCTGGTGCGTCGAATATCAATTTTGTTTTATCTCTCATTTACGAACTCCCTCTGGCAGCAGCTCCTTACACAGATACGCGGTAAAGTGCTGTTCGTTCCTGTGGCAAGGTTTTCTGATTATGATCCAGGAGACGTCCATATGGGGAAATATGTGCTGGCGTCTTTTTTTTTTTAGATCCCCGATCCAGTGCGTCACGAGAAGAAGAATTGATTGGCGTCTTTTTTTTTTTTTCGATCACCAGGATATCTCCATTGCCCGACCTGTAATACCCAATATGCTATATTGGGCAATTGAACGGTTACACTGACAGGTGCCAACCGGGGAACGCAGTCTCAATCTTATCTTGGCTACATCTTGGCTACACACACTGTGACGGTATATACGTCAAAAATCGCATATTCGCTTTTTTGGATGTACGAAGTTCGAGTCCAAAATCGGCTACAATAATTACACGCGTACATTCATCTAGAAGATCAAAGGGAACGTCGCGGAACGCAAGTAAATTCTTTTTCCCGTCGCCTGCGCAAGATCTAAATCTGCTCGCGATACGCACGCGACACAAGAGCTACTGACGCCTACAAAAGTTGATTGATTGAAGCATCGGACCACGGAGGGTGATATGCTGTCAATATGCTGTCGTGACAGCGATTATAATAGTTTATACATCACGGGTTAACAGCCCTGCTTGGTTTTATCATTACAACTTTGCTTGGTGCTACGCCTCGTAGTCACAGTGGTGATATAATACACAACTTGAAAGACAAAATAGTCGACTAACCATCGCCAGAAAAGCTGACATTTAACATTGGAGGGTTCCAGCCGATGTCTGCCTCCCCTTTAACATTGATCCCGAGTCTCCGAGGAGATGGATTCCCTACCGTCGGATTTTTTTTTTGCTAGATCACTAAGAAGCGGAACAGTTAGCAAGGTTGATTTGGGTGTCTCAAGGGTTGTGGTGAGATTAAATTGAGCCTGAAGTGTTGGGTGGCTACGTATGTCAGCCAAATTTGCACAAATGTGAAATTGCGTCGTAGAATTTAGCTCGGCAGTCCGTCCCTTGAGGCCGTCCTCGTTTGTCCTTGGTCGGTTAGTTACGGCCGTCATCGCTGTTATATAACTAACTGCACTATAATATTAAATACAGTAGTATCCTCCTACGTACTCTGCTCTACTACAAATCTCCCCATTTCACCGACTCCGGCGGCACATGCCGTACTGCCATTATTGTAATTCACGATTTGTAGGATGGATGGATGGATGGGTGTCGGATTGGCTCAGATGTAGAGTCTCCGTAAGTAAATCTGCCTACGATTAGATAAGGGTATGTATGAACCGAGCTAGGAGATGGGAAACCTTACACAGGAACTGACGTTTCTGGGGTGCCATAAATCATAAATAAACTCCCCTCAGCTTGATTCTTGATGTTTTGAGGGATTTGTATTCAATTTGATTTTTCAGCACCGGTGATCGTGAGCAGGGGCATAGGCATGAGACAAGGATTGAAGGTTTCAAAGAATAGAATAAGAAGGACCTCAAAAAGGAGGAGGAGGTGGACCTAGCCTTGACGGTGTGTATAATATTGACCGCACAGGTCAAAGTAGAGAAGCAGCGGAACATTGGGAATCCGGAGGGGATTCACCACTGGTAATCACCTGTGATACGAGTACTTGAAGTCATAAATGGGTGCCGCGTATTGTGGGGCGACTAGGATTTACTGTGAGCAGTACGTAAAAAGGAAGCAGGTTTAGAGCCCAGATCAATTATAACTGAAAATGTACAAGCGAAGGGGATGTAGGCTGGAGCGGGCTCGTCTGTCCGCGTCAAAATATGATATGTAATTGTGCGAGAAATGGAGCTCACTACTTGGGAAAACCTTTTTTGGACGTTGGCGACCATTTGAGTCGAGCATTGAACCGGGCTTCACGGGCTCGAATACAATGGTAGTGGTGGTTCAACGTTCAACGTTCAACGTCTCCGTAATGACGTTCCTGTCAGCGCCACTGCGGCTATCGAGTTCCTGATATATCCAGTGGGGATAACTTGCGGAAATTATATGCCGAAGTTGCGGAGAGGTGGCCCGGAGCGAGTGGGATTAAGAAACTTTCCCTTTTCTTAGCACAAGTCGAGGTTATAATAAGGTCTTTCAGGGGAACTTTGGGCAGATGCGAGGTGTGTTGGAAATACAATCTTGACCGCAGTATTTCATCCCCAAGTTGTTTCATATTTATTTCACCTTCCATTTTACTACCTATTTCAAACCTATTTCACCGTTGCTACGCTTACGCTCCGCAACCGTATGGTTCCTACAGCTTATTCCAATTTCTTTCTGACTCACTTCCGATCTATTTGATATTGGCTACATATAAAAGCTAGAGTACTTGTCGTAGTTTAACTCACTGGTTTGCCTCGCAATTACCTCTTGCTTGCAAACATCCTCCTGAGCTAAATTCTACAAGGTGGAGCATTGGCATCCAGGCGCTTGATCGTGAAGAACAAAGGCACTACGAATTTGGAGTAGAGGCTCAGTACCCGACAAGTTATCAAGATTCAGATTCGGAATCATATTACGGTGCTGGAATTTTGTCGCCAGCGAACACTTCAGCCCGTTTGAACGAGAAAATTATGAAACAAAATTCTGGATGCGCAGAATAAGGAGGACGGAAAGTAAGTCAGCGAAATGAGACAATCATGCCGGTGCGGCAACTTAGAATTTTGATGACATCATGACGATCACCGCTCATCCTTCACCACGACCTCGCGCAAGAACCTTTTCCTGGAGAAAGCATCGCTCATAACAGCGAACAAGAAGAACGAAGCACTCTGAGACAAACGATCATCAGTACGAACTGGACACGTCCACTCTGCAATCGCTGGCTCTCCATCGTGATCTTCCTGGAACCTCAAACATTGAACTTGTTGTCTCGATGCCTGAGCACTGGTACTGGGCTTCTGCTGATTCCACTGCACGGAGGGCAATTGCGTGTAATACCACGCCGCGGCGCGCTTGAAACGCACCGCGAAGATGGCGGGCACTGCATACACGAGGTCAAGCGCCACGCCGCGCGCGTAAGTCCCCCTTTCTCCGGATTGTATCGTTCTAATATGAGTTATACGCAGCCCCTTACACTAGATACTGGGTGGCACGCCGTCGTGTAATTCAACATCCTATCTCTGTGCGTGCTGACGTGCCATCCGCACTAGTAGTACCCGTACTGCGTCGCCGTCCAGGTGCGCTCCTCCGTGTCCACTTGCACACTAGCTTCCAGCCGACCTGACCTTCGTCTCCATTAGATTCCTTCGCACCAATCATTCCCTTGTACCTCGCCCCGCATACATCCTCCCGTACATCCTCTCGAGACAGAAGCCGCTTCGGGACCAAGCTCGTGCCAAAGCGCTCGTAAATATGCTGTTGGCACGACGTTATGCGTCCGCTCTTTGCGTCTACCTTCCTTTCCTCGAGGCGCTCCCTTGCGCCGAGCAGTCCGCTGTCATTTGTATCCGTGGACCGACTCTTATCGGGTAATCCTACTTATAAAACCCGATCCAGCGCTCTGCGAAACCACGAGGGCATCCCTGGGATGGGGCGGCTGTACCTCTCTCTTTCGCGAGACGAGTCGAGCCTACATTCCCTTACCATCCTCTTCCTTCCCTCGTCGCCCTCTTTCTTCTTCCTTTTCTCGTCTTCCTCTTCCTTCCGGATCTGTGGCTGACGGTAATTTTTCTTCTTCATACGATCCTTCGCGATTGAGCGCGGGAAGTACGGTCACCACCGCACTCCACCACCTCGCAACGATATTACTCCACCCAACTAGAGTACGTCCTTACATCTATCTATAGATATCTCACTTTGCAGCATTGACTCGCTGTGTCCCCACCACCACCACCCACTCGACTAGGCTTCGGCGGGACGACTCGGCGCGCGTGGAGGTGAGGACGGGGGAGCGACTTTCGCTTGCGCAAGCAGTATAGTAGGGCGTCGTCGTGGACTAGCGGACGCAGATGCAGCCTAGGGGGCGCACGGGCGCGGTGTGCGCTCCGTGCACGGGGGGAGGTGGTAGGGGCATCGTGGTGCTGTGTCGCACCTCCTGCCGAGCAGCGGACACAGACGTGGGGTGCGTGGGCGGAGCCAGCGAATGTCTGCGTCGGCGGAGGTGGTGGGCAGCGGCGCGGAGCAGATATAGAGGTCGGAAAGCACTAGAGGCCGCATCCGTATGTCGCGGTGGGACTGGCTCCTTCTCGTTTCGGTCGCTTTTCTTGATCTCCTCTTCAATGGTATGATCGCTCTTGGTCCTGGATAGAGATAACATTCTTTTCTTTCTCGATTGTTTCGGCCCTGGAACGGTCCCATTGCTTCCTTGGATTTCGGAGTCGGTGCGCCTTTCGAATTCTTGATCCGACGTGTTCTTGTTTTCTTGCTTTGAACATCAAGATTCTTGTCGCGCGTTCTCAGATTACAACTCCTCGGCGCACTTTACGCCGCCAGCTCGAGGTTTTCTCGTGGTTTCTCAGCAAACAATTCATGAATCAGATATCAGAAGTAGTCACCGTCAATTCATCAAACAGCTTTCGTTGGTTCTCGTCGCGCGTTCTCAAATTATAGCTGTTCGGTGCTCTTTATCTAGTTTTCTTAGTTTCTCAGAAAACAATTCCGGAATCAGATATCAGAAGTAGTCGCCGTCAGATCATACAGCTTTCGTTGCCCAGCGCTCGTTTAACGCTGGTTTTCGCTGCTGGTCCGTACCGATGCTGCAGGGATAGGCGTCTCATGCTTTCGCCACCCGTTCCGGTCAGAGTTGTGCCCCGGGCAAGTGCGGTGCTGCAATGACGGACCGGCGCGGGGTTTGGCAGCCATCTGCATCAGATTTCGGGTACATTTCTGTTTCTTTTTTGGGGGCATCTCGAAGGCGCGCACAGCAATTTTATTATTAAACAATTTTCTGTACGTGTGGGGAAAGTGCGGAAGGCCGCGGGATTTGGCAGCCTTCTGCATCAGATTTCGGGTACGTTTATCTTTCTATTCTTGGGGCATCTCGAAGACGCGCACAGCAATCTTTAACAGCTTTCTGGACGTGTGGGGAAAGTGCTGAAGGAAGGATACCACAGCACACCACGTTCCTCCTCCTCCTTCCTCCTACTGTTCGATATATTGTCCAGAATGCGTCGTACTCGGTCCACCAGACTCACCTCGGATGCGTTAGCTGCGACGAAGCTCGCCCTCAATACAATCCAAGCATCCTCGGACGCCTTTCCCCCACTTAAATCTGTTGTATCAGCCGTTATTGTGATCTTGGAGTTGAGCCAGGTGAGCTTTTGATTCCAGCAGGGTCTTTCTTTTTTATTCGCTAACCAACAATTATATCGCCCGTTCAGAGACCCAAGTCGAATAGGAAGGGATGCGAGCGCATCGCAAAGCGCTCCGCACAACTTGTGCAGGATATTTGGAGACAAACGAAGGATTTTAATGTCGTGCTCCCAGCGGAGGTAGAGAGAAGTGTTGCCGAGATCGAAACGTATGTGCCTGCTTCTTCCACTTGCCGCTTTAAATATTAACTTGGCCGATGCAGGCTATTCAACGAGATTGAAGGATTTTTTAATGAGCTCGAAAAAGAGAACCTCTGGGAGCGAATCGCTCGCCAAGATCGTAACAAAAGCCAAGTCGAGGAGTATGGAAGATTATTAGATGAGGCAATGTTGCATTTCAGTGTAAGTATCTCCTTTAAATGTTAACGTAGCAAGTACGCTGAATTTTGATATCAAGATCAGTCTGGAATTGAGCATACATCGGCTACATCTGGAATCCGTCGCGGTCGACCGGAAGGAGCACGCCGCGGTGCTAGCTGTCTCGCAGATGAGCGAATCTGAACGCCTGGTGCGGCAAACATGATCTGTGTTTTTGCCGCTAATTTACAAGCTACCTCTGGCAGCAGCTCCTTGCACAGATACGCGGTACAGTGTAGTTCGTTCATGTGTGGTTTGGTTTCTGACTCGGATATCTAGGGGACGTCCATATGGGGAAATATGTGCTGGCGACTTTTTTTTTTTAGATCACTGAAACCTCGGACCGGGCATCACCAAAAGCGGGGGATTCTGGTATTACCCGGTGAGATCGCATCAGGCAGGTGACCCTTTATAAAGCTTTTTGGTACTTTGGCAAAGTGTCATCAGGCATTATAACGGCTCACCCAGCAGATGGAGGTTTGGCCAAGCAGTATAATGTTGGTAGAGGGTTTATAATGCTAGATGTGCCGCCTGCCTTTTTTGGATGTTACAGCGCAGCTCTCCGACTCGAAGTCCTGTAGTGCCAATCTTCGTAGAAATATATATTGACATCCCTTTCTTTTTATCCGAATCACAAGTCGTCGTAGCCAAACGCAGCCGGCGCCGCCTCCTCTTCCACCCCCTCTCCGTCTTCTGGGCCCAAGTCCGGCTCCTCCTCCTCCTCTTCCTCCTCCTCCTCCTCCTCGTCGTCGTCGTCGTCGTCGTCCGCCCATGGATCACCCTCTTCATCCTCATCTTCGTCCTTATCTTTCTCCTCGTTCTCCTCCTCGTCATCGTCCGCATTCTCCTGTTCCTGGCTGTCTTCGCCGTCGTCCCCTGGATTGTCATGCTCCGAGTCGTCTTCCTCATCAGAAATTTCGTCCTCCTCCTCAGGAATGTCGTCCTCTTCCGAAGGCTCATCTGGGACCTCGACCTGATAATGTCCGACCCCACCGCCGAGATAGCGCATAAACATATCACGATCGACAAAGCTTGATAAAACAAAAGTCAGAATCTTCTCGCAAACGAATTGGGCGCGGGACATACAAGTTCACGTAGTGGTAGCGCCAGTCGTCAAACTCGTTCTTGTGTCTAGCCAGTGAGCGGTAAGCAACAGGATCAGTTGCGCCATGAGCAAATGCTGGTATCAGATGGCAGCCGCGAATAACTTCGTCGGGGTTTACAAATCCAAACGCGCCCGGATCCGAGTCAGGGAAGAACTCAATCCGATGCAGGCGCTTTCGCTTGAACCCGCCCTTGAAGGTACGGTCCAGCCGAAAGTACCGTACCCAGAGAAAGGGCATCGAAACCGGTACAACTGAGGCCCCCGGAACATTGTGGATGACATCTACGTGAAAGACCCCGATCATGCGTGCATATGCGAACGGGTGCTGGTCAGAATTGCCATCGTTTGGTGCGAGCATCATGATGTCGGGATGGGTTCGTGGATTCATGGAATCCTGGCCGCGTCGAATGTCGTACGAAGTGTAATTGATGCGGAGTACTTTGTGACGATAGAGGCGGTCGTTAACGATGAGGATTTTGGACCGCTCCTCAGCCGTGAATTCGCGGCCGTCCCCAGACCAGGTAGGATGAAGAGTCCGGCTTAGAAGATGCTCCTGAAGCTTCGGGAGAAAGTCCTGAAGTGCAAATGAGCTTCGATCAACTAGAAATCAAATGGAATAGACCTCTATAGCGGGATCACCAGCATTCTCACCGAGCCACGCCGGAATACTGCAGTGGAAATTGCGCGACAGTGAGATGTGAAAGTGCGCCTCCGGCGGCGTATACGGTAAGGACTCTGAATCTGCGAAATCCAGCGTGGGCAAGACTATTTTTGGTGCTGTGCGGGATTTGCGCTTGCGCTTGCGTGACTTCGACCCGTCAGGATTGGTCTCTTCCTCAGCGGATGGGACAGGAACCGGATTTTCGATGGTAGAGATCGGCGGGAGACGTGCATCATCAAGCTTTTGGCGTTCCATTTTTAGGAGTTCCGACTCACGCCGTTCAAGTTGAGTCATTTGACCAGTCGCGTCATTCTTGTTAGTCCGCGCATAGTAACGCTTCACGCGCCGATGCTCCAGCTCCCCCTACGAAAGCATCAGACATTGAATCGACGACATTAATCTCTCATACCGGTTGAGTCGAGTACGAGTCGGTGGTTCCAAAAAATGAAATGGTGCGCGGATAGTCGCCGAGCGAGTGAAGCTTGTAGGTTTCCAGATTGAATATCTTAGTCTTACTTCCAACCGTCTCACGGGGCTGTTGGGGTGTAGCGCGCGCAGCGGATTTCTTGGCATTACGACGGCCCCGCGCAGCCTCTTCTCTTGGTAGCTCTTTTGTTGGAAACCCTGCGCATATCACTCTTTTGAAATAGCGGAGCTGACGCCCAAGCAGAGTGGTTACAGTCTGTAGCAAATTTGTCGTGGAGTCAGTGTGCAGACGTAATTTTGCAAGTGCGTGCCAATATGCCAGAATAAAAAGGAGGTCGAGCACGGCTTTGTCCGGCTCCTCGTCGAGAAGGTCTTCAAATACCGGGATTGCGCACTGAAAAAAGAATTGAAAGAATTGTTTTTTTATCGGCAAAATGTGATAACTTTGGCACTTACTTGCAACAGATCTTCGAAATTCCGGGCGGCCAATTTTTTCATTGCTGAGGCGTTGTTTGAAAAGCGGCGGATAGTCGCCTTCCCAAATGAAGGCACCTGACGATAACTACACAGATGTTAATGCAATATAAATGTGCCTATGCAAAATTCACCGATCATTCAGCGCCTGGACGGCATCATCACCATGGGCAACCAAAATTCGTATAAGATGGGTGAAAGTGGCTTTCC
Organism: Mycena capillaripes; assembly: GCA_029204075.1. Lineage (NCBI taxonomy): Eukaryota > Fungi > Basidiomycota > Agaricomycetes > Agaricales > Mycenaceae > Mycena > Mycena capillaripes. Next base: position 2,161,601 of record JARHKZ010000019.1, on the reverse strand, counting down.
AGACACCGAGCTCGAATTCATGCATGAAGTCCGGAACGAGCATGTCGAAAATGCTGAGACCAAAAGGAGTCAAAGATGAAAAGGCGTTCTGAGAGGTGATCATTAACAGGGTTGCGCTGTGTAGATGGGAGCACACCGACCAAAGTCGGAACTAGAGACTTCGGGTACAACACTGCCTCCACCGCCTTTGAGCGGATTACCCTGGCTGACCGATAGATCCAGTCGCGTGCCCGTTGAACATAGGAACGTTGATGTTCATCGTCCACCCTCCTGTTGGAAACACGGTTTTTATCGTCACGTACTGTACCAACCTGGTCGAGTTTATCCTTGGTAATAAGGCAGCGGGGGCAAGGGCAACGGCCAAGGTTCCGAATTGTTGCGAGTAGGACCCTCGTAGCATATATCAGATGAGTTTCGAACCTCAAGAAAAGAAAAAAAATCACTTCTCAGGATAATCGGCCGAGTAAGTAAAGACTCTAAAGTAGAAACGCCGTGAAATACCATCTGGGCATTCGATGACGATACCATGCTTGCAGGCTGCTATAAACTCTTCGTCGAGGAGCAGGCGCCAGATGGCGTGCATAAGCTCGCGTCGACAGTGTGTCAAGACCTCAGCAGATGGCGAGTGTCCGGTGAGGTCTTTGAACCAGTCGAAGAAGTTATCTGGTAGCTAAAAAAGCATTAGCCTTGGAATATATAGCAGAGCTTGCCGCACCTTGGGCATGTACGCAACATGGTGACATGCACCTGCGCGCGGTTTCCCCCGTACCCATTTCGACTGGTTACCGAAAAAGAGGTAAAGCGGCCACAGTGACGCCGTTCCGAAGTTTGCGAGGTGCGTAGAGTCGGACCAAAACATGAGCGCCGCAACTACACGCTCCAAAGTGCAGTTGGGCTCGGGAGGCTGTCGCTGAAGTTTCTCGTGAGCCTGAATGAAAGCGTTTGATGAGTATATCTCATCGTGAATACGCTGCGGCTCGTCGTCAGAAGACCGTTTCCAAAATTGTTTGAATGGCGTATAATGAAAATGGCGTGCACTCCGGTCCTCCAACGCACTCTTGATGGCCCTAGTCAGATTGCGAAAGTGCAAACCGGGCACCGAAAAAATAGGCAGAGGATCAGACGCGCTGTGCTTCTTGCCGTCGGGGACCTCAATGTCGACGTCGACTTGCTTCCAGCCATCTTTTATACCGCTTGCATTGCCCACCGTCTCGTCAACCGAACTTCCAGCAAGAAACTTGTCGAGTCGCGCCGTCTCCACCTTGAGATCAAAACCGATCAAGTCCTCCTTCTTAAATTCGTCGGAGCGAAGAAAGTCAATCAGCCTTTGACATTCAGCGACAGATTTCATGACCGACCCAGACCACATCCAGTTCATAAAACCGAATATGGTCGTATTTCTGAAGGGATTGACAAACTTCGTGGTCAAGCTGGAGACAGGTGAGGCGGTGGGAGCTAGACGTGTATCGCGCGGAAGAGAGCCAGCAGTTCCTGGGGCGACTGGAATGTTGGATTGATCCGCGAGGGACAGGTTACGGTCTGGATCGTGGGTGGGATTGGACGGATATTCGCGGTAGACGCCGAAGGAACTTTTGACGGTCTTAACGGCCTCCCAGACGTAAGCCGTGATGTAAGGAGGTGGTGTAGCGTCCGAGTCTCCGTCATCGGGTTCCGAAGGTGTAACGTCCTCAAATTCAGCTGGCGCAGGCGGCAGCTGCTGTAAGAGCTTCCACGTCAAACGCTTCGCTCGAACGGGACGCCCCGACGCTGACACCTGGAGCGGCTCTGGCTCGGGCATAGGGCCAGGATTGTCGTCAGGGAAAGGCATCTCCTCGTCGATCTGTTCAAAGAACTCTTAGTGAGCCATGATTCAATACAAATAAAACAAAACTGGACCTGTGGGATGCCCATGCCGGAGAGCTCAGACTCAGAAGATGGCCCAGGGATTGGAGTCCCAAGATTGGGCTGAATGGCACACGGGATTAGTGTCGACCAGGTTCTGTTCTGTTGCAACGTACCATTGGTGCGCTGCTTGAGCCTTGGCCCTGCTTTTTGCGCTGTTTTCGTTCACGATACTCCGATGCAGCCTTATCCATATCTGCATCCCGGGCATTTGCAGATTCACATGTGAGTTGGTGAACAGAGAGAGCGCGGTGATTGTCGAAGGATCGTTTGCAAGGCAAGCGACAGGGCCAAGGTAGAACTTCAGCCATTAAGAGAAGAAGTAGGAGCACGAGTAGCCTCATGCTAGGGTGAAGAGAAGACACAGCGAAAAAGTCTGAGGCCAATCGGTATTTATTATCAGGCGCAGATCGATCGAGAGCTTCATCAAAATGCAATGGAGCTGTAATTGAAATAGATTTACTGGAAAAAAGGGTGAAGAGCTCTTCAACACGGTGTAACTTCACTGACTTACCAGTACAGTGATCCTGGAGTCTTCACTCGTGAATTGATATCAGCAAGTCACGACAAAAATAAAGTGAATAAACTGGATGAATCTCCATCTCCTGCATCACGGTCGGGCGAGATGGCGGCTTGCTGCGGTGGTGTCGATTGGAAATTAGGGTGTGCATGCAAAACAAAATTGCTCCTGTCTCCATTCCATCTCCTTCGTCCGAATCTATGTCGCAAACCTCGAGCACTGGCACACCTGTCCGGCATCCACGGACTGGAGTCAAGCAGATTCACGGCTTCAGAAAATAAAGACCACCCGGTAAGAGGATTGTGCAGATTTAACATCTGAGCCATATTGAAGCTCATTGTCAAGCCAATCGACATCGCTCGGCTGGTCGTTCAGGCACACTATTCACTGAGGGGTTTGCAAGATCAAAGCGGGCCCGGGGTTGAGGCACTGTCGACAAAGACAAAGAAAGTGGTGGAAACACGGGAAAAGATGAATAGTAGTCCGTTTGGCGGCGTTGAAATTCCCAGATATTTGTAAATTGAAACTCCTGGACTTGAGACGCTGACTGAAGTGCAAGAACACCGAGAGAGTGAAGCGGACACCAGTGCCTGACGGGAGCTGTGGAAAATCAGCGCCATCAAATGTGCGATCGCGCGCTACCACATGAGCGCGACCGTATCTCGCGCACATGTGATCTATGTTTTTTGATTCAACAAATGAGTCAGACCGGACGATAAATAGCCCCCCTGCTGCGTTTATCGTGTTTCGTCTTTCCCCCCATCCACCACAGTATGTCCGAGTCCTCCAGTACCCAAGAGCCCGCATCCACGTCTGCACCCACCGCGCCCACAGCACAAGCAGCTGCTCAAGCCCGAGTCAGAGCCCAGGTCACCGAGTCCGTCCTCGCGTCCAAGAAGAAGAGGAAGTACGTACACCGCGTAGCCATCGTCCACGATACATCCGTTCATTTGCGACTGTTTGCCAGGGCCGCTGATGATCGCGACGACGACGACGACCCAAGCTCTTTTCGCTGGTATGGGCGCAACCTTGTCCGGAACTGTACCCTCTACGACCGTATTCACCCCATCGTTGAGTTTGGTGTCAAATACGAGATGATGGACGAAGATGACCGCCCGGTCTGGGATCAGCCGAACACTGAGTACCCTCACCTCCTCTTTCTGTGTCTTTCTGTTGTTGACCTGGCGAAGGGATTTTCGGACGAAGGAGAGCTGGGATATCATCAAGGCAACCATCCCCAACTTTGCCGACGACATGATTGACCTTGGCGGTGGTGTTCCGCTTCGAAAACAAGTGTGCGCCCAGGTACGTGTTTTGGTGTGGTCGAGAACATGACTAATATTCAGTAGATCCAGGGCGGTGTTCAGGGTGCTCGTGGCGATGACTGTGGGGGCTTCAAGGAGGCAGCCCTTGACTGGCTCTTGCCGCCGCCGCCGCCGTCAGCACCTGGCCAAGACCCATCACCGCTGCCAGTGCTTGACCCTCCTATCCCACCCAAGGGTTCGAAGGCGTTTCGCGGGCAGAATCACGCCGTCACTGCGGCTGCGCTCCGTCCCCTGTCCTACCCTGATACCAAAGAGTAAGTCGTTCGCGGTTAAGAACAAATCCATAAACTGACCGTCCCAGTACCTACGATAAGATCAAGGCCGGCCATCAGGACTTTAAGATCCTTGGTCGTCAGCTTCCTGCTTTCATGTTTGCTTGGGGGCAAGTCTACGATAAAAATGATGTGGAGGCTGGTTACTTGGAGGGGCACACGATGCGCGCGGTGAGCCATCATCTTTGCTCTATCACATCATTTTTCTCAGCGGTATTCTGTAGGCTGTCAGACACGTCTACCTCGGGCCAAGTGCTGCACTTGCAGGTCCCGACTCCGAACGCGGCAAGGCAGGTAACGCAGCCATCAACGGGACCAAGGCCCTTACCGGTCGCGACATCGCATACATTGCATGCCAAGTACGTGGTGTTGTCACTTAGACATCCCATTTGACATTCATTCAGTTACGCTTCGCTATTTCCTCCATGGAAAGCTGGAAGCAAATGGACCGTGAATTTTCGTATCGTGAGTTTTATTGGAAGATCGTCGACAGTCTGCGTGGCGAAGAAGGCCAGGCAATTCTGGACCGCTTCAATCTGTGAGTCATGTCCCTTTCCTCGATGCTGGTTTTCATCACGATTTCAGCAATGTATTTGGGTCTCTCACGACGTCAAACCAGTCCGCTGCCTCCATCAGCCATGTTCCCGACGAATTCGAATTGTTGCAGCAGCAAAGGGCGGCGAAGCGCGCCCGGCTCGCTGAGGCGGCGGCTGCAGGGGGGTCGGCGTAGATCTACTTTGTGTTTTATTCTGCTGCAATACATTATTTTATCGATTCGGATGCATTTTATTGTGTAAAGTTGAGAAACCTGTCGATAACCCCAAGCTTGCTACTGTCTCATATGTGCCGACAAACCGCAAAGTCCAGGTCATCTTTTGTAAGATACGAGGTTGTCTATAAGTGTTTATGGACATTATAATGCTTTATAAGGCCCGAAGAAGCTGATAGTCCTTATACACCTCATAAGCCTGATAAGGTTTGCGGGATCCGAGGTCGATTATAATCCTTGGTGAGAACTCACCAGCCTGATAGACCTTTACAGCAATTTTGGGACATTATTGGGTTTGTAAGGCCTTATAAATGTTTCCCGCTTTTGGTGACGGGCAAAGTGAAACTGACGCCACTGCCGCCCTTTGACGCCCTTTGCCGCGGGGGGCGTCAGTGGGGCGGCAATGACATAAATTATTTGGTGTGGGTTTGCCTTTAGGAGCTTTCCGTGTCTTCTAATGAACTCCTTACACTCCTTACTATGTATTTGAGCAATGAAAATCCCCCACATGAGCTTAGTTTCGCCGAAATATATCTTGTGGGGGCGTCAGTTGGCGGCACATTGGGGCGTCAAGGGGCGGCAATGTGGCGTCAAAGGGCGGCGGTGGGGGCGGCACAGGGCGTCAAGAGGGCGTCACCGGGGGCGTCACGTTTGAGGGCGGGGGGCGGCAGTCCAAATGTGGGGGGCGGCAGTGGGGGGCGTCAGTTCACATGTGACAGGGCGTCAATGTGACATGTTGGCGTCAAGTCGGCGTCACTAAGGGCGTCACTCACGAGGGATGGTTTATGACTAAAATGCTATGTTGCTTGCTAAAGGTTATGCCACTGGGTCAGATAATTATGCATCCTTGTTGCTTTAAAACTAGCCAAAAAAATAACACCAATAAATCGGTCTCACCTATACCGTTGGATGGAACAGCCACATCATTCGATATCTCTGGATGCTTGGACGCCCTCGAACGGGTATGTGTTTCTTGCCATAGTCGCGCACTATGTAACCAATGACGGAAGACTCGGTAAATACTTCACATTATTTTTGTCTGCCCTGCATCAAAGGCTCGCGCTCTTGTTAGCTAGAGAAGCCGAAGAAGAATGAGCGGGCCACTGCCTATCAGGAGTCTGTTACTGTCGCGCCAAAATTGCGAAGATATTGACGAGTCGGAAGAGGCCATTGCCGTGGACGAGGACGAGGACTCTACGCCGATGCCTCTCGGAATCAAGGCGTCTATACGCAAGGTTGGCAGTTACTTCGAAAGTTTATTTATAAAATATTTCTGACACATTTCTGGAGCTTCGGAAGGTGATTCGCGCCGTTCGATCGAGTCCTCAGCACCGCCAGCAGTGGTGCAGCATCCTGTTGCCGCAAAATGTTCTTGTGTGGGTCCACATGCTCATACTCGACGTCAAGACCCACTGGCCATCAACGCACCAAATGATGAGTACGGTACTGGACTCAGTGGAATTTTACAAGCATTGCTGACAATCTGCGGTTACGGTTAGGGCCGGTTGGGCGACCATAATGAACGTAATTCTTACGGCCGTAGCCGTATACGGTACGATGGGGATCCCTACTGAAATCTACACCAATCCAAATGTTTGACTAAAATTTAGGGGGCGGCACTGAGGGCGGCACTCGATGCGTGACGTGACAGAATTGACGCCCCCCAAAACCAGTGGGGGCGTCAGTCGGGGCGTCACTTGGCGTCACTTGGCGTCACTGGCGTCACTTTCACCGAGCCCCCTCGGACCGAACCCTGCAAGGAACACACTGTATAGAACCGGAACCTCTCGGTTGACACTGACAGGTGCCAGCCGGGGAACGTAATCTCAGAGTCAATGGCTTTGCTTAGCTACACTGCGGATACGTCTTAGAAACGTCTTGTCTGGATACGTCAAAATCGCGCTTTTTCGGATGTAAGACGTCCGAGTCCAAAATTAGCTATACAGTGTTCCACCGGTCAATAATTATAAAACACTAGAAGTAAATGCGGAATATAATACTTTTTTGGAGGGCTTTCCCACATCTGAGTCGGCAGAAAGTTTCTTACATACATTGTACACCTCTGAGCAAAGGCCCTTAATTTTTGAGCATCCTCCGAGTGAGCCTGAACGCGAATTACTGCCACTAGTCAATGAAACAGTGATGTAATGTGACGAGCATCGGGCCGGTGGGCGTTGGATGAGCGCTTACCACGTAGCTTTCTTTTTTTGTCTTGAATCAATTGTCTATGTGCAGGTAAACAGTAATATAGCCTTCCTAGTTCTTAAATTTTACCCCCCGGACCATATTGGAGGCTTTGGGTGTGAGTTTGATGGCGCTTCCAAATTGGGCGTGACATGCCATCATTCCCAAAACGGATGGGTGAAGCGGAAACGGTTTCCTATCCACCATGTACCCTCAAAATGGCTTGGGAATGAGATTGAATCTCATCTATATTCTACATAAATTATGTTGTGTCTTTAGTTTCCATGAAAACTCAATGTGCATGTTGGCATGTTGGCCTAGCCTGGAAAGATGATTTTCCATAGCACTTTGAAAAGATGGAAAGTTTTTAAGACTTTACCCAGACATGACCAACTACTACAGGAATGTGATTATTTTATTTCAGAATGTTACAGGTAGATATGCTCGGAAGCTACAGTGTTCCAAGTGTTCCACCGGTCAATGAAACACCACTAGTCACTGAAACAGTGCGATAATTTCTCTCATATAACGACCATCCAGAATTCAAAGGTAAAGTAGCGGAATGCAAATGTTCTTTTCCCCACCACCTGCGCCGGATCTGAATCTGCTCGCCATACGCACGCGACAGCCTTGGCACTCGCGTGAGGCGCTCGTCCCCCGCGGGTCCTCCGTCGCAGTGCCACTCGTTCCCTGAATCCACCTCGAGCCACGGCTCATTATATATATATGTACATATATATAATCTTTGTTTTACTTCCGGTGTGCCTGGGGCGTATAGTAGAAACAAAGCTAATTGTATCGTAATCGTCCGTTGTGGTATTCAGTGGTCATGATAGTTCTGTCTCGAAGACTTTAACGGCGATGAGACGGCTGCGAAGCAGGTGATTGCGCAGGTTATGTGGCCGGTTACACGAGCCATGATGATGAGAGAGATATATTGGGAGAGATCACGGCTCTCGGTCGTGCTCCTCCTCCCTCGAGGAACGGCTCTGCCGAGTGTGCGCACCGCGGACGCATGTCCCTCCATGCCCCCACCCGCACCCGCACTCCCACTCACATTCGCCCCCGATCCCCCGCTTGCGCGGCAGCGGCCCCGCCTGCGGCATCTTCCCCTCCTGCCTCCCACTGCTCCCGCTCGAACTCGACGCCGTCCCCGCGCCTGTCTGCGTAGGCAATGACACCCCGCTGCTCGTGCTCGGCTGCGCGCGCCGCCCGAGGCCTAGTTTTGCTGCGCCGTTTGCGTACCTCGGGCAGATGTAGCCCGCAGCGACGCCCGCGCCAGCCCCGAGCCCAGAGAAGCCGGTCCCAGGGCTGGTGGTGCCGCCTTCACTGCGCAGGGCGACGAAGCAGTCGGAGGTCATCGACGCGATGGTGGTGTAGCTGCACCCTGCGGAAAGAGGCGGGGCGTTAGTTCTCTGCTTGATGAGGACAAGGAGACGAAAGCAGAAGGGAAAGGATGTACTGGAGAAGGTGCGCAATGGTACCGCATTAGATGAGGACGAGGAATCCGGCAGTCTGGCCCGGATATGTCGTTCCCCTGCGCTCGACACCGCACAAGCGCATATCAGGCGCGGCGCTCGACTCCTCGACTGCACCTCCCAATGCTCGACGTCCCCCCTTCCGGGCGCCACGTCTCCACAAGTTCCACCCACATGAAAGATGATAGGATGGTACAGCTCGCCTTCGCCTGCTCCTCACATAAAAAAAGAGAGCAAGGAAACTCACCATGCGTCACCAAACCCCTCGTCCACCCCTCGCCCTCCCCTCGTACTGCTCCCGCCTTCTCTCTCCCTTCCCAGCATCCCCCGACCCTCCCCCCTCTCCCTCTTCCTCGCCCTCGCCCTCGCCCCGGGCCAATAGTAAAAACAAAAGCACCACCACCACGCCGCAAGCGCCGCCACGAGCCTCACCAACACCGCGCCGAAGGCGAGTTTGCTGGAAATGTCGGAGGCGGAGGGATTAAGGGCTTGTCGGAGGCGGAAGAGGGGGGGGGGGGGGAAGACGGGGAGGAGAAGGATTACGTGGCGCTTGCACTAAGGGGAGGGTGGTGGTGGTGGTTAGCCAGTGGCGATAGGTCATAGAGAGGAGAAAGACGCACGAGCCTGGCGCGGACGCAGTGCGTGAACGATTTGTTGTTCGCGACGATGTGGTCCTTGGCGATAGTGTTCTGCGTGAAGACGCTGTGGTGGAAGGAATACATATAAGCACGGTGTCCAGATTCACAGAGAAGGAGATAAATGACAAGACAGAAAAGGGGGAGGGGGGCAGGCGCGGGATGACGGCTAGCGACGATGACGCACGGCGCGCGCAAAAAATGCGAGGCCCCGACGGCCAAGTGCGTCGACTGTGGCGTCGCAGCGCTAGATCTAGGCCGCGCGCCCACGCGCACCCACACCGTCGATGGTCAATATCAAGCTCGTGTCTATGCCCACCCCGCCGGCGCCGCCTCCGCTACACATTCGGACTGCGCGCGCCCGCGCCCCAGCCGGGAGGGAAGCAGGTGTAGATAGGGACACAGGCGAATATGGGGAAGGATAGAACGCGCGCAAACGCACAGATTGAGCGAGAGCGGGGTGGCTGGAGCCCGAAGCGCACTCCCCGCACATCTCCGCGTATGCACAGTGGGAAGGGTGCCCGCGCGCTCCCTATATCCCGTACAGCCGGCTCGACGTCGACGGCCCACCAGCCACATCAGAGTGGACACCACTACGCGACTGGCGGAAGGCACAATAGCACGAGCGGCTCCGGCCACTGAGACTAAGCGGCACGGAGGAGACGTCTTGGACCACACCGACCATACCCACATCACGGACGGTTGGACAGGGAGGAGGGGGCTAAGAGCTGCGACCACACCACGCCGCACGCACGTCGCCGAGCTCAAGATCTAGCGCACCCCGCCGTACATCCCCAAAGCACGCACTTCGCAAGCAAGCGCACTCCCGACAGCGCCATGTCTCTGATAGTACGCGACCCGGCGCTCCACGATCCAGCTTCCACTTCGGGGCCGGACACCACAAGCACACGGGCGCATCGTCGCGCTGGATCTCGCCCGCGCGCGCGCACGTCTTTGCCTACCCATCCCGGCGTCGCGTCGACACCCACAACCCTCTCCGGCCTCCGGAAACAATCGCGCTTGGATCCAGTGTCAGTGCAGCTGACGCGATGAAGATCTACTCCCGCTCCTCCTCGCGCGCTCCCTCCGCACTCCGGGCCCGAGCGCGCACCAATCGCACGCGTCGGGCAAGACAACGGTAACTCCACCCTTCGGGCCTGCACCAGCCCACCACAAGCCACAGATGATCTCAATCTCGCCGCGGGTAAGAGCGAGCCATCCTGGGTACGCTAGGCCGCACCAAGACATCCGACATCCGCCCTCGACGACAGCAGATGCACGCCACTTCAAAAAGAGGCAGAACGAGGGGAGCGAAAAATCGCAAGACAGAAAAGAAGGAAAATGGAAGGGAAGAGGGAGAAGAGAAAACGCACTAAAACCACGCACAATCGTTACACCCATTCGTATACAAATCGTCGTCAATCTTGGTCTTCTCGTTGCACACGGCGGTCCAGAAGCCCAACGGGATAGCTTGAAGGACTGCGGGTTGCAGCAGCTGCCGACGTAGTCTTGGTAGGCGCTGACACCCGCATCGAGCCCTGCCACCGTCCCGATATCTTGCTGACAGCGGCGCGCGCCTTTCGTTCAGGGTCAAGCGTGGGCACTGGAGATGCTGCGAAGGAAACGAGTCGGCATGAGCAGGGTTATCGAAATAGAATAAAATCGGGAAGAAGGCAAGAGATATGATAAGCAAGACTAGGAGGACGGAATGACGTGCACGGTCGCCGGACAATCGCGGTAGCACCACACTTGGACCAAAGACACCCCAGCCGCATGCTCAAGACAAGCTTGAAATCGAAGCAGAACAAGGATGAGGCACGCACCAGAGACAAGATACAGTCCGCATCTTCTGCTTTCCCAAGCCGAGGAATCGTAGCGACTTCGGGCGAGCCTTTTGAGGCACATTCGAGAAACATGCCGCAGCGTCCATTATGGCGGTTGAGTCGAAGTCAGCATCGAGGCAATGACGGCGCTTAATTCCTGAATCAGCGAAAGCGTAACGGATTGAGTGCAGAGGAAGAATATAAATTCTTTGCTTGGGAGATGTTATTGGATGCGGAGAGGCAATAGACAAGTCGTCGGACCGTCGGACCTTCGGCTATCGGACGAATTCGGTTCAAGTGCAGTGATGAGCGGGGGAATATTTGGCACTGGAAAACACATCTAAACCCCCGAAATCTCGCCACTGTACGCACAGCCTTGGGGCACTGCGCACAGGATTTTGAAATGGTTCAACTGAACAATGAGTAACGGTCACGAGTTCACATCGTCCCACATTGTCTGTACCAAAACACGTCCGAAACACGATGGAGGACGCGTTGCTGTGCATGCCAATGGAAACGGCGACACAGCCATGTGTCTCAAGGCAACCAGTGCTACGGTAACAGCTGGAAAACAAGGAATATTATTGGTGGAATAGTTTGAATCCCATGGATGTTGGGAGGCAGTCCAATTCCCGAGGCAACACACTGGTTTTTGGCTGTGCACAGAGCTACAGTTGCACAATTTGGACTTGTAGGTATTTATTTGGAAAGTACAAATAGTTCAGGTATAAAAGGAGCTCGAAATGTAGTAGTTAAAAAAAAGAAGAATATACCCCACCTTTCCCTTGCTCTTTGTTTGGCTTTAGTTTCGGTTTCGTTTGGACGTGTCGGCGCGTATTTAATACCCGACCCCAGCACCCTGCGCGACTTATGGAGCGTCCCCTGAACAAGGAAAGACCCAGCGCAGGATCGTCCTGGTTGTTGCTGGCAATGCCAGTGACCGTCCTTTTATTTTGGTTTAGGTTTTGGTTTTGGTTGGAGGTTGTGGTGAAGAGATTAATAGGATGGCGAGGAAGGAAGGAGAATTGTTGGAAGGATATTTTGGTTGTGATCATCACGCTCGGCGGCGCGCTGGTCGCGCAGCCGCAACTATTTCATAAAACACACATTTTATTGGTGGACATGCCACACTGGACTGCTTCGACGTCGTTCTGCTGGATTGCAGCACACATATACTTTGTGTGGAGCCCCGAACTCATGCGCCTTGGATTGGAGGTGTGTGGTGTTGGTAGTTGGATTTCTGCTTTCACACGCACTCCCGATCTCCGCGCTTCAGCAGAGATAGTTAGGACCCCGGTTTATCACTTGGCACCCTAGCCCCTGTGCCGGACAAAAATTTGGGATTTTGGCCTCGAAACCTAGGTTCTGGTCGGACAAAAATGAGGCCTTGACGGCGGAAAACCTAGGTCCTGTCCGGACAAAAAGTCGAGCTGGGTCGCCATTTTGGTCGAGGTCCGGTTCAGGTTTTTGGATCGAAAAATGGTTTTCGGGGCTGATTTTAAGCTGAATACGCTGTACATCATGGTTAAATCGACTTTTCAGTGCGCTCGGCTAGATCCTGTCCGGACAAAAAATGCACCATTTGGGAGAAATCTGTCCGGACAAAAACTGGCAGATTTGGGTCGGTCGGGGGCTAGCCTTCCAAGCGATAAACCGGGGTCCTAGATAGTTTCGCAGAAGAGCCCATCAACTCGCTCAACTGATCAAGTCTCCTTGTGGTTTACCGTTAATTTACGAGCTACTCTTAGACTTTATTCAATTTCCACTGTCTGCCATCCGCTTCCCCGAATGAAGAAAGAGGTTCAGTTATTTCCCACTCAAACCATCGAGGACAGAGGAACGCTACCGAACTCACTTCGCGTCATTCTGTGAGTGTGGCAAAATCTACAGTGAAAGCAGCACAGAGAATATTACTGTAAAAGCAGCACAGAGAATATTACTGTAACAAATAAAAAGACCGATACACGAATCGCATATAATGTTGTAGCGGCACAAGGTCCGAGACGCAAAGTTGCAGAATCGCAATTACTTAGATTATGCCCAGGGAATTGTACCATGTTCAAGTAATTCATCCGATTGCACTGCTAAGGTGAATTGGCAGGGCGTGTCAAGCACAAGAATCAAGCAATAACGTAGAATTTCGAGCCTTGGAAGCGGTAGCCCAACGATTTGATGTTCACGACGATAGTCCCCACACGATTGCTCATCCAAAATTCCTGTAGATATTATGGGACGGTCAACAATCTTTGCAGAGCACGATGCTTGTGTTGAAGCGAAGCACCGGAACTACTATCTATGGCCCCTGAAAAAGAGTAAGCACCGCAGCAACGAAATTTGAGCAGTTGTCCCGTTGACCACAGACAATCAGGGTTTGCCACAGAGCATGAGAGAATAATCTGCAAGTAATGGCGGCGAAACTCCTGGACGGTTCAATTGCTGGGACGAGGAAAGGGGGATGCCAGTTACTTATATACAGACGAAGGGGCAAAGATATTTATTATTCTCAAGTGCACACTGCAGGGAACCTTTCCAGGTAGTTGATCCGAATCGACCAACTCACTTGATCCGACGCTTTCTTGTTTTCACACCATCATCAAGCTCTCGTCGCGCATCGTCAAATCAGCCTCTGGGAGCTATCGGCTTACCCCACCAGCTTGAAGTTTTCCCAGCAACACTTTGGGGATCAGATCTCACAAGTAGAACTGATTGTCCCCGTCACTTCATCAGACAGATTTCGTTGGCCAGCGCTTGTTTACTAGCGCTGGTATAAGCCGACGCCGCTCCGAGGCGGTCGAGCTTGTGGCGCGGCGGGGGTGTGGCTTGCTCATGGCCAGACACGACTCTGAGGCAGGGCGTCTGACGCTTGTGCTATCCGTCTGCGAGCCAGTTGTCACTTTGAGGTATACCCTGGTCCACTGGGTGCCTCTCGAAGACCGCTTCCTGGAAAGCTGTTAAAGCTGTTAAAAAAAATTGCAGTGCACGTCGAGAAGTGATGAGGGATACAGCTCATGCCCCATGGGATACCACAGCACAACACGTGCATTCTCCTCCGAGTCGTCCTCCCGCTCCCTCTCTCTCGCCACCCCTTGGCCACTGGCTCGCTCTCTTGTCGTTCTACATGATTTCGAGAATGCGTCGCATCCGCTCCGCTAGAATTCCCTCGGATGCCTTTGCTGCCACAAAGGTCGCTCTCAACGCAATCCAAGCGTCTACAGACGCGGTTCCACATCTCAAATCCGTCGTGTCCGCCGTTATAGTGCTTTTAGAAATGAGTGAGGTGAGCTTTCTACTCCGGCCTGTTTTTCAAAGTTGCTTGCTTGCTCACGGGCAACGTTCAGAAAATCAAGTCGAATAAGAAAGGATGCGAGCACATCGCACTTCGCTCCGCACAACTTATGCAGGATATTTGGAGACAAACAAAGGATTTCGATGTCACGCTCCCAGCAGAGGTAGAGAGAAGCGTTGCTGAGATCGAAACGTATGCACCTGCTTTGTTCACTTACAGTTTTGATTATTGACTTGACCAATGCAGACTATTCAACGAGATTGAGGAATTCTTCAATGGGCTCGAAAAAGAGAGGCCTTGGGAACGATTTGCTCGCCAAGATCGTAACAAAATCCAAGTGGAGGAGTATGGAAGATTACTGGACGAGGCAATGTTGCATTTCAGTGTACGTATCTACCTTAATGTTAACCTTGCAAGTGTATTGAATTTTCGAAACCAAGATCAACCTGGAATTGAGCATGCATCGTTTACATCTGGAATCTGTCGCGGTCGACCGGAAGGAGCACGCCGCTGTGCTGGCCGTCTCGCAGATGAGCGAATCTGAACGCCTGGTGCGTCAAACATGAAATGTGCTTTGCCGCTGATTTACGAGCTACCTCTGGCAGCAGCTTCTTACACAAATACGCGGTAGAGTGTTGGTCGTTCCTGTGGCAAGGTTTCTGACTAAGATCCAGGAGACGTCCATATGGGGAAATATGTGCTGGCGTCTTTTTTTTTTTTAGATCCCAGTGACTTTCGTTCCTGGTACCCCGCTTGATTGACACTGACAGGTGTCAACCGGGGACGTAATGATGATCTCAATGGCTTGGCTATACACACTGTGACAGTACAAGGCTGAGGAGTAGATACATCAAAAATCGCATATTTGCTTTGCTGGATGTACGTAGAACGTTCGCGTCCAAAATCGGCTACAACAATGATACACGTCCATTCATCCAGAAAATCAAAGGTAAAGGAGCAGAACGCAAGTATATTATTCTCCTCACCTCCTGCACCGTATCTAAATCCCCGACAACACACAAGTTGAGACAAATTAGAAAATTAACTTGCATGCCACTATCCAGGGGTTGAGGGATCGAACCTTGAACGTGAGTACCCGCTGCGGCGCTTACTTGGTTCATCTGTTTGAGGTTGCCGGCAGCTGTCTTGAAGGGGATGATTATCGACGTTCAACAGCACAAGTTGGAATTCAATGCCGCCCACACGATATATGATCCCTCGCTTTGACCACCAACATTCAAGCGCCTCCTGCGGTCGATCAACGAAGCATGGTAAGAAGTCCAAAGGTAGTACTGCCACCCAGCAATCGGGACCACGTCGCCGAAGTCAGCGTCTCGCAGGGTCGTCTTGAAGTAGCACTATACCATGTTAGCTTATAATAAGCCCGTATGTCTGATGCCATCAGACAAACGGGCTTGTGGATAGTTTAGACGTTGTTTGCAGGGATCCTGGTATTTTTCAATCAAGTTAATGTTGGGCCTTTTTGGGTTGTCTTTTGGCATCAGTTTTGCAAGAGAGTGACATTTTCGGCTTGCAAAACGGGCTTTTTCGGGCTTGTGGATTTTAGTGTAGCCCCAAGCCCAAAGGCCGGCAGATCGGCTTGAAAATATGGAACGGGCTTGTGCGTATTCTGCATGCTCCGAGGACTACATGCTGAATGCCATAGATCACAGCGTATGTATGAACTATCAACTTGATAGGCTTGTGATTTTTAGGCATAATTTTTGCTCATTGAGGCAACATTCCACCGTCACGTGTGTGACATTCTCGACAGAGAGTCGCAATTTTAAAGTAAGAACAATATTGGTAAGAGCTCAGTCGGACACGCAAAGGTGGAAACGACTATATTGAGTCATACGCTACCTAAAGTAAGAACAATATTGGTAAGAGCTAAAGGTACCACTATGGGTGTCGTGAATATAAAGTAAGTATAGTTAGTGTCGGGAAAGTTCGGTTCGAGCTTTCGGTTCGAACTTGAACTGAACCGAACTGAACGCGAAGTTCAGGTCAGCAATTATGCTTCTGGTAGCTCATATTGCTCAATTGTTGAGTGATTTCACCCAGAAGACTCCATCCACTTATACCTATCCCCTGTATATTGTAAAACCTCTGTGAGGTAACAATGGTTTGAATAGAATCTTATTGCTTGATGTCGATCTGATAGCTTTCTAGGCGGCCTTATTTCAAAAGACAAATGTTTAAATGAAATTGGTGGGCACCAAATGGTCAGAAACACTTCTCCATATTGGCAGAAGAAAAGCCCACTCATATTTGCTAAGTATCATCAACAGATTCTAGACATTCGTTGGCGGGGAAAAAATTCAAGTTCGAAAGCGTTCGAACCTGAACCGAACCTGAACTTGGGGTTCAGGTTCAAGGTTCGGCAAATCTCTGAACCTGAACCGAAGTTCGAGTTCGGTGTTCGGGCAAAAACACCCCGAACCTGAACTGAACCGAACTTTCCCATCACTAAGTATAGTACGCACCTCAGTCGGGCACGCAAAGGTGAAAACGACTGAGGTGATAAGACGCACAGCGCCGGTATATAAGGGAAAGATAAGAAAAGAAACATGCGCCGATGGCGCTGAGCAGCTGATGATGGCAGGTATACTTGCACCGCCGGGTCTCTCCTATAACAAATTTGCCTTGGAAGTCCGGTTTGTCACATAATGGACTGAAGTTGTTGAGAGGTTTGTAGAATTTGTGTGGCAATCGTTACGTTCGATGCTACCGAGTAGTTTATGATGGGTAGCCTCTGGCGGTGGAAGGAAACGGTGCAGAGAGCTTAAGCGACAATTATTAACGATTTACCTACAGTGGGGAAGCTAGCTGTAAGCGAGCACAAGCACAAGCCCGTACAAGCCCAAGCCATCAAAGCCCGTACAGCCAAATTCAAACTCCGCTATGCGGGACAAGCCGTTTAGCCAAGCCCGTTAGAAAAGTCTGCTTGACTTGCGCTTTGCTTGCGCCATTAACTTGTGGTAAATCAACTTGCGTGGTGTTGCATTTCTAGCGGGTCAAGTTAACTTGTTTTTAAGCCCAAGTCAACTTGCACTAGCCAAACTTGGCGAAAGTTAACTTGTGTGTGGTGATTATTTGACTTGCAGAGAATAACTAGACATTCCCGACACCACCGTGGCTCCACCAATACCTACAAGATCATTAATATTGCATTGAATGCGTAAGGTGCCAAGTTACTGTCCCATGCCCGGATTTATCATAGCCACGGCGCACTCGTGCCCAAAGGGCAACAAGGCCGTCAGGCTCGCCCTCTCAACTCAAATTATGGGTTCAAATCTGGACTTCTGGAGGTTTTTCTTCGCGCATCTGCGGACTTGTCGTGGCAAAGATTCACCTGTGATCCATACAGAGATACGATGAATACTATGTACAGTACCCCCAACATCCGAGGAAATTCTGCAAGCTTTTACTTACCCTGGCTTCGACGGCGACGACGATGCCAAGACTAGTGACGGCGACGAAATGTTGGCATCAAACGATGCCGAGCAAGGGCTCTAGTGATCCCTAAGCAATCTCACGACATTTGGGAGGCTTCGTATCGAGCTCTGGGATGTCTTTTTCACAGTGGAAATGGTCGCTGTAAATCAACGGAAGCACAAGTTAATCCAAGTCAAGTTAACGCAAGTTAGTCCAGCCAAATTTAAACTCCGCTAGCAGGGCAAGTTAATCTGCCAAGTTAATCGGGTATCCCTCTCGGCGCACAATGCCGCGCGCCTCGATCGTGTACTCATCCGGATCGAAATAAAAGATGCGGGCGAACCGGCGTGGGGTAATTGTTACGGATTGTGAACCCGTACTTAGCGCCGGTCTCGGACTTAATTAAGTTAAAGCGCACTACACCGCCGAAGATCATGTTGCCGTGGTGGCCACTTGCGCTGGCTGTACTCGCCCTGCAGCCGGTGCATCTCCAGGGCCACTTGGCCCTTGAAATAGATCCGCCTCGTTGTGGCGGTCGAGGATATAGGTGAAGCGCGCGACGCCATCAGGAAAAAAACTCCTTCGGAAATTTGGGGGCAATTTGGAACCCGCTTAAAAATTTGACCATCTTGGTAGGATTGGTCGAAAGTGGGGAAAATTGGAGGAAAGGGGCCGAAATTCCCGGGAATCTTGAGAAATCTGGGGCCACATAGCGCGAGAGTGGGAAGAGCTGAAATTTGACATTGTGGTGGCAGATACATGCATTAGAAGATTGTAGCATAAATGTGACGATCAGTCATCGAGTTAACAAAGAAAGTCGTGCACTGGTCTAAAACAGTGCTCGACTTCCAAGCCGCCGGCGCGACCGGTCCGAACTTGGGAAGAAGATGCACACTCCGCCGTATATTCCCCACCGGAACAATGCTCACCAGTCGCTCGCCATCCTTCAGAGAGCGGTTGACTTTGTACATCAGGTGGTCCGGCTCGGGAGTGGTGAACGGCGAAAACCACTCCACATAAGCAAGGTATTTTGGTGGCACAACGCCCGGCAGAAACAGGTGGCGGAGGTGGTGCTGCCCGAGATCAATTTCACCAAGGCGGCGTACGAAGACACATACCGCAACCGCATGAAGACCCTTGCCGACACTCGTGCGTACGCCCCGAAGGCTCTTCGTCAGGTCCTTCACCGCCTGTACCTCGAAACAACGTATGTCCAGCTCCTTAATTTTTTTGCATAGTGCTCATCGTCCTTTAGTGAAGCCAAATCTGTGCAACCCTCGGCTGGGAGCTCCGCCACGCTCATTAACCTTGTCGACATCCCTGGTGCTGATGCGTAGGGTGACGCCCGTCTCAAAATGCGCTTCGCACGCTGCGTAGCCACATTGTGTAAAGCTTTTAGAATATGCTACCATACATTTCCTTCAAATACACGTTGTTTCTGCCCAATTCCGTGAACCAAATTTTGAATAGCGCAATAAATCCGGGAAATCCCACAGAAAACAGCCAGGAACATTGGTAATTGGGCGCCAAACTAGGCAGAATTTGTTCGTTTTGGGGGAAATTTAGTTTCAAGGTTGCAAAAGAGCAAATCATCCCAACCTGACTAATCTGGCCAGTTTGGACCTTTTTTCTCGGAAATCGGGGAGAATCTGGGGATATTCCCAAAGGAGGTCTTTCCTGATGGCCGTCGATGGCATTTGGGAGGTGTGAGGGGCTGCCTTTGAGTGAGAAGGGCGCTTCGCGCTGACATCTGACCATCGTGCCCGTGCGTGGCTCAATCACAACCTCGTCCCCTTCACTCTGTAGGACGATGTGTGCTTCCTCGAGAGACAACACTTGGCGTGATTAAGCGTGCGGTTTGTGGGACAGTGCGTGGGAAGTCGGAGGGGATGTGGACGAGCATGCACTAGTTCTCCAGTTCCGGCATATTCAGTGCGCGGCGCCGTGGGGAAGAAGCGAATAGAAATCGGCACTAATCAGAGAAGTTTGCGGAAGGAAGACATGCAAGCCGCTGTGAAAGCGCCGACACGATGTAGGCGCCGCCTGCTTCGGCGTGATAGCAAAACGTCCCTCGCAGCCGGCTTGCAAAGAGACATGTACGATAGGGTACTGCGCAACGCGTGCACACCGACAACGACAAGGCGCGAACTGCCGTGCCCGCGGACGGGGGTGCACCGTGCTCGGAAGGGTGCGGGAGCAAGTAAGCACGGCGATGAGACGCGAGCCTGCGTGCTGCGGATGAGAATCGGGTCTGTTTCGAAAGAGATGGACGAACGTGCACCTGCTGTGGAGCTACGAGGGGGGTGCGAGGAGGGCGAGGGAGAAGGCGGCCGTGGAATGCGGAGGTCAGGCTGGGCGGCAGGACGTGCAAGAGGGTACGCCGGAATGACGCAGGCGGAGAATGCCTGGTCTGCAAGATTTAAGGTGGTGAGCATCTGTGTCGGAAATCCCTTCATAAAATATAGAAGTCTTCGCATAACTTCAACTCGCTAGTTCCTCCTAGTTCTCGCCTTTGTGATGCAATGCAGTGGGCCGCAAGACGTGTAGGACGGGCCAGCTGTCCTTAATAAAATGGGTCAATGAGTTAAAAAATCCGGGCGGCGCCAATGGAAAGAGGCCTCCCGAATTTTCTGGGCCTGAAGCCCTTGTCTACCAGTATTGCGAGGCTTCCCATCTCTCGGGAGGAGGATAGCGACCAGAGTGATTTGAAGTCTCAACAACTGGCCCTGACTGGCCCTGAGATAGCATCCTGTCTTGTACGTTTTCCACCCGTTGCGATATTCCTTGCGAAAACTGAGGCATTCTTCCATAGAGTACCTCAGGCTCATTATAAACCAGCGGTCATCGCTTCCTGTAAATGCCTCGAAGGTTTCTGAGGTCGTCAACACTGGTTCTTTTTTCAACCCTTCAGTATTTACTAGAGCGGTGGTGTAAGTCTCTCTAATATTTCTCCCCCTCCAATTTTTAATAGTTTGCAGCACAGCTCCATCACTGACACCCTGGGCGATGCACCACTCGTGTTGATCTCAGCGTCCCGAAGAACTTCATTGTGAGGCCTAACGGATCCGCGATAGATGCGCATATTGAAACTGGGAAGAGATTTGGATATTGCTTTGGCTCTCAACGTACCCCTGCTCCCTATGGTAATTAATCGAATGCTATTGGACGTCAATCATCACGTCTCTTTCCATTTGCGGTGGCCCCAGCGTTAACAATTCATCCAGGGCATGGAGGCTATGGTCTTACATCTCGGATGCAGGTCTCACGTTAGGCAGAGTCCGTCGGGTCGAGTTCGCTCTGTCAAACGGGCCAGTAAGCACTGCATCTTCATTCTAGGTCAGTTTGCCTTGCGACACCTCTCGCCAATTCTCTAATACCCATGGATTTAGGTCATCCGTGGCTCATCCAGCTCATTTGGCATCGTCAACAAGATCGTGGCTGAAACGCTCCCTGCGCTGTCGCCTTCGAGTATGTGTGGAATTTGGACTACGCCACAGCTTCCACGGTCCTCGGTGACTACCAAATCCTCCTCAACAACTGTCCGACGAAACTGGGACTCGGGTTGCTCTGGACCAAATGGAATGCGACTCAGTTTGTCAATTTATTGTTCGGGGGTCCCTGGTACGGAGCGTCTTACAACCATTCTTCCCTCCGACGTTCGATATGCTGCTCGGCAACGGAACGTGGATGGACAATCTTGCGCAGCTGAACAGTGGCCGGCTCATACGTCTGCGTCCGGACACTCATGATACCTTCTATGTCAAGAGTCTCGTTACACCTCAGGAATTCCTGATGGACTACAACATGAAACTGCTGTTCATGGAACATCTGGCTACGGAGGGTTTCTCCACCCTCGTACGATAATCACCGTTCCACCACCGATATCTACTGAAGCTGATCGGAACTGGTTCATCCAGAGGAGACTCTATGGTGAAAACAGCTCGCAGATCAACGCCATCCCGTGGATGCTATGGCATACGCTCATCTAGAGTCCATGTTCATCATGCAAGTTCGCGTTACGAGGATATGTGCCCCTTCCTACTTGAATTGAACGATCTCTTGATTTGAACCCATCCAAGTGTTTTCAACACCATCACCGGCAGTATGCCGTCTGACTGGGATTAGGGGCATACTTGAACTAACTATATCGATCACCGCTTAGTTGACTGTGAGTCGACTATTCCAGATCCATATGCACGTACTCAACGAGAGATTTATTAGGGTAAAAGCGCTATTACGGAGTTTGCTATCCTCGTTTGCAAGCGTTCAAGAGGAGGTAGGATCCCACCAACCTCATCCGTGTCCCCAAGTGATGCTTCACAAAGTTACTTGGTGAAACTAACTTGCCCTGCTAGAACTTACTTTACTTTACTTATGGCAGGGTAAGTTAATTTCGCAAGTAAAGTAAAGTGTAAGTACGAGTAAAGTAAGAAAAAGTAACTTAAGTCACTTGCCAAGTTTACTTTAACTTCCGGTAACTTGAGGGTAACTTGAGCCGTTTCCGGTGATGTCTGGGCACTGACTCTCATTCATATGCCTGTATCTGCATAAGAAATGAGTCTGTTGACAGCCATGACCCTATATCAGTTCTTCTACCGCTTGACTGGGCGACAGTAACTTGCCATCTGATGGTATAAGTAACTTTCACTGATGGCATTGATCTAACTTGGCGGGGCAAGTTAACGACCAAGCACATAGAAGTTGCTTAAATTGGAGGTATTTCTGTAAGGGCAACCACGAAGGCCCGAGGTACTCAGGGACTGACGTGGGGGATCCAAAGATTAATTGACAGTAGCTAAATATACAGGGAAGCATACCTGACGTGGGGGATCCAAAGAGAAGAAACTCTGAGGATTCCCACGCCAGTCACAAGTATAAGTAAGCTACTAGCCAGGACCATGTGACCGGAGTGATCGGCAGATGACCCGGGCTCGGTCACATGCAAGGTGCCATCAGGGGTCCCCCTGATGGCGGGTCACATGCCGGCTTCTGGTACCGGTTCCGGTAGACCGGTGACCGGGAGAGCGACCGGAAGGATCGGAGGGGCCGGAAGGGCATTGGATGGGGGTCGGGACAGGGGTTCCCCTGACATCACCCCCCCTTGGAATGCGGCGCCCCGACGCATAGACCGGATGCGAAGAGAGGGATCACGGAAGGGCAGGGAGTCAAAGGCGGCGACCGCAATAGTGCGCGGTTTGGCTGGGTATTTCCGGTAGAACTCGGCGACGGCTTCCGGAGTGAAGAGGTCGGAGTGTTTCACCCATTGATTATGCGTGTCGTCATACCCTCTGAAGCGCACCATAAAGTAAAGCGACTTCCAGCGCACCTTTGCGTCGAGGATCTGTTCGACTTCCCATTCCGGAGCGTCACCGGGTGCGTCCGGGAGGACCGGGGGTGGCTCATCGTAGCCAGGCCGTCCCTCAAAAGGGTCGTCCTCGGCAAGTTCCAACTTTACCACCGGAAAGACCGGGTGGAGCCGGGAGAGCCGGGGTGGGAGTTCCAGCTTGTACGCACCGCGACCGACGACTTTGATGACCTTGAAGGGGCCAAGCCGTCGGTCCGAGAGACCGGGGGACGGCCCGGTTGTCTGGATGTTCGACGCGTCAAGCCAGACCCGGTCGCCTACCTTGATCTCCGGCGCAGGGGTGCGCCGGCGGTCGTATTACCGCTTGTACTCCTCCTTGGCCTTGACCAGCGCGGATCGGGCTTCGGAAACGCCGGAGGTGATCCGGTCGCAGAATTTGTTTACCAACTCCAGCTTCGAACGCAGCCCGTTCGGCTCAAACCCCATCTGGGGGAGCTGGCCGGTGTCAGTCATGAACGGGACTTGCTGCGTGGAAGAGTGGATGTGGTTGTTGTAGGCGAATTCAGCGGTTGGCAAGAGGTCGTCCCAGTCATCCTGCATGTAGTTGGTGAAGATGCGGATAAACTGTTCCATCTCTTGATTGACGCGCTCGGTCTGGCCGTCAGTCTGCAGGTGGTATGCCATGGAGGTCGCGGGCTTGACACCGATAAGGCGCCAGAGCTCGGTGGTGAACTCCGCAATAAATTGCGGACCCCAGTCGGAGATGTACTTTTCCGGCGCACCATGGAGCTTCCAGACGTTCCGGTAGTACAACTGGGCGGCGGCGACCACATCGATCTGGGTGTGACACTCCATGAAGTGGGCGCGCTTACCAAGGACATCGACCAATACCATGATCGCGTCGTACCCGTGGGCCTCCGGGAGCTCGATGACAAAGTCGACCGAGACCGTGCTCCAGTGATCCTCGGGAACCTCGGTCGGGTGCAGCTCCCCGACCGGGAGCTTCCGGAGTGCCTTGGTCCAGCAGCACAGATCGCAGGTGGCGACGTACCGGCCGACGTGACGGGACAGCTGGGGCCACCAGTAGTTCCGGGAGACAAGCTCCAACATCTTGAAGTGGCCGGCGTGACCGGTGACCCGGGTGTCGTGGTGCTGCTCCAAGATCCGGCGGCGAAGGTCCTTGTCCCGGGGGACAACAATCTTGCCGCGGAAGTAGAGCAGGCCAGCGTCGACGTGCCACTTGTCCGACCGGGGAGACCGGGACCGGTGGCCCGGAACCTTGAGGAGCCTGCGAGCCGCGAGGGCGACGGGGTCCTCGAGGTCCGGTTCGTGCAAGAGCGCGTCGCGGATGTCCCGGAGAATTGGGACTTCCGGACCGGTGACGGCGACACCTTCCAAAGCACGGACGTGGAAGAGGTCCGGGTGCAGGAGCGTGATGTCCTCGTTGTCCCGACCCGAACCGTGATCCGGTCACCGGGAAAGCGCGTCCGGTCGACCCATCGAGCGGCCGGGCTTGTGGTGCAAGGTGAAGTCGAACCGGGACAGGTACAGGGACCACCGCGCCTGTCGTCGGTTCAAGTTCTGCGACTTCCGGAAGTACTCCAAGTTCTTATGGTCAGTCCAGATCTCGACCGGGTGCTGCGAGCCTTCGAGGAAGTGTCGCCACTCCTCGAGGGCTCGGACTATTGCGAGCATCTCCTTGTCGTGGATCTCGTAGTTGTGTTGGACCGAACTTAAGCTCTTGGAGAAGAAGGCAACTGGATGCCACTTCCCGTCGGCGCCGGGCTGAGAAAGGACGGCACCGGATGCGAAGTCCGAGCTGTCTGCTTCCACCTGGTAAGGCTGCGACTCGTCCGGGAGGATCAAGACCGGGTCGGTGGTTACCGCATCCTTGAGATTCCAGAACGCGGCGGCCTCCTTCTCGGTCCAGAGCCACACCAAGCCCTTCTTCGTGAGGTCGAAGAGCGGCCAGGCGACGTCGGAGAACCCCCGGATGAACCGGCGGTAGAAGTTCGTGAAGCCGAGGAACTGCTGCACATCCTTCTTGTTCTCCGGCACCGGCCAAACGGCGACACCGGCAACCTTGACCGGATCTATCTCGAGATGGTCGTGCGAGATGATCACCCCGAGGTACTCGATCGACGATTTCTCGAACTCGCACTTCTCCGGTTGCAAGTAGAGCTTATGCTCCCGGAGCCGCCGGAGGACATCCCGGACAATTTCTCGGTGCCGGGCGAGGTTCGAGTGCGCAATGAGAATATCGTCGAGGTATACCATGACGTCCCCGGACAAGATGAGATCTTGGAAGATGTCGTTCATCATTGTCTGAAAGGTCGCAGGGGAGTTGGTCAGGCCGAAGTACATCACCAGTGGCTCAAAGAGCCCCCAGTTCGTCTGGAACGCGGCTTTCCACTCGTCGCCTTCCCGGATGCAGACGTTGTTGAAGCCCCACCGAACGTCGAGTTTCGTGAAGTACTGGGCTCCCTTCAAACGATTAATAAGGTCGTTGATGAGAGGGAGGGGGTACCAGTTCTTCACGGTCATCGCGTTAAGCACCCGGTAGTCCTGTACAAACCAGAGCGCTCCGTCCTTCTTCTTGACGAAGAAGACCGGGGATGCCATCGGGGATTTCGAGGGCCGGATCCGACCGGTGGCCAACCCTTCTTCGATAAACGCGTCGAGCTCGCGTTGCGCGAGAGGGGAAATGGGATAGACCTTGCAGTTGGCCGGTTTCGAATCCGGGACAAGCTCGATGGCATGATCCCACGACCGGCGCTCCGGGAGCGAGTCAAACAACTCCCGGTTGAAGACATCTTCGAACTCATGTGCCCACTCGGGAATTTCTTCCGTACCGGGCGCAGAGTTCTTAGCATGCGCTTCGGCCAGCTGTTGCGAAACGGTACCGGTCGCTCGGATGTCCTCCGGGGGGGAGAATCGAGTGTAAAAAACCCGATCTTCCTCCTGGACAGAGTCGTCCTCGTCGTCCAAATCTTCCCCGTCGTCCGGTCCGAGTTCCGGTAGGTCCTCGTCGAACTCTGCGTCATCGTCCTCACCGGAACGTTCGTCCGTGTCGATGACACATATCCGAGGGACCGGACCGGACCGGAGCTGCCGGAGGATCCGAGCGGAGACCTTTGCGAGCTTCCGGTCGGCGCGCGCCTCGGCAACGCAGGTAGCACAGCACCCGGTAGGGCAGCGGCTCATCCTAACCTCGCGGTTGGCCCAGTCGATCTCCGGGTTGTGCTTCCGGAGCCAGGAGTAGCCCAGGATGAGCTTCTCCTTCCCGAGGCGGGTGACGGCGAACTGAGCACGCTCACTGTGGCCCTTGTAGCGAAGGACCACATCTGCGACATCCCGAATGAAGCCGGCCTCATTGGGAGAGCCATCCACATTGTAGACCAGGATGGGCTGCGAGAGCCGGCGGACCGGTATCTTGTGCTCGGCGGCATACTCCGTGTCAATAAACTCGGAAGTAGACCCGCAGTCCACCAAGCCGTTGAGCGAAAGCTTCACAGCGTCGGTGGTGGATTCGATCTCAAGAGGAAGCCGGAGGGAGTTACTGCTCTCCGAGGTGGCGGCAAGGGTAAAGTGTTTCGGGAGGCGGCGCTCCCAGGCAGTTTTCTTCTGGGGGCGCAGCGTCCGCGGGAGAGGTGGTCGGGGTTCCAGCCTGACCGGAGAGACCGGAACGACCGGAACGACTGGAACGACTGGAACGACCAGAGTCTCAATCAGTCTAGGGGGTGCGTCTATCCGTTCGGTGGATGCAAGAGATATATTGTCACACTCATTACATAGGACAGCGAAGCGATTAGGGGACGCGACAGAGGGCGCACCGCTCACTCTGCGTGGGGGAGAAAATCCTCCGGCTCGGTGGCAGCGGCATGTTCCGCAGCGGCCTCCGTCGATGCCAGACGCGCGATGAGCTCGTCAAGCAAGTCGTCCCCGAGTTGCCGGATCACCTCATCCAAGACGTTGATTGACCGGACATCGACTGGAGCGGTACAGTCCCGGGCAAAGTGGTTTGGGTCCCCGCAGCGGAAGCAACCGCGGCGTGGGGTGTTACGGGTGTGCGCCCGGTCAACGTCCATCGGGACCGCAGGCGGGAGTGCAGGGGCAGCGGCAGCTCTGTGTTGTGGTGCGGTAAAACGCGCCGGAACGAAAGCGACCGGGACCGGAAGGGTTCCCGGGTGTACGGCCGGTTGGTGGCGACCGGAACTGGTCGTCTCGCGGGAGGCTTCGCACGCGTGGAGCAGCGACTCGTACTGCCGGTAGGCCCGGAGGCGCCAGGCGGGGTAGTCTCGCAGGTCCAGAGGGTCGCTCGACCCGGTAATAGCGAGATTAATCGCCGGGTTAAGACCGGTCCAGTACTTTGTGACCTTGATAATCGGGTCTTCGAAGCCGGTGAGGTCGACCAGGTCCTCGAAGTCGTCGGTGTACCGGAAGACATCCCGCACGCCCATGTGATACGACCGACTCGAGGGTGCGCAGTGCGTGGTCCTGCTCGTTCTCCTCGACGAACCGGAGCCAGAACTCCGTGACGAACGCGTCCCAGGTGGAAAAGGGAAACGGGGTTCTGGCAGCGTAGCGCTCGGCCCACTTCGATGCGGAGTCTTTGGCCATAAAGGACATGGCGAACCGGACCGCCTTCTCTTCAGAGGGGCTGCCGTCCTCGAGAAACGCCTCCGGGAGCAACCAGATGTACGACCGGACGGCGTGGAGAAATGCCCGGCCTTGTTTCCGGTCGCCGTCGAAGACGAACGGGGGTTTGGCCGGAGGGCCGATTTTGAGCCAGGAACTGCTGGGGGGAATAATCCTGTACCCAGGTCCGGAGCCGGGCCGGCAAGGGACAGGGCAGGTGAAGCAGCGTGGGGGGGGTCAATTTTTTGTGCAATTCGCTCGAGGGTACTCTCGAACCTGTCCATGCGGGCTTCGGCTGCTGCTTGCGCAGCAGCGGCAGCGGTACTCGCGGTGTCCATGGAGGGCTCTACAGGTAAGGAGGAGGGGGCAAGATTCAGGGTAGGGGAGGCTGGGACACTATCAGAGGAATCCGAGCCGTTCACGCCAAAGCCTGCAATCTTGACCGGTTAATCCCTTAGAGAGTTTCTTCTGCTGTAAGGGCAACCACGAAGGCCCGAGGTACTCAGGGACTGACGTGGGGAATCCAAAGATTAATTGACAGTAGCTAAGTATACAGGGAAGCATACCTGACGTGGGGGATCCAAAGAGAAGGAACTCTGAGGATTCCCACGCCAGTCACAAGTATAAGTCAGCTACTAGCCAGGACCATGTGACCGGAGGGATCGGCAGATGTCCCGGGCTCGGTCACATGCAAGGTGCCATCGGGGGTCCCCTTGATGGCGGGTCACGTGCCGGCTTCCGGTACCGGTTCCGGTAGACCGGTGACCGGGAGAGCGACCGGAAGGATCAGAGGGGCCGGAAGGGCGTTGGATGGGGGTCGGGACAGGGGTTCCCCTGACAATTTCAGTGTAAATAGATACTCCTAAAAAGCTTAGGACATTATGGAGAGGGTCTCAGTTCACCGAAACTTCCCAGATGGCATTTGATCTAACTTGGTGGGCTAAATGAACGAGCAAGTGCACGGAAGCGAAGCAAATTGCACAGTTTTGAGGGAGAATGGATGCTTTAAAATGGCGGAGTATATCAGGCCGATTTCTTGGCTCACCAAATGGAAGTTAAAGGCTCAAACTAGGCAGCGCAACAGTCCAACATTGGGTTGTCTAGATCTCCGGACTTTGAACTAAATCACGGCGTCAAGGAGAATGTTCATTGCTCTTGAGTAATCAAGGTACAATTTCTCAGTCAGAAATAATTGCCTGGCTGTCTAAAGGTGGAGTAATTTTTTCTGCAAGCCAATTGCAGACAAACATGGCCCTTTTCTGTTACCAATGAATGAAGCATATGCTGCTTATATGGATTGGGATTTCAGCACTGCTCAATAGTTTGGCTCGAATGACACTTGCTCAATCCAGGCCAATTATTATTGACTTCAACAATGGAGCGGTATGATCCTGCCATGAAGGTATGGGCTCGAGTTGACCGTCTATACAGTAGTCCGGACCCAGCATCAATCATCCTTAACGAGCCAGCAGCAGAAAATAGGATCCAGAGAGGTTGCCAGGTCTCCATGATGGGCAGAATGAGTGGCCCCCAAGCGCCGGCCAAGTTCAATTCAACGATGAGAAGAGCGTAAAAGAGAATGCCAGACCAGAACGGCGCTCTGGAGAAAAGAAGCAAAAACGGTGTGGTGGTTGGGTGTAATTGAGCTATGACGCGTGTGGGGTTGGTTTGGTCACACGTGACCGTCCATCACTTTGTGCCATAACGAGTATCCTTGGAAACAGCATTCAGCCAAAACTTCACCAAAACTCTTCATGAAAAGCTCAATTGAGGTCATCCACATTGTCTCTTCCCTTTCCTATTGTTTATTTCCCACTGAATGGTCTCCTTAGTGTCCTATTTATGAAATAAGCAAAATATGACATTTGACACTTCTGAGGTTTATCACCATATAGTGGCCTGCCTTTTGGGTCAAAACTGTTCATATAGCTTAATAAAGTCACTAAGAGCCTTCAGAACATTAGCTATCACCCTGTTGCATGCTGAATATGGTGAACAAGAATATCAAACAAGATCACCTTAGATCATCAGGTGTGGGGTGCCCAGGGTGTTAATTGTCAACTTTTCTAATACAAATAGATGAACCAACTCCAAAGGATGTGTTTTGGAATATCTCACATCATGGAAGAGCACATATTATGGCCAAAGTGCGATTTTCTTGTATGGCCAAATTGCGATGTTTTTCATCACCAGAATATAATACATCACTTGGAGGGTGTCTTTATAGCATAGGGGAACAAAGTAATACATTCAGGAGTGATTTTCATAGGTATATCTCCAAGATATAATGATCAGGACACAAATTATTGATTTTTCGCATTTTTCACCCTATTATTGCACTGTAATAGGCTCTACTGTATCCCAGATGGCTTCAAAGGGCATAAAACAACATGCCTACAAGGTTAGATTATCGAAAATGGTCAAATTATGAGCCAGGGAAGGGCTAATGGCGAAATTTTCCTTTTTGGGCTGAAAGTGTTAGTGGTCCAAAAAGGAAAAACATCGGCTAAACCTTTGATCCCTATACCGAATCTGTAGAGCTCATCCAGGGCTACAAGAGTCATCTATACCATTTTGCAATTGGTGGACCCATTGGCCGGCAAAACACAAAATACTTTTGCAGAGCCGGCACTTTTGGAATAAATATTGGTATTTAAAGCAACCCATCACCAATTGCATCCCAATACAGCCAGCCTTCATTATAGGGGACCCCAATATAGACAGCCATCAAATTTGTGGAAATGGTGTTAGTGTCCCAAAAAGGAAGGTCATCAGCCAAACCTCTGATCCCTATACCCAAACTGTGGAGCTCATCAAGGGCTACAAGAGTTGTCAGACCATTTTACAATTGGTGGTTCCATCAGCCCGCAAAATGCAAAATACTTTCTGAGAGCCGACTCTTTTTGAACAAATATCAGTATTTGAAGCACCTAGGCATTGATTGCAACCTGATACAGGCAGCTATAGCATCACAATGTGGCCAGCCATCAATTCCAAGGTAAAAGCCAGGATCCATCAATTTCAACCTAATATGGATAGCCATCAAATCCACAGCAATGGCTGTGCTCATCAATTCTATTACAACCTGCCAGGAAATTCAATTAAAATACTGATAGGGTTAAATTGGTATTTAATTATGAGTTTTTTAAGCCTGTGGGAGCCTGCTGAGATGCCATCAGGTGTTGAAAGGCAGCAGCACAGGCTTGTGGCTGTATACACACACTAATTATGTTGCAAATGGGGCCCTATATTTATCTATTTTGGGTGTGACACATGCCACCGCATCCTTGTATTCTATTGAGATTTTCTTCCACTTTTTTTCTTGGACAATTTCTATTTTGGGACAGGTGCACCCGCCTCTGATGGCGGACACACTCAAATAGATAGCTCTAAGTCCCTGCAGCATGTCTTGCAGCATAATGCAGCATGTTTTATAGCGTATTCTGCAGCATGGGGGAATTACGGGAAAGCCTTCTAACTAGAGGTGGCACCCACACCATATCTCCACCTCTAGTTAGAGGGGTTATTTGGAATTAGTAGGTGTCTCGAGGTGTTGTTTTGACTTGGTGGAATGCGTGAGGAAGACTATTGTCCAGGCTAATTTTACCGTGACATGCAAAATATCCCAATGGCAGGCATCAGTTAGTCTCTTCGAATTGCAAGAACATCAGCCATGAGCATCAAACATTGTATGCGCCGTTACCATATCTCTGTCTTTGAGATCGAGATCCACTTGAATGACATCGAAATAAGTATGCTGCTTCCACATCAAACGAGACCAATGGCTGGGAACCATGCACATGCCTCTGAGCCTCAGAAAACTCTCCGAGCCCGTCTGGCCGGGTTCCAAGTCCATGGCCTCAAACTAGCGGGTGGGGGTGACCGACTATGTCGGCCTGGAAGTGCTGTGGCTGCTTTCGAGCCGCGGCATGGAAGGGGGTGGGATTTATTCCTACTCTTACTACAGCCAAGACCCAATACTCAACGCTCCTCAAAAAAAAAAAAAAAAAAAAAAAAGGAAAAAAGGAAAAAAGGAAAAAAGGAAAAAAGGAAAAAAGAAAAGAAAACTCTCCGAGCTGTAATTTCGTCTAGTACGCCCACGGTTTAGATCAGCACATATGAAAATCCCAAGGTTACAGCTCTGCATGGATGGATTATGTCAGCGTAACACACTTTCAGCCGTTGCTACCATACACACCGGGACAGTATTGATAGAAATCAAAGATGTCACGGGGACTCAAATTCAAGCATGGTAGGAATTTACGATCAAAACCGCGTCATGGGCCTCCAGCTTATCTGAACTAATATCCAGATTATACCCCAACGTGAATAAATGGTACCCAATGGAAGAAAGACTTCCACCAGAACTCTCACGCAGATTCTTTACGGCTACATGCAACACTTTAGCTGCCCTGGTCGAGTCAGGCGGTAATGTCTTGAAGAGATGCTCATAGACATCCTTGGCCGCTTGTGGCGCATCGTTGTCCATGATTGACCACATTGTTGCAATGACCCTTCGGTATCCTGCTAACAACATGCCAGCCGCAAGATGTACTGATTCGCATCGGAGTTCCTTGTCACCGGTGGCAGTTTGACAGGCAGAAAGAAATGCAAGATCTGCATGTGGAAGATTAAGGTGAATGCTCCCTTCAAGTGTCAACTTTGAACTTCCAGCGAGGAGTAAGGCACTATCTGTTGGAGTGGATCCGTCTTGTACCCCATGACATGCAAAGTGAACCCAACTGGATTTCATGATCTCATCCTCAACCCTTGCCACAGTTGCTTCGTGCCAACAAGGAGCACACTGGAATCTTGCCTAGGGCAGATTCCTGAATTCGTTGGATCTCCTCTCGAGTCCCCGGAAGACGACTTTGTCCAAATGTAGATGGTTGAGCGACTGCAAGAAATCGTAGATCCAGTGGTGATCTAGACCTCGGACGAAAGCCTTGCATTAATGCAGTCAGGGAGGGTGTATAAGAAGGAATCACAAAATCTGATAGCTTTGAGCCAAAGCCATCATCTTTTCCATATAGGCCAGCAGCATGGATAGGTAAAGAGATGAGCGGACCAGTAGGACACCACCAGATGCGCGGCAAAATTTCCTTTGCTGGAGTCTATGAAATGATTTAAATGTTGAAATCAAGTTATTGAACTAAGGAACTCACTGTGATGGCAAGTGTATCAAGCACTGGTGACACGCTGACGGTGCCGCTGAGTGCGAGCTGATACACAAAATATCAGGCATCCAACTCAAGGGACGGTGACCGTGAGACAAATGTTGTGCAAGTGGGCCAACCCATTCTCAGGGCTCGTATGAGAGGCAGATGGTGTGGAGAGAGCGGTAAGGAGGTGGTAGTAAAATGGTGGGGTGGACGACGAGGGACGAGACGAGATTTAGACGGCGACAAGCATACTGAGCAACGACGAAGGCTCAGATGCTAAACGGAGGCGAAAGCGATGTATAAACGTGGTGTTGAAGTAGAATACATGAGCAGTATTTATAGTAAACAGTGTAATACAAAATAAAAGGGAGAAACTTCCTTGTACCGGTGTAAATTCTCGGGAACTCTGCGAATTGAGTTAATCTCGGGAATGGGGATGCCGGATACCGGAAACAACAGAAGACCGATGGTTGAAGTCGGGAATGATGGGAACCGTGGGAATCTGACCGAAATGACGGAATCGGTGCTCAGACGGGAGCGGTGCTCATCACTGGTTTAACAAGTCGCAACAAGAGCTCCGACAGAATTTGCCCAAAGCTATCCTTCAGATCTGCAGAGCCTCCCTCATGGTGACCATACAATCGATCAATATCCCCGCGGCCCATATAGGGCATGAGACGTTCAAGGGATCTGGTCAAGGTCTCTACAGACCCGCTTTGACGCCTATCGTACTGGCTGGGTTGTGTACACGTATGTATATTGGCATTGGGTATTTTTGACAGTCGCCCCCTTCGGTAGGATAATCTGGCGAATTAGTTCGGAGGAAGATGTAATGTTTGTGCGATTCTTGATGTTGTAAGGTTGAGCATCCTGTTCATTTGGTCATTTACGGAGGCTACAGTTTATTATTGGGGATCAAATCCCCTCAATCTCACAGCGTGAGGCGCCTCTGATCATCCAACCAGTTCCAATTGGCCGCCACCATTCCGCTGTTCATTTGTCGCATGTCGCATGTTCGCCGGGGAACTGGAGTTGGGATCCGTGTTCGATGCTGATTCACCGTGGACCGATGCCGTTACACACTTCTCTTGCTTGACCCTGCCATTGGGAAGCGGGTAATTTTGTTTGGATGTTTCGACGCGGATTGAGGTGTAGCACTGATGCAAGTTGAAATATCTAGACATTCCGGAAGGTTTTGAAGGGGCGGACGCAGTCCTTCGTAAAGTCCATCCCCCAACGCCGCGCACGCAACGAACATACCTGTCGGTGTGTGTACCCGTCTACGCAGCGCCGGCGTCTTGCGCGCCGGCGAATTGCTTTCTAAGGGGAGAGGAGTGAGTGCTCTCAGCCTCTGGCGCAAGGTAAAAAGGACGGACACGGGCAAGGCAATTTGCAATTAAGGTGTCTCGCGATCAGGGACAGTGGAGACAACGCTGGGGGAGACCAGCGCTACCACGAGTAGGTCAAAGAAGGAAGGAGAATAGATCGACGTCCGCGCAATTTTGCGCGCACAGCCCGAATTGTTATTGCCTGGCGAGACGTCTGCACAATCGCACTTGATCGAGGGCATAGATATATAAACGAAGGCAAGGACTGGTTTATAAATCCAAGTCACACCCCACTTTACACCCACGAGCCCAGCGTGCGGGTCTCAAGCGCTCCGCGCGTCCATATCCCGCCGAGGTGCAACAATATCCAACGCGGACCGGTGTCCAGCGTGGACTGCTCATTGAGGATGGTCTCCGCTCGAATTTCTTGCTCCATCAACAGTACTCCCGGGTCCACAGACCACTACTGGAGGCTCCCAGCTACGCGCGGTGCGCGGAGTCGCGGACCCATTTTCCTCCATTCACTGCTCTCGCCTCGACTCAACGCTCGCGCTGCCCACGCCCGCCTGCTCACTCGGGAGACGCGCCAACGCACCCACAACGACTGGACATCGAGATGCACATTCGTGATTGGCGGCCCTCCCCCGCCGGCCGCCCACGAAGCTCGAGCGCACTCGGCAGACGCGTCATCGCTCCAGTGTCGGTCCCCACCCGCTTTCCGCGCCAATCTGTAGGCGCACAGCGCGCAGTAGCGCAGTCCCGTAGCGGTACGGACACCTCAACACACTCCCGCAATCGTAGACCAGCCACCGGCGAACGCTAGTGAGCTTAGAACCGCCGTGTTGGGTCCTAAGAGCAGCGAGAAACAGAGAACCAAAGAGAGGGAAATGAGAACGCACCACGCCTTGTACCGCTCCTCAATAATCCCGAAGGACCAGGCTACCCTCAACTATGGGTGGTGTAGGACGAGAGTGCACCCAAGAACGACGGTCGTTGCGCATCAACAAAAACAAGCAAGTTTTAAGCCCCAGCGCGGTGTAGTCAGGCGACGTGCACTTCCGCGAGCATAAGGACGCGCACGCCGTCGACGCCATCTCAGACGGTAGTAGGCTTACGCTACTGGCGCGGCGCAGTTCCCCCCGCTCACGACAGTGTCAACGAGACAGACAACGTCTTTCGTACATGCCCAAGTGCGACCCATTCGATACAGCCCCATTATTCGTTTCTGATCTGTCTGATGAGGAACATGCTTGAGCGTCCGTTGCAGATTATTGCGGTCGAGTCAGAGTCTTCAAAATTGTGACTGGCAGCGGTACACGCTTGGAGTGGCAAGAGCCCAACGGACGAGTGACTGTAGAAAAAGAAAGTGAATCTTCGGGCGAATGGACCACCAATCAAACGCCGCTGGAAGGTGCGTAGCGTGCAAGTAAATGGCCTCGATTGAAGACGGGGGGGGGGGGGGGGGGGGGCGGAAAGGAAAGATGGTCTTGATCCCATCAACTGCCGTCACGAGCCTCGTCACCTCTCTCTCAACACCACTACTTCACCACTGTTGGCGCCGGTGCATTTCAGTCGCAGGCTTGACCTTGCTCAACTTACTGCATGATATGCAGACTGGGTATCTGGTACTTGATATCTCCCACTCCATAGAAAAACAGCTTTATCCACTGGCGCCGTCTCGTCACTTCTTTGGGCACCATAACCCGGGATAACGGGACGCCAAAGAGCCCAGGCAGGCCCAGGCTGTACACCAATTAGCTGCCGTCTTAACTCGTTTGTATCAATCCAATGTAGGAGTCATGAGATGCTCTTCTCCATGGGAACCTCGTTCTGTGATGCATGCCGGCGCAAATTCTAGCCAGTAATATACGCGGCAGTGGAAACGGCATTGGACGGCATCATTCGGCATCGGCAACCAGCGGTTGCCAACTCATCTTCCACTGTAATCCAATGGCAAACGGTCGCGTGCTGGGCCATCAGTGACATCTAATGTAGTCCACTGTAGCTCAGTAGTTGATCTTCAGTTCAACCATACACCGAAAATGTGTCTCTACCCAGCGTTCTCCGCTGGATCCCAGCATATTCCAATGGACCCTCCCTTTCCCTGGGTACCAGTGTACTCCAGTGAGTTTCAGGAAATTCCACTGGATCCCATTGAAACACATTGGCGCTTGGTACGTATCTTTAGCCACTGGTCTCCAGCGCATTCCAGTGGACTTCACTGGAACTAGACCCACCGACAGTTGTTGGGTTCAGCACAATGGGTTGTAACAGAGACAAATTTGACTGATATAGGATCAAGGGAAATCCAGTCTAATATCCTATTCCTTCGGCCTTGGCCTTGATTCGGACTTGAGAAACGGGGTCCAATAAAATCGCTGGTAAAAGTGCACTGAACGCTCTTAATGAATGTCGGTCAGGGGCAATTCGCCACCAGCATGGGGGCCGGTTCAAATTCACTTCAGATCCCCTCATTTTCATCTTAAGGTCTTTAATTAATACCTTCAATGACCACGCAAAAATTATAATGGACTGTATTCACCCGAACATTGATGGCACATCAAACTCGATCGGCTGGATGTCGGTCAGTGCCAATGTGCCACCACCATGAGAGTCGGTCAAAATACCCTTCACACCAGCTTATTGGTGTCTTAGGGTCCTTAATTAATACTTACAATGACCACCCAAAAATTAGAATGGACTGTATTCACCCGAACATCGATGGCACATCAAGCTCGATCGGCTGGATGTCGGTCAGTGCCAATGTGAGAGTCGGTCAAAATACCCTTCAATACCACTTATTTGCGTCTTAAAATCCCTAATTAATACTTTGAATGACCACCAAAAAAAATTAGAACAGGCCGTATTCGCTTCGCCCGAATATTTATGGCACATTAAAATGTATGTCGAGTCTTGGGCTGAACATGGAAATTCACTCCGGCTCATTGGTAGGCTTTTGGGTGTTTAGACTATATATGCTAGGCATACTATGCACTGTGTATCCCCAGTTTAGCTTAGTTGTACAGCCTCGACCTCAAAGAAAGGTTTCATGACCGCCTCTATCACCGGGTTACAAAAAAAGTACTCGGGTATTTCTGCACCAAGTTATGCACCAACTGCCTGAGCCCAAAACTCTTCTGACAACCCCAACTCCTTTTGAACCACCTGTTTTTGAATTTTCTCAGCATAAATCATCATCAAAACGTGGACGAAAAAGTCGTAATTGACGTCGGACATGTGACGCAGTTGAGACTCGAAACCGTTAAGCCACGAGTTCAACTGCTCGGCAGTCTCTGTATTGAACGCCCGAGTTTGGTGTTGAACCCCATTGGCGTCCTGTTCGACCAGGACAAGATCTGGCTGAGAACCATTCTTTGGAGCCGGATTGCACCATAAACGACACAAAATATCGGTCGCACGGTGACCTATGTAGTGCCACGCGTCGACAATGAATTTTGTCGTAGCAATCCAAGGATCGTTCGGGTTTTGTGTGATGATATGGCGCAGAAGATCGCAGGCGTCATCATATGCGATGAAGCTGGGCTTGGAATTTGGATGGTGTTCCCAAATCCGGTTGAGAATGGCGAGAACTTGGGGTGAACTCTCAGAACGGTAGCATTTGCCCCAGCCGATAGGATATCCGCAAGCCAATTGCACCGTTTGCAAACAGTAAGTCTGTTTGGCCTTGAAGGTATGAACCACCTCAGCGCCTGGAATGTCGCCGAGCGAGGGGAGAGAAACTTGTAGAGTGGGTCCGTGAGCCACATTATCCTGAGCAAGGCCCTGCTGCCGACGAATCACACGGCGCACACCAGGGAAAGAGAGCCGAGAGAAGCGTGCAGTGTACTCGCGTTCCCACTGGATATGGGTGACAGTGGCGCAAGTAAGCGCACCGTTGTGACGAACTGGGAGTCCACATGGAATTATGCCACATACTCCTCGCAAATTAAGGTGCGCCTCGCAAAATCGACCATCCTTGTAGTTCACGAGGGGTCCCTCACACTCGTCAAGGGCACATTTCTAGAATCGATTGAGATGAGATTGATTCAATGTATTGTGAAGATTCCACCGCACCTGATGCGGGATGACTTTTCCATCCATAACAGCCATCCGAACATATCCACGGGGTTGCCCAGGAAGCGGCGCATCCTGCTGCGGTGGAGGGGCAAATCCGGTACCAGCATGCTCATCCTCGTCGTTCTAAATCTCTGATTAAACTCAGGTGTTGAACATGTTTTCAAAGCTCACCACTGGTGCGTGATCATCCATCCCTGCAACATCCTGTTCACCGCCGAGCACAACACCCTCTGCAGTAAGATCGGACCGGTAGCGTTTCAAATGAGTACATCCCCTGCACCCGTGTTTCATGGCTGCATCCAGGACTCCGCCGTTGACGCCAATGGCTCCGCGAACAGCCTCGGCGAGTAGACGCGTGCTAGGGTGTGCTTTGCAGGAGAAATCACTGCGGTTGTGGAAGAGAAGAAGTCGGCGAGAGAAGTGCTCGATAAACAAGCGTTGGGATTGGCGATATGTGAATTTCCGGTTCGTATGAGTGGAATCGTTCACCCAGTCTGCGAAATTTGACCACCCAGAATGGAATCTGTGGACGGCGTTTTCCTGCAAGAATGCCACTTGCTTGTGCACCCAGATTCCATGTTTGGACACTCGCAAAAACGCCGGGGACAGCTCCAATTGCTGGCGACGAGTTCCCGCATTGTCCTTGTATGTTATGCGGTCGGGGAAATAATCAGCGCGGCAAGAAGCGCAGTGGGCGATCACCAGATCCGCTTCAACCCAATGAAGGCGATCATCCAAAATCCATACGATTTTGGGCTCCACACGCCGTCGCAGAGTCGGTATGATATTGAGGTCTCCGGGTGGGCAAAAAATGCAAGATAACCGCGAAGTGCACAGGACAACACGGGGAGCCGTGAACGGCGATTCCGGAGAAAGTGTTTCAAGATCGTAGGGATTGACACCGAGCATCATGAACAGCCCAGCAAGGTCGTCGGAAATACGCGCCGAGTATTCCTCTCCGCTATTCTGTCCTGTGGCCCAGATCGGAGGATAGTTGTCCTCCAGGTTGAATGCGCCTTTCAAGATCGTGACAATGCTTTTAGTCCATGCAGTTCGGCCAGGTTGATGGGGTTGCCTGCGCTGATTGAAATGGAGCCGCAGGAGCGGGTAAAGGGAAATAATGACGCCTAGAACGTAGAATGCTTTATGGACGGAGAGCTCGCCTGGGAAGAAAATCTGGAGGATGAGAATGAGGTCCCGAACCGTCGTAGGCATCTTCTCGAGGAGCTGGCAGTGACGGTTACCGCCAAGTCTGCACGCGGGCTGTGTGTTTGCTAATCTTTGGCTTGTGCTGTGCTCTGGTACATTTTTTGTGGCACATTGAGCGAGCCAATAAAATTCTTTTTTCACTCGTTGATTGAGAAAATGATAGGTTGCCAATACGACGAATGATTTTCGGTTGAGGAAACAATGTATCGTACGACAGATAACTATGTAACTAAATACATCGTCGAAGCACGGCATGATAAATTTACTCCGAAGCGTCAAGGGTTTCAGAACTGATAGACTTCGGAGCGCGCAACTTCCTCGAGCTGTTCTTGTAGCGCACTTCCGGCTCCGAGTCATCCGACTCTGTAACAGACTTCCTGTGCTTCTTGCGTGAGCTGCCTTCACCGGGTGAGGAGGGTGAGCTGCGACGGCGAACACGAGTCTTATCCGAGGAGCTGCGATGTCCACGGCGCTCGCGGCGCTCGAGAAGGTATTTCTTGAAGTTGGCAGTTGTCATCCTGTTGAAAAGAGTTTTGTGAGTTTTCCCTCCGCTCTCATACCATTCCTTCGCCTTCGACGAGTACATGAGGCTCTCGGGAGCGAAGAGGAGGTGGTCGTTGCTGGAGCTCGAGCTCTTTATCTTGAGGGTATCAAGAATTTCGTCCTTGGTGAACGAAGTTCCAGCGTAATTGGGGTAAGCTCGTGAGGGAAAAACATCAGTTAATGAGTTCGATGCTTGAAATGGAAGTCGAAACTTACTCGCAGGGATTATGTATCCACCAGTGGGGCGACTCCAAGCAGTGAACATCTCGAGGACTTGCTCCTGGAGTAAATGGCGAGCCAGCAGCATCCCTGCATACTTTGCACGGGGCCAAGACGTGCCGAATTCGGGGACGCCATCAACCTCCTGGGTAATTACAGAGTGGAGGAAGCGTAGGAACACCTCGCGAACACCAGGAGCAGCGCGGCGTCCGGTAGGATTATGCAACGCGCGGTCCGTGGCAATGGCTAGGGGGACGTCGGTACCCGCCCCAGTGAATACAGGGCGCTCATTGGCGGGCAAGGGAAACTAAACATATATTTTTTCGTCAAAGGGAGACAGGTATCCGAAATAACTACGCACCGTGGAGCCAGAAGCAATAGGGTTAGCAACGACAGGCTCCCCTGTATTTCCGGCCTCGATGACCCCAATCTCCGTGTCCCACAGGACGTCGCAGAACAGATCTCCGGTGGTTGATGCACGAAGAGTGTACGCGTTGACTTCGTTGATTTTTAGAGGGCGAGCACTCCCATCGAGAATGGCATCGATTTTGCCGAGGTGTAGACGTCCAGCAGCACCATCGCGATAGATTCGCCCCCCAACCTCTATGTTGAAATCTGAGCAGGCTGTCTTGCTTTATAACGAGGAGAGGAACTCACCTTTTATTGGCGAGTCATTTTGGAACGCGACAGGAAGAACCTTGTCGAGGAATGTCTTGTGCACAATTCCACCGTCTGCAGTGATGACCGTTGAGATTGGAATCTCGTTGCTGAGGACGGGAACCTGACGAGGCTCGGCGGTAGGATCCTTGACGTCAAAGAAATTGACGCGAACTATATCTAAAGAGAGGAGGAATGAGTCTATTCGTGGCATAAATTGGAAGAAGGCTCACCTGGCAAAGGAACACAGATTTTTTTTGCATTGGATTGCTTCAGGACCTTGGCCTTCTTTTCCATCTCTGGGCTCGGAGATTCGTTGCCAGAACTGGACTCAGAGTGAGACTGGGAGTCAGAACCTGGAGAGCATTAACCATAAAAATCAGAGCAGATGGTATATTTCGACGAACCCGCATCACCGTCATCCTGAGGATGCGCACTCAAGGCAGCGCCACTGTCGTCGTCAAGGGAGAGCCTGGAAAACTGGCCCGGAGGATCCGTCTTGACTCCCTGCTGAATGAGAGTACGATTCGCCCTGAATTTCCATAGTGTTACGCTCAATGTGAATTAAGTTGAATGAGACGCACCCAGTAATTGCGCCACCGGTGATCGGCACCTGAGCCGCCTCGTCGTTGGCCTTGTCACTGCTGTTCTTGCCAGCGGCCTTTGGTCCAGTACGGTGCGCAAAGACCGGTGTAAAGCGCGGATCATCGGCCAATTCAGGATGCGTACGTATGTGAGCCTGAATATCTTTGCGAAGGATTGCGACGGTTGGCTTCTCGCTGAACTCCAAGCCCATCGCATCTGCGATGGCCTGAAGTTCAGGCTTGAGCTTCTTGTGGAACGCAAGAGATGTATAAGCGATAGCGTCAGTGCCAGACATGAATAAGTGGGCGTTAAGCGACTTGTTTGAGATAAAGAGGTCGTTTATAACGCTTGTGCGTCGGCCTTTCCCGTCGAGAACATATGGACACCACATGCGTTGCTGCGGCCAAGATATGGCCAGGGATGATGCATCAGAGGAGTTGGATGGATATGAAACAGGTACGCCGACCTGCAGTGGAAAACAGTGGAATATGGTGGATGTTGGTGGACAAAGAGAACATGAACATCCACTGTCGGCCGATGGAGATTGCCGGAAGTCGGTATCTTATCTTGCCGAACTGTGGGAAACACCATCCAACAACATCTTTTGATGTCCAACAACGACCGCCAAGGTGCAACGGCGGCCATTGGTGGCCGCCAATGGACTTTCCATCGCCGGGCATATTACTCATTCTAGCCACCTCTCTTGTTCCATAACGAGGCGCACACTGAAGGATTGAAAGAGTCACTCCATGTTCGTACACGTCCCCTCTGGATTCCTGTCCAAGAAGCAAAAGGCCGTGCCGCTGCAGGCTCACACAGGGACGCTGACGCTCGGCATGGGCGCGGACACAGCGTACAAGTTCTTGCTACCCCAGGACAAGTGGGAGAGCTCTGGGTTCCTCAAGCTGTTTGTGACGCGTGAGGATGTCGGCCTCGGGTGGATCGAGCAGCAGGTACCAGTGTTTGACGCCAAGTATCCGGTTGTGGGTGGGCGGCACAATATGACGCTGGACCGTTTGTCGGGGTGGGATGCGCTGACCGTGACTTTGACGCTGACGGCGCAGTAGGGCGCACCATGTCGTAGGATTGCGGTCAGTGCGAGGTCTGTGATTGTACCAGAGCGGACTGTCTTACTGCTGGCTCTTATATATTTATTCATTCCTTCGGCTCCCTCTGCTCTCTCTCCTCTCGGCACATAACCCTTTTCCCCCTTTGCCTCCCTCCCTCCCCCCGCTCTACTCTTCTTGCTTATCGCATTCAGGCGCGTAACCATCTCATCCTCCTCTTGTACTTATCTCTTCGAGAGCGTCGCACCCGCTCACCTCTGGAGCTGAATAATGCGAGCTTTCTGTTCCGGGTGGTTTTTTCAAGTTGCTCGCTCACAGGGAGTACACTATCTGTGACTGCCAACCTGGCCGGACTAGGAACCTGGCCATTTGTAAATTATACGACTATATACTTAGCTGTAAGTAATTTTTGTGCTTTGGGAGTCAAATACAACCTATGTCGTCCATCGTTGCCAATTTTCAGCCAAAAGTGATGGGTTGATGCGAAGTGGTGCCGATGATGTTGGGCGGCAGGGTGAGAAAATCAATTTCTTATCCTCAAACCGCCAGTTTGCTCTTTCCTCCACCAGTTCTTCGTCAATCCACAACTTCGGGCGCTCGTTCTTCTCCCCTGACTATGGGCTTCCTTCTGAGAATAAATAAGAGCTATGTTACTCCTCAGTCGCCGTTGAGTTAGAGAAAATGATGGAGGATGAGGAAAATGACTGGACAATCTTCATATAAAATAGGCCTTTGACTCTTGGAGTCTAGCAATTGTAAGGGTCAATCTCCATATATAAAGCTTGAATTCTGAGCATATTACACAATTTTACGTCCTTAATACCTCCCTCAGTGCGTGCCGAATGGTAGATTGGCCTAATTTTTGTCGTATCAAAATCTAAACGTCGGGTTCTCAGGAGAATAACACAAGAGGGGGTTTGGGTATCCAAGTGTGTTCATTCACTTCTTATCAACATTGTTGTAGCTTGTTTTGCCTAACCAAGGCCTCTGACTGGCGCGCCGGCCTTGTTTCTTTGGCACAATTGATCCCAGCACTCATATCTGCCATGAGAAGCACTTTGTCCCCTCATTCTCAGAGGTATTTTGTATCGTGGTAGTGTCTAAAAATGATTGTTTATGATCCTTGAGCATGATTATACACTGCAAGATCAACACTGGAGTCTGAACTAACAGGCCCAAACCTCTAAGGGGGTGGCCAGGTTCTCAGTCACAATAGTAATAGTCCCAGCACAAACGTACAACGGCGAACTACATAAATAGTAAATAACCATTCAGGACCCATATCGGCACTAAACAAACATCGGATCACCATGAGACCATCGTCTACATTAGTCTGGTGTTTACCGTGGGCCTGTGTATGCTCCGTTATTACATAATCTTAGCTAAGCTTTTTCCGAGTCGCGTCCCTTTCCATGAGAAACCTAAACGCGCGATGCGAAAAAATTCCAGTCCTGAAGGTCATCCCGAAGATTCATAAAGCCCCAATTTCTGGCCGGCCCATCGTGCCATCGTTTGACACCTTGTTGGAGAACGCTTCGGCCTGGGTTGACTACCAAATTAAACCCCTGCTCACCCAATTCCCGTGGATTCTCCCAGATTCAAAGAATTTCTGCCAAGAAATCCATAACATGGAACTGCCGAGAGGACGCGACATTTGGCTGGCTACTGGAGATGTTGTTGCGATGTATCCGAACATCCCTATTGATGATGGGATTGTCAGATTGCCGACATTCTTATCTCGCCACTCATGGAGTTCAATACTCTTAAAGAGGCAGACCAGTTAAATTTCAGTTCACGCAAAGAGTTAATTATTTTACTCCTGCGTTTCATTCTGAAATTCAATTACATTGCTTTCGCGGGTAAAACGTACCGACAGGTTATCGGTACCGCCATGGGGACTGCGTGCGCTTCGACGTACGCTAACCTTTTTCTGGCACTTTACGAGGCACGTGCACTTGTAGATCTGCAAAGCATCATTCTCTTTT
Organism: Mycena capillaripes; assembly: GCA_029204075.1. Taxonomy (NCBI): domain Eukaryota; kingdom Fungi; phylum Basidiomycota; class Agaricomycetes; order Agaricales; family Mycenaceae; genus Mycena; species Mycena capillaripes. Next base: position 2,117,194 of record JARHKZ010000019.1, on the reverse strand, counting down.
ATAAAAGATTCATAGACGATACCTTCGCTATCATCCGTGGATCTCGAGACGATGTTGAGCGATTTAAGTCGGTTTTTGGCGCCGTCCACCCTAATATGAAATTTGAGTGGTCGGTCTCAAAACTTCAGCTAACCTTTCCTAGACGTGCTAGTGTCACTGGAAATTAATCCAGGAATACCTCCCACCAATCCTCAGTTCAGATTGGTCACATCCGTCTATCAGAAAGCCCTGAACGCGTACCTTTATATACCCTGGAACTCATGCCATTCTCCAGACTCCAAACGTGCTTGGGTCAAGGTAGAACTGATTCGCTACGTGCGAATATGTTCAAAAGAGCCCGACTTCGCCAGAATTCAAACAGAATTCATGGTTCGACTCCGAGAACGAGGCTATCCAGGGTGTTCGCTCCAGTGTGTTTTTGACGAAATAAAGTACAAAGTCGAGTGCCCAACGGCGCTCAAACTCAGTACAGCCCCGACTGCTACTGAAGACCACGTACTCCACGTCCTCAAGCTCACCCACAATCCAATATGGGATGATATTAATTTGAATCCCATTTGGCGCGAGTTGGCCGAGACATGGACAAAATTAGGGACCGGCTATCCCGAGTTTCGCTTCATGGCCTCGTTTAAAAAACCTCCCACGCTGGGTGACCGGTTGAACTCCACCAACCGAGATACACTAAGCACATACCATGCATCAATAGCGGCACCCGTTTAATTATCTTTTTTCTCAATCTTCATTCACACGCCGACCGGGACCCTAGGGGTCCCGCCCCCGTCGGCGTGCTCGTTCAGATTTCAAAAAAAACCTAGAGCATTACAGCTATTTGCAAAACTAATGACACTCATCAAATTTTCATGAATAAGAACAAAATTGATACGCCAGATTGCCGGGCTCATTTCGGGCTCATTTCTCAACCGTTTTGCCTGATTGTAGGTGCGTTCGAGAGCGGCGAAACAGGGCTTTCAAATGGTCTCAGGCATAGCGGGTAGTTCCCTCAAGAACCTAGTGTGGAAACACAAGAAACAACCAAAACCAAAATAACAAAACCCATATTGGACAAGATAGACTGAACCTATCCCAGACCAACACTAGAAACAATGTATGATAGCTGCTTCAATCACTTCCAAGGTAGCCGACGAGTGTCAATCCCTAGTTTCAGAGCCTTTAAAAGGTTGAAAGGGAAAGTTGATTGTTCAAAGTAAAAGGCCGACGAAAGGTTGTGTTATGATATGTACGAAACCGAAGATCTAAAGGATACAACTGTTTCGGACTTCCTTGATGCGATATATGATAGCCAAAATTAAGAAACCTAAGAAATGGTGAGGTTTCTGTAGTTTCTTGCGTATCCCGAAGATCCGCGTCGATAAAGTTGTTGCCAAAAGTATGTAGTGTGCGTTTTGTGGGTTTCCCAACCAATCCCAGTCAAATCTCGAGTCCCAGAGTCTTTCCAGTCAATCCAAATCCAGTATCCCAGTCCCAATATCCAGTTCACAGTCCAACCAATAGCCAAATCCCAGTCCCAGTATCCTTCCAATCCAATCACACAATGTTTCCGAGTCCAAAACCAGATTCAATTCAATCACAAACTTCCAAACTTTTATTCCTTCCCAATTGTACAAGACTCGCCCTTTACAAGTATCTAAGACTTGCAAAACTCGAATAACATGAGGGTTTCTCAGGAGAAACTTTGCTGCCTTCCTCTCCTCTACTCTGGCTACTTATACAAAAGATGATATGACTATGACAATAAAGAAAATATGTAAAAGAGTCCGTTTATCCACCCTATTTCCCGTGTTTCTGGAGTATTTATAAGACTACAAAGTGTCTCATTGGTTGGTGAGGTCGGATTTGTCATTCCGGGTATATTACGACCGTGCTTGGTAATATTCTTGCACATGGCGACGTGATGGGTACTTGAAACCCTAATTGCCAAGTGTTTCTTGAGTTGTGGAACTCCCGTTCCTGGAGTATCTCTTGGATCAGTATAGTCGGACCTTGTAGCCCTGTTCTATAGCTTCCAAACAATACCCCACTTCCTTGAGACCATTGAATGAGCCCGATGAGGATTAGAGTTTACTATCCCCATTGGTGTTTGCTATGGTTCTGAGATCGACGATCACAAGACCCGGCTGATATTATCTCCTTGAAATCATGCCCGACATAGCCGCGTACCTGGAACAAGCGGAACGACGATCCCGTTGTCACATGCAACTATGTTTGACATGATTTCCCCACTGATCCACGCTCTGATACTTCCAAAACATCAGAAACCACTCAAACCGTCGGAAGAAACGGAAGAAACTGGTGATATGACTGGTAGGTTGAGTTGTGCTACATCTTCTCCTACATGTTTCGGAGCAAGCACATGCCAGAGATACTCCTGATTCCTCAGGAGTATTGTCCCGTTACTCAGATGATATTGGCCTCTTTTATGGGAAGAGTTGATACATTCAATACAACAGATACATGATATACAGAATATTAAACATAAGGAAATCGCAAAAACAAGTGATTTCAGTGGTGGTTCAATATCCTGCTTATCATCGTTTGAATTAGAGAGCTCGAAATTTCAGATATGAAATTCTCTCGTTAGACTCAAGATATGGTTCGAAAGCGCCGCTTAACCGCTGTCCAACGCACCCAAAATCATGGTAAACGGTTCAGAAATGGGCAAGAAATGAGCCCGGCAATCCGGCGCATCAATTTTGTTCTTATTCATCAAATTTTGATGAGTGTCATTAGTTTTGCAAACAGCTGTAAATGTTAGTGCCTTCTGTTAATGATATGACTCACCTGCCTGTGACACCGTCGTAGCGTCAAGCTCGCTCCGGTTAAACACCTGGGGAACAACATAAACCTGTCATTTTCGATCCATCCGGGATCTTCACAGGCACGTCGATTCTCGGTGGCAGTGTTGAGAAGTATCGACTTTGATCATATCCGGTACGTTCTGGCGTGATGCTAGCGCCAGATACTTAAATGACAATGCCAAAAACGGAGCAATGTAGAAAGAACATTGAGACCTTTGTGGTTTCCGGGACGATACATTGGCGCGTTTGTTATCTGTAATGTTGTACATCAACGTGATCAGCAAAAATTGACATGGTATAAATAGGGATACCGCCACCTGATGAGTCCTTTGACGAAACATTGTGCCTTCAACGTAGTGGCTCCCGCTTCCTCTTCGACTCCTAGCATCCTAATCGGCAACACCCTCGTGCAACGCATATCTGTATTGTACGCGCACACCTTTCTGTTTAATTAGAAGACCAATGAGGCTTTATTATCTATTACTAACTATCTGTTGATTTAGCTTCTTGAAAAAGCCCCTTGAAAATATGCTGTGGAGGTCGCGACTTTTGTATGCAATGGCTTGGCTCAGAAACATAAAATTATTAAAGTTGACCTTGCAATGGCCTAAAAAAAAGGAGAAATCAGCCAGAGTCTCTTTGCAGTTTGGAAATACAAATTCGAGGTACCTAAGGCTGCGGGGCAACAAAATACTTTTTTTTAAAAATGAGTGTTGCGGCCGGGTTCGAACCATCGCCTACCGAACTTACGTAAGATCACGTAATAAGGGAGCACTACGTACACGACCCCGCGGTAACTAACAGACTCTATACAGCGAGGTATGAGCAAGATCGTATAGAGTGTCTGTCTATGAGAGACTATGTCTACATCCAACTTCTCCGCCATTGCAACCTCACACAGTTCATCATTCAACTCTCCAACCGTTCCAGCCGGTACATTGAGCGTCTATGTTGCTCCAACACGTCTTCGCTGATGCCATACAATCTTCCATCTATCTTTTTAACCTGTTGTGCCTGCGATGATTGTTCAAACAGCAGTCTGGCCATTTCCCCAAACTCGATTGCTTTGAGCTTGTCACATGACTCTTTGCAATGTCTCTTAGTCACAGTATGCCATTGGCTCTGCTGTAATGAATATCCATGTAGGTGAATCCATCCAGTGCAACAGTGAACAGGTTAACGGCTGTATCCTCCTTTCATCGAGTCAGAAAATCGTCTGCTAGAAACAGGAGTGCTTTATGGATTTCAAGATGTTGTTTCGACTTGACGGAATGTGCGAGGAAGACCATTTTCCAGGCCAATGTGTCATGCAAAATATCCCAATGGCTCGCATCTGCGAGTCTCTCCAGACAGTAAGATACAACATCAGAGTATTTTCCCCACGAAGATCCGAGGCAGCGTTCAAACGATGTAGGCGCTACTACCAGATCGAGGTCCCTGAGATGGAGGTCCGCTTAACGACATCGCAATAATGTGTTAGCCTAACATCTCCCATGGAAGATTGATTTGGCGGTCTCAATGTTCCTTTGCACATCGCCCTTTGGAGCACCGACCAGAACTACAATCTCCACCACATTTAGCCAAGCCAGAGCATGACTATATGATCGAACTAATGACGTAGTAGAACGCGCGTATCGGAATGTTGGAATGCATTCAGGAAGAATAAGAGTATTGTAGCGACACCGCGGCGCAGCAAGGTATCGGAAAGAGGCAGATTCGTACAAGCTTCACCAGCTTTTCTGCTCCAGCTTTTCCAACTGAGTCCGTTTGGTCTCCTTCAGTGTTCTTAATGAATGAGTCAAAGTCAGTGTCGCACTTGGCCTCCTCAACCGAAGCTATCACAAGACATCCAACGTGGTGGAGAAATTCCGCCCTTGGGGTGCTTTGGGGTATCTTCCGTATCTCCTGTGCAACAGCCACAAGACGATGGTGTAGTGTTGCGGTCAATATGCGCATGGGGAAGAGGTGCAGTCGAGATGTATCGCCTTCTAACGTGGCCATGACGTGCAAATCCATCCTCCCGCTACTGCGCGATTCGCGAGGGAATTGAAGCAGGATCTCGGATGCCGGATCGAATGATTCGAGGTCGCTGCTGCGCCCGACTTTGATCTCGACGCCGTCGGTGGATGAGTAATTGAACACCGTGACTGCCTGTTGGCCCGGGTGCTCATACATGAAACGAACCTTTCGTGAGCACATGTTGAGCATCAGACTCTGATAATCGTGAGTTAGAAGTGCACGCATCAAGGATTTTCCGCGTGTGGTGATTGTCTCGGGTTTCCCTGAATCGCGTCAGTCAACGACGGTGACGGGGGGGTATAACGTACTGAACTTAACGCGCGCCAGGCCTTGGCACATGTCTTTATGCCCAGCACGCCAATCCGCAGACTGGCACTCCTCGGAACAATAGTCCATGGTTCAACAAGCGGCACAGCACTTGAAGTCGTGTCTTGATGCGATTTTTCCGCACTAGCAAGCATGGAGAGGGAGGACAGCGAACTTCTGAGTGGACTTACAGTCAGGTTATCGCATGCTTTGAACGACGGCCGGGCCTTCGCCTCCCAAGAGTCCAGAAACCCGACGCGCGACTTTATCAAAGTCGAAAGATTTTTCCATGCCGCCGCAAATGGTGACTTTCCAATGGTAGATCTGGCTGCGACGGCGACGGCTTCGGGAAAAGAATTCTGTAGCTGTGCGACCACGGCGTAATGCACAAGGGATGGGATCAACACCTTATCGAACATCCGCTGGATGATCGCGTGTTTACCGTCCGTAACGCCTTTAATCGACGCAGCGATCACAACCGCAAGCTGCAGCAGGCCGGATTCGATTGCCAGCGCAATATTGAGTGGTGCTTTCAGCATCTGGTATTCGAGGCACGCAATGAGGACGCTCTGCGCGCAATCGGAGATTATGCTTCCCGTGGCAATGTCGTGGACGGTGGATATAATGTCCACGAGTATCGCAACGAAACCTATTGAACGCAGCGCATTACACAAGCTGCGAGTGGGATCGGTATGTTCGTCCAAAATATTGATACAGGACAGTAGAAATAGGGCGGTCGCCTGGGATTCTCGGGCAGAGTGCGCACGGGAAAAATGCTGGACCACCATCGACGCAAGATCGGTGACGCGGCCTCCCGCCGCTTCCACAAGTTCATCATTGAAGTTGCCTCCGATGTTTGTGTCGTCGGTGGCGATTGCCGCGGCCTCCGATATAGCGAGGAGTGTTCCCGGTCTATCAAGCACCTGATGATCATCCTCACCAAGCATGCTTCGCCAAGCTAAGGCTAGAACGAGGCGGACACCAGGGGTCGAGCGTATCACCTCGGAGGTCTTCGCATCCTTGTCCACGGCGATAATGATTGGGGAGTGAATTATGCTTGCCGATTTTTGCTTAAATACTTCTGAAATGGGTAGGTAGTCCCAATAGGTATGGAAAAAATCGATCCATTTCCAGACGCAGGGCCACAGCATCAGCAAAATGTTTCTGAGCTGGCAGGGCTGGTGACAGCTCTGCCAACACCGCCAGCCCGCCAGAATCACACCTGGCGCCAAGAAAAGATGGCCAGTGCCAGAATTTGTTTTGGTGACAGAATCAATTGTGCCGGCAGAATGTCCGCCAGTTTTGGAGTATATACGAGAAACGAAAACGAAAATGTACATATATAGAACGGCAGGGCACGGCCAGTGATGGCCTGAGATAGCCGAAGGGCTCCGGCTAATTGACAGTCACAGGGCGTGGGATAAGCTGGTCCTTCTGAGATCGGATCAACAGACTTTACAGTTTTGACGTCAGTTACAGCATAATAGTCTCACGGCTTTTTCTGCCTCCGTCATCCACATGCCCAAGTACCAAAGGACCAAATTAGACAGAGACATCGACGCTTTGCTCAACAAGGCCGCGAAAAAGTCTCTGTCCCCACAGGACCATGCAAAGCTTACCAAATTGGTCCAGATACTGGCAGATCTAGATTCCGACAACATCAATGATGGTGTGGATATGGATCAGCTGTGGGAGCTTGTAGCACGATCTGCAAGCCACAAGTTGTGCAGAGCGGACAGGGCAGAAATACGGATTGGTGCTCCAGCCCCTCCTGACCTGGAAGCTGGATCGGATCTCTTGATCCCAGCCATTCCCTCTGTTGCACCATTGTGCGATACTTCTCAATTGCTGGACAAAATTCCCAAGACTGTAGGAAAAGGATCCAAAACCACTCGGTTTCTCAGGATGCTGCGCGCTTACGCTGAGGCACTCCCAGAAAAGGAAATTACAGTATATTGAACCGCACTATATAAAATTCGCACTGACACTTTTTTTGTAGGTTTTCCTATTCCTTGTTCATCATCCTGACCGTGATGGTCCCGGCAAGGATATTGTGGTTGGGGAGCCCAATGTCATTCAAAATCAAGATTGTACTCAGAAGGCAATTTTGATGAGCCGGATGATTGAGATGGTGAAGTTTATCAAAAAGGATGGACACTCTATTTGGGTAAACAAGAAGCGGGCTGAGCAGAGCAGGGACGGAAAGTGTCTGCCGCTTGATTTGAAGTGGATGGTTGATCTTGTGGTCGGTGGTGCAGATGGGCTGGGAATTGAGAGGGACACAGCCAGACAGGTCTTGAAAATGAAGGGTTTTCTACCTACACCACATTAGTAGTGTAATGACTTCTTGTAGGATCAAACAAAGATTTTGATTCCACTCAATCACTACTTTTCTTCCAAAAAAAGGTAATTTTACCTAGGACAGAAATTGCTTTGCCGCATGTTTAATTGGTGTTGGATTCGGAAAAGACTTTGCAAGCAAGCTATTTGAGATGCTTTGAGTTGGATTATGTCAAAATGTCGGATGCCAAATGTATACACCGAGCCCACCTCTCAAATATGTATTATCAAAGACTGCCTAGTCGGCCGAACTAGCTAGTCGGCCACTTGGGTCATATAAGAGTATCGGTATAAGTTTTGGCCAAAGTCTTAGCCATATATTGGAAAGCATCCACAGACGCATCCTCAAACCGAATTGAGCCGGTTTGATGAAGTTGACATGGGGCTGTGCCCGCTTTCGGACCGATGGGGGTTGCCGGTCACCACTTTTCTTATTTTTGGCATGACAGCGCTTACGGGACATTGCCTCATTCTCCACGACCGCTGCATCTTTCGACGACGTCCGGTGCTCGTTCTGTTCAGTAGATGTTTGGCTACATCTCAGTACTGTTTGTTAATTGCTGACCATCATCTACAAGCTACTATTATTGAAAAAGATTATGCCAAGCTGGCAAAATTCGACTCTATGGCCGTCTGATCATCTCTGCTGTATCGGATTCCATCGTGGTGCTAGGACTGCGAAATTTGGCATGGGCAGTAAACATAGTCAACACCTTCCCTGGATGGTACTCATATGAATTTATCGATTTTATTGCTCTGTCATCGTAGCCCACTGTGCCACACGGCCACTTTCCGCAATGGCAACACTTTGAATTTTTTGAGAAGATGGAAAGGCCAGGGGGCGGAACTGGCGGTCAATGTACGTTTATATCACTCCCTCAAAGCGGATTCCAACTCATTTTGGATCTGTGCCTCATATCGATGCTGTACAGGCGTTTACAATGGGGCACTATTTTACAGTTTTCACTATATTGCTAACCATAATTCTTATCGATTCGCTCATCGCTCTATGTAGAATTCCTTCTCAATGTGACATTTTTCTTCTTGGAATGCCGTGATTTTGCGCCTCGGGCCCTTCGTTACAGCATATAACTGGTGTGCGGGGCTCATCTTCCATCGAATTTCTGTGTTTCACTTCTTGCTCGACGTATATTCATTGTGCCCCTGCATACGGCACTCCCTTTGGGTGCACCTGATCCACCCAACCTGCAAACAAATATTGCTACGACACCCGCAGAACATCAGGAGTCGCCTTTCGCCCGTCAACACTGGTCTCAATGACAACGACCTCGCACTCCACCCTCAGAAGAAACACATACAGCTTTTTCTTGCTGCTTATCAGTCAGGGCTCATGTCCCAGTGCAAGGCTGCGCTTTACTACAGCGTCCCGCGCAGTACCGTGCAAGAACACGCCAAAGGCCGCTCGATGCCCTATTATCCAAATATAAATTCCTTAAAAATATCAAGCTGTGCCCGAGTAACGAGTTGTTTCAATCTCTTGAAGGCCTGTTGTATCCCTAGAGCAACCTAACTGCATTTGCCATTGTGTGAAGAAAGCTGAGCGAGCGCAAAAAGACGATGAAACGTGGCCGATTGAAAGGTTCCCACGCCTGGCCGGGTTCCTAGTTTTGGCCGGTTTTGGACTTGCCGCGGCAAAATATTCGCCGAGGCATCAAAACCCCACCAAATGGGGCGCCGCTTGACATTTTCCACTCATAGGATGCTAGACTACTTCTTACCACACGACAAGGCCCAGGGCTGACACTATTCTTTGCTGGCATACGAAAAACCCTTAAGGTGGCCGAATAGGCAGTTTCCGATAATAATCACACGTAGTGCATTGGAGATTGGTTTGCTGTGCACTGAATTGGTGTTGGATTCAGAAAAGACTTTGCAAGCAAGGTATTTGGGATACTTTGAGTTGGATTCCATCAAAATGTCGGATGCCAAAACTATACAGCGAGCACATTTCTCAAAGATACTACCACCTTCCAAAAAAGGTAATTTCACACCGTGCTGAAAGATTGGCTTTGCCATGCATTCAATTGGTGTTGGATTTGGAAAAGACTTTGTGGGTAAGGTATTTGGGATGCTTTGAGTTGGTTTCTGTCAAAATGTCGGATGCCAAAACTATACAGCGAGCACATTTCTCAAAGATACTACCGCCTTCCAAAAAAGGTAATTTCACACCGTGCTGAAAGATTGGCTTTGCCGTGCATTCAATTGGTGTTGGATTTGGAAAAGACTTTGTGGGTAAGGTATTTGGGATGCTTTGAGTTGGATTCTTGCCGTTAAGTATCGCACGAGTACTTGAGGCTAGATGAAATATTTATTAGTTTGTTCCCCAGCATAGCATCCAGTAAGCTCTCACATTTATCAACATGAAGTGTTGTTGCCCCAACTCTGTACTTGCTCGCAGGAGCAAAAGGAACTTTGGCAGGTGGGAAAATTGGGTGATTGTGTCGCTTGCCAGCAAGTGGAATTACCACAGCGCGCAGGTCTTTCTCATTCACTGGGATGAGAATCAAGATTTTGGCTGGGCATGTCTTTCTACCCAGGGCTCCGAGGACATGCTTACCATTACGATAATGTGTCCGGGCTAAAATTGAGATGTGATGTGAGCAGATAAAGAAAATGGACAGATAGAGACTGACGGCATATTTTATTATGAGGGAGATGAGAAGGGTGGGTGATTTGTTGACAAGGTCTAGTTACAACATCATCATCATCAACCTCAATTACTTCTCCACGGAAGATTTGACCAAGAATGGACTCTCGTACAGAATGAGGTATCTTAGTGAAGCGGTGAGTGAATGAATCATTTTTCGACCAATTGGAACATCCAATAAAGGATGATTTCCCATTGGAGGGCCCCTTAATCATTTGAGCAGAGAACATCGAGATTATACAGATGTAGAATACCTCAGAAAACTTGCGCATAACTGCATGACCACCACAAGCAAAGTCTTCAGCAGAGGCGCTCCCCAGACAGTACTTCGAAATGACACTTCGGTGAAACCTGGATGTGTGTCAGTCTAGATGAATTTGACGATAAACGAGAGAAGGATGAGACACATACTCAGTTGCAATAGCAATGAGACTGCCAGCCTCTGCAGATCTCGCAGCTCGAATGGGAGCCAAAATCAAATCCTCAGAGTCATCCTCGCCACGTTCAAAATCCTCCAAATAGTCTGAAGCGGCAGCAGAACATGTAAAAAACCCACAGCAGCTCAAGTTGGATCGCCGGCAGTCGATGATAATGTCATCATCGAGGATGAGGACTTCTGCCAACTTGTCAGGATCGCGCGAGCCAGTTGGCCCATCAAGTGAATCCTGGCACTGGATAGAATATGAGATGGAAAAGCTGAATGCGAGAGCTTGATAAGATGTACCTGTTTTTTAATCATCTTGTCTACAGTTGCGGTTCTGTGTCCGATCTGGGGGCATTCCGGAGTATCCATCACATCAAGAACATATGCAACACGGTGGTTGTGGACGTCCCAGTACTCCGGAGCAGAGTCGATATTTACAACCTCATCCACATAAATCCCACTTTGTTTTCCTCTTCCCACTGTCACCCGGATACCAAGGCTGGTGTCTGACTCAATGTCTGCACGTGCCTTGCCCTTTCCTTTATTCCCTAATTTTCGTGGCTTTGTCTTGGTATTATTACGCTTGCGTTTGCCAGATAGACCAGGAACATCTGAATCGAAGTCATCGCCATCTAGATGTTGAACAAGAAAAACTTGAGTCCAATCTCAATACTGCCCCAGAATTAACTTGCCATCATGGTGTGATTCATCATCATCTGAAATGGATCCACCACGAAGGCGCAAAGCCGGGGTATGAGGCAGATACATTCCTTGAACTGGGAAAATATTAAACTCCAATCATCCAAGTAATAAATTCTAGAGCTGACCGTCATTGTGGAATTCATTGTCATCTGGACTGTAGCCACCACGGAAAAGACAGGATAGATAGGTTCCCAGAGAACGATTTCCTGAGGAATCAAGACCAAAATTTACATCCATGCAGTTGGGAACTGAAAAAGGCCGTATGTAAGACTGAAAAACATGGGTGGTAAACATATGTACCAGCATAGTCCGAGTTATCCGAATTAGTGTTAGGGCAGGCAGATCCGAAGTGGGTAAACCAAGTAATAGATGGCGACCAAGAGACCAAGGAAGCCCACAATGGTAAGGTTATCAACCCAGAGAGAACCTGATGAGGCCTTGCGAGAAAATCAGGTAATGAATAGGACCTCAGCTGAGGATTTTGGTAACCCAGGCAGCGACGTAGACGGTCAATGCGCATGTGGGATATGTGCGAACGGTGAAAGCGAAGTGAGTTGACATTAAAGAGTTGTGGCATCTTAATGGCGACAGGAAAGAAGAAATGTCCTGTAAAGCATGGCAATTAATCGATCTTGAAAGTCTTTAGGACCGGTAAGCTCACCCAACACAACACTCCATATTGTCAAGAAGCCAGAAATATAAACAGAGAAGTAAAAGCTGTCCAGGGCATTCGTGCAGGGAAGGAAGAGATTAAGAGAAAGTTCAAGGAGAGTGCTGATTAAAAGACTGCAAAAGAGTCGAAAAATAATGCTGCTGCACTGGGCAGGCCGTAAGGTGGAGTATCCATAAAGCCTTGGCTTCTGATAACCTGGAGGAATGATGATTATGTCCACATGCATCGACAATGGTCAACTCACCAGCCATGATACCAGTAAGCCAGAGTTTTAGTGAGAGAGAGGTGTAGGCAGTAAAGAAGGATGGGTCAAGTGAGGCTGTCAAATAGTGAGTCAAGTCGTCCCATTTTATAGATTTTCCCTCCTCAGGGTCAACGGCTTTCGGCATCACGTGAAAATGGGATTACACATAAACGGTTAGGCATCAGAAATGAAAATAACATTCAAGACTAAGACTTCAAGGTACAAAGCTTGCAAGTGTGGACAGAGTTGAACAGAGTGCATTTCCTGAAATTTACACTATTTGGACATGAATAAGGAGTACAGAGCAAGTAGAGGGACTTGGAGGCTGGGGATGCTCCAATGTGGGGGCCAAAGCTGCAGCCTCAACCGCCAAGATTGGATTTTCTAACGAAGATTAGTAGGCTTTTACGTCCCCCAGGGAATTTTCTGAACAGAATTTTTATTTTGTGCTTTGTTTGTGCCTTATGAATTTTGTGCTTCCAAATTGGGTGTTTGACAGCCAAATTAGGACAGTCCATACCACCCTCCCTGGGCAAAAATCAAAAATTCTGCTTGGGAAATTCCTACAGTATGTGTTTCACAAGGTACCGTACCATTTCGTTCAAATCGACAGTCACGCGTCACGCACCCCCCTGTCGATGTCGAATTTTGGTCGGGGTCACGCGTCATGCAGGCGTTTGTCGAATGTCCCGAGCGTGACCAAGGTCCCAAAATCGCCCCGGAGATGCAAAAAAAGCGAAATTTTCGAAATTTTGCTCCGCAAAAGTCGAATTTTTCGAGGTGTCACGCAAAAATTTCGGCGCTGTCGATTTGTCGAATTGGTTGAAAGGGTCACGTGTCACACCCCCTGTCGATCTGAACGAAATGGTACGGTATATATCTTTTTTGTGGAGGGCATAGAGCAGGCGTAGAGGGCTGTAGCCATGGCCGACACAGAACAAACAAAGAACAAAGTGACATTTGTTTGGCAGGGATTGCCGGTCCCCATTCAATGCTTGTGCATCGTGATGGGACACTGCCTTTGGATATGCCAAGGTGTGACCGACTTGGCAAGATTGCCGACAGATGCCGGGTGATGCGGCCGAGCATTGCCGATTTTCGTTTTCGCTTTTCGTCAGTACCGCCAGTTTTGTCAATTCTGCCGGCAGAACGTTCGCCAGTTTTGACCATCAGTAATGCAGCCAATATTTAAATATATAATGCAGGCGTCCTTAACAGCACACAATCACACTAGTATGGTGAAAGAAGGGGGTAATTTGAATGCTACTACACTACCCAAATACGACTAATCATTGGTAGTTTCCTGTGATCAAATTAACTGGGAGACAACAAGCGCAAGGAGCTGGATAATTACCGCGCCATCGTCCGAGCCACTGCCGTGAGGTCCACCATCATTGTCTCCGTCACCCACAACTTCATCGTCGGACACAACGACCTGAGAACGCGGATCAACATACCCGTCGGTGGACTCGCCACCATCAGTACTGTCTTCAAAGGGGTCTGTCACGGCATCGCCTCTGAAAGTCGTGTATTGGCGGGCGAGGTTGTAAATCTCTTGCCACTTCTGTTCAGTCAGGGTCAGAATCGGCGGCAGATAGCTTGCGGCGCGCTCAGCCCAGGGGACGGGAACGAAACTGTGTGCTGCTTTCCTTCAAGTTCCCTTACGTGCTTGGCCTTCGATGCTGAGCGATCCATCTTTACACAATAAAAGTGCACGCTCCAACTGATGCAAAGGACGTCAGCGGCGACGTGAGAAACGAGAGAATACTGCGTACCGCCGCGGCTGTAAGCGCTGCAGCTCCGATGGGAAACCCGTAAGAAAAGGTGATCGTGAGCGCGATGGCTAGATGGGCGGCGAATGTTTGAAGGAAAAGGTCTGAACGATAACTGCCAGTCTTGGGGCCACGAGTCAGAGTCTGGATTATCTGTGGACATGGCATACCTTTGTTGCCTTGTCTCGATACAAAAATGCGAGATTATGTAGTTGGCCAGCGACCCATTTGCGGCGCGCCTCGAGGGTGGGCAGTCGCTCCATGTGTTCCTTGACCACTGCGATGGCCCGTTTACCAATCGCGCTTCGCCAGTTACCGACGAGCGCCTTGGCCTGCGAAAGTATTAGGAGGCATACGACGTGAGCAGAGATAACTTACAAGGAAGGTGACTGCAGCGGTGAGATCGTAAGCAGAGAAGTACGACATCCAGATATCCTTGACCGAAGTCTTGAATTCGGGCTGGATGGTAATGATGAAGGGCTCGGGGAAAGTTGCGACATAATCGATGAGATCAAGGGGCACCCGCACAAAAAATCTTCTACACAACGTCGAAAAAGTGAATTAGTGGGCAGCTGGGGACAGACACACTGTCGTAATGCTTACGTACATCTCCCAAAGGGGAAATTTCTAATTAAGACACAGTACATCGCTGAAAAAAGAGCTCCTCCGCCACACGGCTGTCCCGCAGACCACCCCAATATTCATGAAACTGGTGGCACACCTCTCCAAATTAACCTTCACATGTACTGCAAAGCTATCCATTCACTGGAGTGGCAGTTAGCCCAGCACAGGGCATCCAGGAACAGGACAATGATCAGGGGAATTGGTACAAGGCGCACGCACAGTTGATTTTGCGGTGCTGTTCTCAGCGTCTGAAAGTTTGACAGTGGACACAGAAGGCGAGACAGGAGGCTTGCTGTGAGGTGGCGCCTCGTGCTACGCATTATTTGCTGAATGAATAATGATCGCTGCCAGACACCCTTTGGGGTCCAACGAAATTCAAGGGGTCCGAAATTCTTTTTTTTTGGCACAATTTCTACTTGATTTCCACCCCCCCCCCCCCAAAAAAAAAAAAAAAAATCACCCTCGTAAAACACGTTTTTGAGGTCTCTGGAAACTTTTTCCAAAAAGTGATTTAAGGGCTCGGCCAACCCACCCACACTGTGGGGCTGTGTCTCGGCATTCTCCGGCGGGTGCCCCTTGGATGAGATCCGCCGCAAAGGTTTTGTGGTAGTGTTTGAGATCGATGTGGAAGCTATCGGCGGGGAAGGGAAGGTCCTTGTTGCTGTATTTAGGTTTGCGTTCGCGCTTGGCCTTCCCGTCGACGTCGATGTCGACTGTCTTCTTCGTGAGGGTGATTCCCATCTGCTGACGTCAGCACTATTGCCTTATACGGACGTGCCACTCGCCTTCATCGTCGCGCTCGACATTGACGCCTGGTCTTTGGCAGCGCAGGCTGCTTGGAGACTGGACTCGTCCTCCTCTTGGTCGAACTCTCCCGGAAGCAGATCCCCTGCGGAAGAAATGGCGCTAGCGTGGCTGGGACTGGAAGTGGCGGATGTCGAGGATGCACGCGACGAGATTGAGCGATGCCAGTTGGTAGTCGACTTCTTGACGGGTTTTTCTACGCCAACCTCCTTGTGCCAGTTCGCCTTTAGCTCACCAAGGGATGCCTTGGGCTTCTTGGGAGGCCTCGCAATGGATGGTAAGTGCGGAATACATCGTGGCACACAGCGGTGGACTTACTGGGTAGGCTCCGCGATATCTTTGGCCTTGCGTTTAGCAGTGGCCGTTGGCATCTGCTGAGCATCTTGTATCTCCAAGCGAAGGTCGCCCTGCAACACACTTTAGCTTGCGATTGATTATTTGGAAGATCATACCCGCTGTGGCCTGCGCGCGGCTTTGGCCTTGCTTTTTTGAAGGCCCCTCTTGTACGCTGCAACATTGGCTTCGATGTCGACATCATCCTCCGCGTCTTCCTGATCTGCATCGTTCTCGTCCTCGCTGGCAGTTGCCTCGCCTGCTGGGAGGACATAGTTCGGGTCTCTGTCAGAATCGTCGCCATCATCCATGAAAGGATCAGCAGCGTTACCCCCGGGCGCATCCGACATGGAGGTGTCATGGTCCGTAGACGGTGAAGGACCGTGAATCGGCGATGGATTATCGTTGGGAGTCTGTGAATAGTGGTATGAACATTGGGAATATAATGGCTCTTGATACCTCACCTCGCTAGCCGCTTCTTACCGGTCGAGTCGTCCAGACCTTGTTCGTATCGTTCGGACCTTCTTCGCATCGTTCGGACCTTGTTCGGACCCGACGAAATCTTTTCATTCAAGTTGTCTTGGGATTCCATGCAGCGGTGCGCAGTAACAGCGCCCTCTCCACGCTCAGACGTCATTCGTCCGACACCCGCACCTGTAGAATTTTCGCTAAGTCCTGAAACTGCCTACATCATCCTCACACAATGCCCCATACCCGAGTGAAGAGGCGCACCCAGCCACAGACTGGAATCCAATGCCCATACCCTGGCTGCCCCAAGCGCGTGAAAACTCATCGGGGGCTCACCTACCATGTCAAGTCCGAACACGAAAATAAAAATAGTGTTCCTCGCGCGGTGGCAAGCCAGTCGAATAGCGGACTTGGCACCTCCCCGCCGCCATTGTCACCTCACTCGCAGGAAGAGGATCCCTATCTGGATCACGATCCCGGTACATTGCCGCCTCCGCCCCCGCCTAAGCAGCCACCCCCTTCCCCGAAGACTTGTCATCCATTTTTGAGTGGTGCGGTCAAAATACAGTAATAGCTGATACTGTATATAATTAAAATCTCCCTTAGGCCGGCCGTGCAACGAGAATGAGGAATTTCTCCCAGCTGGTACACCACCTCCACCACGTACAACGGCTGCACCAGACGACTGGTCACCGTATGAAGATTCTGTGCAATTTAATGTAGCAGACTTCCTCTATCGCAAAGTGCAGATGTCATCTACGAATATCGACTATCTTCTGGAACAGTGGGCGTTCTCCCTCGCAAAGCATGACGATCTGGGCCCATTCCAGAGTTATCAGCATCTCTACGAAACTATTGACTCAACTAAACTCGGTGATGCACCCTGGCAGTGCTTCCAGACCGAACCGTTGGCCGTTGGAGAAGATGCCCCCGCTTGGGCTCGTCAATCCTACGAGGTCTGGTATCGAGATCCCGAACAAGTGATGCTCGCTGGCATAGTGCAGAACTGGTGTGCAAAGTAAGTCGAAAAATCTGTAAGAAATACTGTTCTAATGAGAAACGGCAGATGCACGGCCCTACCGACAGATTTAGATGGGAATATTGCAGGGCGGCGAACACAGGAGTTGACAGATGAAATTCTGAGCGCATTTGACGGAGATATATTGTGGGATGAGTACGGAATCGACGAGGATATTATAGTAAGTATGTGCGCCTATAGATCCAGTTTTTGACTAACCCATTCAGCCGTTTACACGGGATTTTCCGCGAGCTGATATTCATGAGATGCTCTCGTCGGATCTCCTCCACCAGGTCATAAAAGGTTCGTTCAAGGATCATCTTGTGACCTGGGTGGGAGAGTATCTATATCTTGTGCACACGAAAGCCGAGGCTGATGGGATAATGGATGAGATCGACCGCCGGTACGTTCAAATTTCAGTTGACTTTATTCAACTGGTTGAATTATATTTATATCACAGTATCGCTGCTGTACCGGCATTCCCATGCCTGCGTCGGTTCAAACAGGGTCGTCGTTTTAAGCAATGGACTGGGGACGATTCAAAAGCGCTCATGAAGGTATTTTAAGTCCGTGCTATGCGCCCTTAATTTTAATTTGGAACCTTGATGCACAGGTGTATCTTCCTGCCATCAAGGGCCTCGTACCTCACAGGGTTGTCGAGGCGCTGAGTGCTTTCCTTGATTTTTGCTATCTGGTTCGACGTGCAGACTTTGACGAGGATACTTTGGATGCGATAGATGCCAGTGTTGAAAAGTATCACGGTCGCCGGGAGGTTTTTCGAGAGCTCGGTGTTCGTTCGAATGGTTTCTCTCTTTCTCGCCAGCATTCAATCACGCACTATCGACCGACTATCGAAAATTTTGGGGCACCTGGCGGTGTTTGCTCTTCAATTACCGAGTCACGCCATATCACTGCTGTCAAGAAACCCTGGCGCCGCTCCAGTCGCTACGAAGCCCTATCCCAGATGCTACTCACTAACCAGCGCCTCGATAAGTTGGCCGCCGCACGTGCTGACTTTGTGGAGCGAGGAATGGTCCCCCCGAATTTTGTTCCTGTTCCCGACAAAGTCGTTGACGATGAGGATGCAGAAGAGACCGATGAAGCGCGAGTTGAGGGTAATGTAGTTCTTGCCCGCAGACGAGGTGAGCATTGCGATTTTTAATCCCGGTCCTATATACTTATCCCACCCATTTTAAGAGCGGTCATATCCTCGCTTTGCGGCTGATCTCGCGACTTTCATCAAGGTACCCAACTTTCCGGAACTCCTCTCCAGCTTTCTCGACGATCAGCTCGCTTCTGATATATATCCCGACAACGACTACTCGTCTGACGGCGGTCTCGACCTCTCACAATACTCCATATCTGTTTATCACTCGGCCGTCGCGACTTTCTATGCACCCAGTGATCCCTCGGGAATCCGCGGCATGCGACGTGAACGCATTCGCTCAACTCCGAAATGGAGGAAACATGGTCCACGTCGCGACTGCGCATTTGCTGTGGAGAACCAGAACGAGCAGGGCTTCCGGGGCATGAGTGTAGTGCGCGTCCGTCTTTTCTTTTCTTTTATCTACGATGGCGTTGATTATCCATGCGCGCTGGTTGACTGGTTCAAGAAAGTGGGCAGGTCCCCCGATCTCGAAACTGGGATGTGGATTGTGGAGCCCGAGATGAAAGGCCGTGCCCGACTCACCACAATTGTGCATCTTGATACTCTTCTCCGCGGTGCACATTTAATTCCCGTATATGGCGAAGACTACTTACCAGTTGGGTTTCATTACACTTATTCCCTGGATGCCTTTAAATCATTCCATGTAAATAAATACATAGACCGCCATTCTAACGAGATTGCTTTTTGAATTCTTCTCTAGGAGTTGCAATGTGGAGCAGGAAAACTCTTGCTAAGTATACCGGCAGGCGTTGCGAACAGCCAGATCAAGATCTGATATTCTGGCAACCGGTAAAAAACTGGCAGATCTGGCATGTTTGCCGAGTTGGCGGCTGTTGGCGCCGGACATGCCAGGTGTGCCAGCTGTGCCGGATGCCGCCAGGTCCTGCCAGCAAGAAAACATTTTCCTGATGAGGTCTGGGGAGTCGTCGACGGGAATTCGCGAGGGGGAGGCAAGATGGCTCATTGCCCGCAAAGAGTGGAATGCAAGATCAATATAAGGAATCCGGGAGCGAGTGGACAATAACGTGTCCAATTTAGGAGGACGTAGAAGGCGAGTGACATCGAGATTCACGAAGAGAGCAGGGAGGACGAGGATAGTCTCTGAAGGCGGAAATGTTGGAAAGAAAATTGCAGAAAAGGATAAGGTCTCTCTCGGAACCAGCAGCCATACCGTTTGCGAGTTGCTTGAGTGTGCGTGAGCTGCAGTGAAGAGAAAATAATAAATTGGTGACTTGCCCGCATTCTGGTCGATTCAATCCGCGCGATGTGTCGAATTATCGAGTGCATTTGGAGGTTTTCCGTTTATCAGTGCTCAAAAATTCGCGATTTCCGAGCATATAGGCCTGATTTTGGTCCTTGGAGGTTGTAGGTGGCACGATTATCGGGAAAAGAAGCAAAAGCAAAGAGCGCATGACTGTAGGAATGTTGATGTCATTGGACAGCCACCGATGCTTCCAACCTCCCTCCATCATCATCGCGAACAACGGGAACGGCTGACATTGGGTGCGTCATAGGGCTAGGCATGATTTCTGCGAACTTATTTTTCACCCAGGAGACAAACAAGACAAAAAAGCTCCAAAAGTCCAAAAGCTTTTGCGTCACGCTTGCATTTTCGGCTGGAAACTTGGCGAATAATGAAGGAGTTGCCGGAGTAAATTGTAGCGGCCATCCTAAAATATTTTTGTATGTGTCTTTGGCATGAGCACCCAATTTAGAGTATGCCAGAGGAGAACTCACTACTCGATGGCTTAATCTCGCCATACACTGTACGGTGAAAGGTGTAGCCCCTTTGATTCCGGATTCATATCTGTTCGCATGTCCAAGTTTATTTGAACACAGAGACCGCAGTGCACGGAACGGCAGGGCGGCCGCGGTCGTAAAACGCTAATAGTGAGCCGTGCCGAGGCAGAACACGATGAATTCTCTCTGTTTCCGGTTTTATCTCATTCCGTGCTTACATGCGCGTGAAACTTGCTTTGGAAGCAGGGGTGATGGAATAAAGACAGCACCGAACATGCCAATCCGGCGGGCATGTCTGCGAACCAGGAGATTTAAGCGGGGCCTAAATTTAAATAGCTTCGGATGGAATGATAGCTTTGGACGGAATGTCTGCTGACCATTCTCGAACCCCTGAGGATCCCAATATAGCGCACGAAATTGCGTACACTGCCGCGCAAAGCCTGGTACCTGCTGCGCGCAGATATATATATCCCCGATGTAATGTCGCAACACATCGTAGGTGCGGTGACTTTATTGTGTTCAAGCCGGATGTAGGCCAACGGGCATGATGCATCATAAGTCAACAGGGAAACATTCGTGGACGGCAAATAGTGTAGAGGAGCTAACGAGTAATACCTGGAAACCCATGATTGCAATTTTGGAAAGAAGCCATTGTGGGAATGCGAGTTAAGCATGCTCATGATGTGGAACAGCCGATGAAACCGCACCTCCATCTCTAGCCCGATTAATAGCTCTGGGCCACGACTCTGATACCCCCTCAACCTGCTATTACTCACATCTGACTAAACAACATTAAAACATGTTTAACTGCGGCTGCAAACACCTTGAGGGTCCTTGCGGACATCGCTCACATCCCCTTCCTAGTGGCTATTTCCAGCACAACCCATTCTCTGCTAAACAATAATCAGGTGAATTCTCCGACAAATTTGCCATTACCATGAATCTCAGTCAGTTGCTCTCAGATGATTAAGAAAAACAAGACTACATGTATACAGTTGACGGAGCAAACTTACAAGTTGCTTCATGCGATTATGATTGTTCATATCAAATCGCTTCCAAACAGAGAACTGCCAACAAGTGTTTTGTATCACATTGAAAGATTCACAGAGTATGTTTCTCGAGGAAAGAATTATCCGCTTCATGTTCACCACTGCGATTTAGGACCCTTCATAAAATCCATACATTTGTTGAGGTGCAGCATACGGGCAACAAAGTCAAGAGGGTTTTCCGCCAAGGTGAAATGGTCATATTGCTTCAGCAGTGCAGGACAGGGCTGTATGGCACACATACATACTGTCCAAAAAAAGAAATTCACATCTCCAGCAATCACTACCAAAGAAACAACAACTTCAAGCCTTGGATACAAGTTAGTAGGGAGGTTGAAGTTGCAGGTCAACTTCAGCCAGGATCAACTTCGGTGATGCACAACTTACTTGTGTGGCAACTTCATAAAAGCAACTTCTAGCTACACAACATGTTCAAGAATTGCAACATACAACTTCAGATCCCCACATATTTTAAGGTAGCAACTTGACTAGGTAGCAACTTCAGTTGGTTACAACTGCCACCAGTCCAGGCAGCATCTTCAACCTTTTGAGCTGTAATTGACTCAGTCTTGCTGGCTATATCTTCTGCCAATAATAAAGCCATGGGGAGTCTATGTCCATGGCTGTATTGATTGCCATTGAATGGCCCCAGTGTTAACGGTTAAGACCTTAATCTGGTTAAGGGGTACAAGACGTGCCTTCGCTTCGCTCCGGCGCAGCGAAGGCAAGTCATCATCATTTACTTTGCAAAGGTACAATATATTGTAGCCGTGGGCGTAAGGACGGCATCAGGTTTCGTGTGAGATATAGTTATAGGTTACAGTCCATGCGCGAATTTCCCACTTTCCTTGGCCACGGTTTCAGGCTACGCAGCACGCTAACTAATGTCTGGCAAAGACTTAGAGGCCAGCGAAATGACGGACTGAAGGTTTGATAGACATCGGAAAGTGTCAGAATATCAACTCGTGGGAGACATGTCTCATACCAGACAGCAGCGTGAATTGTGGTTGAAGTCTTCCAACGCTAGTATCTCACTTGGACGTTAGTATTGAAAGCGAGTACATTGCGAATTCAATCGATACTCACCTGGGTAAGTAGCCAGATTCTCGATAGGGAAATAAGACTGCATATGCGCACGCCGAGCTCAATAAATGGAATGTGTCTGGACTGCGAACAATAAGTAGAATACCCATCCAGTAGAAAGGTCATATGAGATATTGTACTGTTGGTACATGCCATCTACGGTAGAATGCCCAAGACGGCACCCGTAATGTTGGCATTCATCGGGGACGCGTTTGGATTGCGGGACAGGGGGAGGGTGAGTAACAATTAATCGAACTCGACGATGGCCCGGGCCAACACGATAATGCCTGGTAAGCGTGCTCACCAGATGGCAGAAATATGTCTGTCGTGTTTCAGCTTGCTCGCAGGAGAGCCTGAGATACCGAACACCAATTGATTCGATTGAGCGGACACAGTGAGGACGTGTCCAACAACGATTTGGCGCGACACGATATCAAATTCAGCGGACTCACAGGGAGCACCACAATTTGAGCTGTCACCAGCCCATATTGCTTAGAAGTCGGTGGAAATCAGCACGCGAAATTGAGAAGGAAAACCTACCTCGTCAGGGTTTAGAGCGATGCAGACTGAAATTCGCAATATTGGTGACACTTACCTACACCGGCCGCGTTGACATCTCAGGTATAACAGGGTGTCGGCTTGCATGATCACACATATATGTGGTGAACGTTGATTACAGAGCGAGCCGGAGGCCAAACGGGAGGAACAGCGCAATTTGATACAGTGGGGAGATGATGGGAGAGGGGAAGAAGGGTGCGAAGGAGAACGTCCCTTTTGAACGGAAGTTGAGCGGTTGATCGGGGAGGTCAAAAATAACGTTGTCGAGCGTCCGGATCTCTGGACCGAAGCTATTTTCCGATGCCCAGCTGAGCGTGCAGACCCCAGAAATAAAATGGGGAATGGCATGGACAGACGGGGGGCGCCGGGCGGAGAGTGAGAAAATTAGACGTGTGTAAACAGATTTAGGGGATTTACTTGATATACCTCATGTATTAAGCAGATGCTTTGAATCGGATTCACCTGTTTGTATCTTTCATGGCTGGATAGCAATAGGGCGAGGGTGTTTACAAAGGGGAACAATGGGGGTAGCGCTGTCGAAAAAAGATAGCAGAAAAGGTGTCCGTCTTTTGAGAGGTTGTTGAGCGACTAATCGGCGATGCTAAAAATGAACCGCGCCCCGGTTCTCAAAGCTAATCTGCGGTTAACCGGGATCAGATGAAGTTAAAATTAAAGGAACGGGGTGCCAATAGGACAGTCCTAGTCTAGCCGTTTGGAGCCAAGGCGCGCGAAAGTAGTCGTTGTCGGAATGGAGCATCACGGAGCGAGCCGGAGCTAGAGGTTACGAAAGCGAGGGTCCGGGAACGTGGTTGGGAAAGAAAAACCAAAATGAGGTCAATCAGATGGGCAAACATGTGCATCGTGATACGAGGCATCTGCTTAATATACGAGGTATTAAAGCGTTAACCTAAGCCTTAATGGCAGGGCTTGGGAGCTCTTAAACCTTGATGTCTGCCTGAACCAGTCCTCTGGTGAGGCAACCCATGTAAATATTTGTCGCAAAAATGTGCCTACTGTGGCAAGACCTGGGCACAACCATGACAGACCAAAATGTCGCACTGGAATTGGGATGGAAATTACTTCATTGGGGCATCAATTTTTTTTCCTAAAAATCATTTGAAGACTATTGTGAATACTCAGAGGCACTCGCTGAGGCTGTAGGGCATTCCGGGTCGGAAAAAAAGGCAGTTCAATGCTCTAATGCAGAGTACTTGCCATAGAGAACCTCAAATATAGTGTAGGAAATTATTGCCTAAAATGGAATCAAGGCTTTGATAATCCTTCATGGGCCAGGAATCCCAAGTTTAACCCTTAATAGCTAAAACTGCAGCCATGCATGGCTTTTGAGAGGAGATGGAGATGGAGGCAGCATTGGGAGAGTTTGATTACCTTGGGGGACTGATGCTTATTTTAGAGTGGTTCACATCGCAACTGATTACTTTTTGGCATTGGATGAGTAATTCAAAACCTTGTGATTCACTCTCATCTTGTGCCTTTGTGTTCCTGTGAGTCATCCTTGATATAAAACAAGGTGGAGGAATAGCTAAGGCCGAACCTAATTATGATCTCATTTCAATGGAAGGAAATAGAGTTCTGATATATCTAATGGCACTGGGGATAATTCTGGTTCAGTCATACAGTAAACCAGACATTCAGTGGACTCTGAGCAACTGCCAGTGATATATAATTCAGAACCTGCTGTCAGACGAAATGCAAGTTGAGGTCCTGCCATCTGAAGTTGTAAATCAAACATGTGTGTTCCCAGGGACACAAACTTCAAAGTTGTGACTCTTTGGAGTTGCAACCTTATGAGGTTGTCACTTGCTGAAGTTGCCTTTGCCGAAGTTGTCCCAAAGGGAGTTGCTTTAATCCACCTTGGCACCAACTCAAAGTTGTAACCAGAGGAAGTTGTCCCATGTTTGAGGCCAATTGGCCAAGTTGTACTTGAATCCTGGGTGTAAACATGAAAATACTTTTTGGACAGTATGTGTACCATAGGGCTGCAACAGGGGCTTGACTATTTCCAGGTAAGGCAACTATTTGACATTGAAACAAATTATTGTTGAAGGGCATGTAGATCAAGACTGTAAACATCATGATACATATTGCAGAGATACAGAAAGAGGCCTGGAAGACACATCAAGAAGTGCTTGACGTGATCGAAGATACAACCCTGTCGGATACGGCATCATGTGTGTGTAAAATCCACGATTTCTCTGGAAAATGAATAACTTTATCCAGATGAGCAGGGTCTATTCTGGCTCCCACAATAGGTTGGTGCCTCCACTCCAGTTTCATTGCATGGCTAATGTCTTAAATGTTTTCAAGCTCAACCTCAATTTCAATGCTACCGTCAGGGCAGGGAGCTGCCAGGATAGCAATTTTAGGTGCAGGTGGAATGGCGAAGACCACCCTAGCAAGAGCCATTGTGCATCATGCAGAAACCATAGCCAAATATGGCCAGCACCAGTTCTTTATTTCATGTGACTCTGCTGCAACTAAAGTTGAACTTGCTGCTCTCATTGGAGTCAATTTGGGACTTAGGCCAGGCGAAGACCTCACTCGTCCAGTTGTCCAGTACTTCTCCAGCAATCCACCAAGTCTCTTGATTCTAGATAATCTTTAAACATTGTGGGAGTCTGCAGAATCTCATGGGGAAATTGAAGAATTCTTGTCACTGCTTACAGATGTGGATCATCTTGCACTGATAGTAAGTGCAGACTTTCTTTATGATATGCTTTGCTCACACCATCGCAGATTACCATACGAGGCGCTGAACGACCAGCCAAGGTGGCATGGAATTGACCATTTCTGCCTCCCTTGGAACAAGAACCTGCTCGTCAAATGTTCATTGACATTGCCAATGATGGGCATAGTCCAGAGGATATTGATAGAGTCCTTGCCCTGACAGACAACATGCCACTTGCAATCAATCTCCTAGCCCATTTGGTGGACTCAGAAGGGTGCTCCAATGTCTTATCCCGCTGGGAGAAAGAGAACACAACACTGATCTCAGGCGGCTATTATAGAAGATCAAATCTGGATTTGTCAATTTCATTGTCCCTGTCAAGTCCCAGAATCAAATCTGTGCCACATTCAAGGGATCTCTTGAGCTTCTTGTCCATACTTCCCGATGGCCTTTCAGACATGGAGCTGGTTCAGAGCAAACTTCTAATTGAAAATATCCTGGGCTGTAAAACAGCACTGATTTGCACTGCACTGGCTTAAAGTGATGAAAATCAACAACTGAAGGCATTGGTGCCTATTAGGGAATATACAAAGAAGATCAGACCAACAATCATCTTGTTCAGCCACTTTTTGAATAGTTTCATGAGCTACCTAAGTTCTACATGGAATACTGTGGAACTCAATTGATTTCTGGGACAATTGTTTGAATATCATCAAATTTTGCCAACATCCAGAATATCCTCCAAAATGGGCTCCAACTGGACCATCTAAACCTGCGAGTTAGCATTTCCTGTACATGTGATTTGAATCAATTCAGCCGACTCATTGGCCAAGGGGCTATTCCTCTGCTTGATCACGTTCACAAAATCCTTACTCTGCTCTGTAACCATCAATTCGAGGTTTACTGTATCACTGAATTGCTATCTTCCAACATTGTATTATCCAATTTCCGAACCAGAGACACTGGTTTCTGAAACTTTGAAACACTGTGATCAGGTTGACATTTCCGATCTGAAATGTATGTCTTTCACATTGATACTAGTTTGTTGACTCATATGAATCTCCAGGCAAGTGTGACCTCAGCATGTCATACTATTATCAAACCAGGCATGACATGCCCCTTTCCATCAAATTTTGTCGAACTGCTGTATTTTTAGCATCTTCAACTGGTAACACCAAAATTCATTCCAGAGGACTTCACCACCTGGCATGAATCAAATGGAACCAGGGTGACTATCGTGCAGGCCAAGCACATGCACACAAGGCCCAGAGGCTGGCCAGAATTTCTGCAGATTTAGACGGTGAAGCACAGGGGCTCTGCATGGAAGCAATGTGCTGGATTGAACTTGGTGATTTCAAGTGAAGCATCTCTCTGTGTAACAGGGCAAGAGATATTCACACTCTTTGTGGCATAGGTGGTGGGACATTGAACCATCTCATTCTGAACTCCCAGGCAGAGGTCCATAAGTTTAAATCTGAATATGCTGAGGCATGGAAGATCTACATGGGAACTCTTCCAGAGGCTTCTATGAGCCACAATCCATAAGCTCATGGCTTCAATTTACTCAACATTGCTGAGGTTGAGGTGTCCGTGAATGCCCCAAAGGAGGATGTGCAGCGGAGCATTGAGAAATCCATGTCAATGTTTACTGCTACCAGATTTACCCCCAGGTTAATGATTTGTGAAGCTACCCTTGCAGATCTCCATCTGAGAGAATGAAATACACTGGAAGCTGGGAAACTCTTTGAGAAATGCATCAAATCATCAGTGGGACACAACGAAATGTTATCTTACTGCTTAGAGCGGCTGGGTGATGTCAGTCGCTGGAACCTTCTGCTAGTGTATCCTCTGTTCCAACAGTGTTCCTTGTACATGCCCTCAGGTTAAAACAAAAACTTGTGATCTATAAAGCCCTCCAATTCCTCGGAGATGTCTTCCTTGTACACGAGGATGAAAAGATTGCCATCAGCCTGTTTATCGTTG
This sequence comes from Mycena capillaripes, assembly GCA_029204075.1. Lineage (NCBI taxonomy): Eukaryota > Fungi > Basidiomycota > Agaricomycetes > Agaricales > Mycenaceae > Mycena > Mycena capillaripes. Next base: position 2,089,716 of record JARHKZ010000019.1, on the reverse strand, counting down.
CACTGAAAGAGTTTACTCACATGGATGTTCATTGCAGCAAGGCAGAATGCTTACTCCGACTTGGAGACATTTCTGTAAAACACAGTGATGATAAGCAGGATATTGAACCACCACTGAAATCACTTGTTTTTGCGATTTTCTTATGTTTGATATTCTGTATATCATGTATCGGTTGTATCGACTGGCTTCCCATAAGAGGCCAATATCACCTGAGTAACGAGATGGTGCTCCTGAAGAATCAGAAGCATCTCTGGCATGTGCTTGCTCCGAAACATGTAGGGGAAGATGTAGCCCAACTCAACCTACCAGTCGTATCACCAGTTTCTTCCGTTTCTTACAACAGTTTGAGTGGTTTCTGGCGTATCGGGTGTATCAAAGCGTGGATCAGCGGGGAAATCATGTCAGACATAATTGCATGTAACAACGGGATTGCTGTTCCACTTGTTCCAGGTACACAGCTATGCTGGGCATGAGTTCAAGGAGATAATATCAGCTGGGTCTTGTGATCATTGATCTCTGAACCATAGCAGACACCAATGGCGATAGTAAACTCTAATCCTCATTGGTCTCATTTAATGGTCTCAAGGAAGTGAGGTATTGTTTGGAAGCTATAGAACAGGGCTACAAGGTCCGACTATACCAATCCAAGGGATACTTCAGGAACAGGGGTTCCACAACTCAAGAAACACTTGGCAACTATGATTTCAAGTACCCATCACATCGCCATGTGCAGGACATTAGCAAGAAACGGTCGGAATATACCCAGAATGTCAAATCCGACCTCACCAACCAATGAGACACTTTGTAGTCTTATTAATACTCCGGAAACATGGGAAATAGGGTGGATAAACGAACTCTTTTACATATTTTCTTTACTGTCATAGTCATATCATCATTTGTATAAGTAGTCAGAGTAGAGGAGGGGAAGGTAGCAAAGTTTCTCCTGAGAAGCCCTCACATTATTCAAGTTTTGCAAGTCTTAGATACTTGTAAAGGGCGAGTCTCGTACAACTAGGAAGGAATAGAAGTTTGGAAATTTGTGATTGAATTGAATCTGGTTTTGGACTTGGAAACATTGTGTGATTGGAAAGGAAAAATATGGGGACTGAGAAAGAGCATTGATTGGACTGGGCACTGGATATTGGGACTGGGATACTGGATTTGGATTGACTGAAAGGACTCTGGGACTCGAGATTTGACTGGAACGCACTTTTGGCAATAACTTTATTGACGCGGGTCTTTGGGAAATGCACAGAAACCGTAGAAACATCACTGTTTCTTACATTTCTGAAACTTGGTTATCATAACATATCATTGAATACTGGGAAATATGTGCTGGTGTTTTTTTTATTTAGAACGCAAGGGACCTAATCCCACAGGTGTATTTTGGAGCTGGGGAAATACTAGGCTCGCAACCAGTCTGTTCCCACGCACCGACCACAAGGGCAAGAAGATCGGTGCTGTGGGAACAACTGGAACAACTGGGCACTGATTTGGCAGATGGCGCCAAAAGTGATTTTGGACTTAGAATTTTCAAGCTCTCATGACCTCCCGTACCTTCAAAAATTATGTCAAAAGTTGTATGGATAAAGTTGGGTAGTTTTTGATTTTGAGTTGAACAAGCCCAATTTGTTTTTTCGAGCAATTTTATGTTTCCCCCCTCATATCGGAGCTTTTTCTTGTCTTCCGGCCAATGCATTAGTGCAAATCTATTTCGGAACTCGCCCTTGACATTTCAAATGCACAAGGAATAATGACAACATCTGAGATACTTGAGAAACAATTCAGCCATCACCGGAGTCGCGGCAAAGTCGCGGTCACAACACATCATTTATGAACGCGTAAACAGGCAGGCTAGTTGAGGATCTACAAGTAACTGTGCAAATTCCGCTCCGATCTCCTCTGCCGTTTGCTGGTTTCGTCTTCGCGGCGCAGAACTGCTTGTGCCAGCATGGGAGGATTCCGCGGGGCCAGCAGCGGTGATAAGCGGCTGTGTGCTGTCATCGACATTCACTCATCAACGTGTTGACGGACGCTGCGCACCAACGTTGCCCATTCCTGCCATCCCATTGCCCACAGCTGTTTCTGTCCATGCATGTTTGGTTGCCCGAGTCTTCTTCAGCAACGGCTTCATCTCGGGAATCAAGAGACTTGACATGTACTGGTATAAAGACTCGCCATACTTGTCAATCCACAACCACTGATTGGACAGTGTTTTCTTCAGATGACTCAACGATGCTATAGGTCCAACTGACGCCAGGAGAGCCACTGTTTTGTCCTTGAGGATCATTGACGCTGCGTACAACAGACCGGGAACATATTTTGTCTTGATTTCAGTCCGCCACTTATTCAGCTCCCTCTGGACATCCGCGTTAACCTCGCCTCGTTTCACGGTGGACTGACAGGCGACTTGGGGCGGTTTACCAGGCCGGACAGAATCGAGAAGGTCAGGACGGCAGATGTCGCAGCATGGCGCTGTTGGATCTGTGCGTACATTTAGCAAATGAATGTCGACAACTGATCAACTTACCTGGCGGCTTGTTCTGATAGATCTCTCTCAAGAGGCGTCGACGACACAATCCTGTTTGAACAAGAACGTGTAGGCCCTCGTTCGGTGCCTCGGGATCCAGCGGCAGAGTGTCGTGCACAAATACTGCATCGTGCTTCCCTCCCGCAGACCCTCGATTAACTCCCCGCGCTTTTGCATGAGCTTTTCTTTTCTGTGCCTGCCGTTTTTTGGCCACGTCCGACTCGACAGACTGGGCTGTCTTCCCCTTGCCTCGCTCCGACGGCGCAGGGCCCGTCTTGGTCGCAATCTCCTCTGCTACATCAATGCCGTATGCACTTTGCTCAACTAACATCACAGCCAGCCCCGAGCGTCCAGGACCTCGCGCAACTCGTCCGGCGCGCTGCACGAAGATGGAGACCGACCCAGGCAGCTTCCACTGGACTACAAGGTCAATATCTGGGATGTTACAACCCTTGAAGCAATGTCAGTTCTGTCTCGCATCTCGAATATCGAGGCTCACCATTCCAGCAGCATCCGTACACACCAAAACACGAATTTCACCGCTTTTGAATAGTCACATTGCCTCCCTTCGGTATTCCTTCGACAACGCGGCATTATACAGGCGAATCAGGCCCTTGTCTCGAAGCTCTGGTGGCAGGAGCTCGTCCAAATGATCCTGAATTTTGCCGCCCATGGCAATATTATTGGCATAGATGAAAGCTTTCTTTTCCTTTATTCCGCACCTACTAATCCCAACTAACCCCTCTAACTAGAGGTGGAGATATGGTGTGGGTGCCACCTCTAGTTAGAAGGCTTTCCCGTAATTCCCCCATGCTGCAGAATACGCTATAAAACACCCTATATTAATCTATTTTGGGTGTGACACATGCCGCCGCATCCTTGGATTCTATTTAGATTTTCTTCAATCTTTTTTCTTGGACAATTTCCTTTTTGGGACAGATCCACCCGCCTCTGATGGCAGATACACTCAAATAAATAGCTCTAAGTCTCTGCAGCATGTCTTGCAGCATAATGCAGCATGTTTTATAGCGTATTCTGCAGCATGGGGGAATTACGGGAAAGCCTTCTAACCAGAGGTGGCACCCACACCATATCTCCACCTCTAGTTAGAGGGGTTAGTTGGGATTAGTAGGTGTTATTCCGTCAACGACGAAATCGAGGTTTAGTCGTGCCTTGAAATTTCCCTTTCGCCATTTTTGTCCAAGAAGGGGAGAGCACGAGAAGTCAAAGAGTCCAGTTGTCGGGGGAAAAATAAAGCGGGATCGGCGGGAGTTTCAGGAAAGCAGCGGGGAAAAGCGGGGGAAAAAAACTCGGATGACGTGTCCGTGTCGAGAGCGCGAAAATCGGGTGCGGAGTGGCGCTTCTGGGTTCGAATAACACTCCAATCACCAGATGTAGGCGGGCAGAATGGTTGGATGGTAGCCTGAAGCCCGGAGATCCTGCGGTATTGCTGTGCAAAGGATTGAATAGTGATGGTGAAGGACAAGCTAGTGTATGACAGGCGTAATCCTACTACAGCCAAACATGTGCATACAGGGAGAGGCTCAAGTCCTCACCAGCCTACCCTACTACACCGTAGTCCCCTCCCACCATCGTCTCCAATCCTGAGCTCTCCTGAGCACTCGCCGCCATGCCCTGCGACTCCAGAGGCACTGCCTCCTCTTTCTAGCGATGGCCTGATATACACGAGTCCTATAGTTGGTACGAAGGAGGAACGTAAAGCGAAAGCATACTCCAAAGGCCAAAGAAAGAAGAAAGAGACACTCGCCCGTCGGGTTTTATCTGAAGAAGAGCGGAAGCACGCTATTTTTGACGACGTTCTTCATGAACTTGAAGATAACGGGCTAACATTTGGGGACCTGATGCTCTACGTCTTCAATCCCATATACAAGCAGGGAGAGATCCGATGGAACAGATTTTTTAGAAAACGGGGGCTTGCAACAAGTATCCTCGGGTTCTGGGTCGCACCTGAAAACGGCCCGACTGCACGGGAAGAAGTCACAGAGTGGGCAGGGGATTATGTCGCAAATATTGCGCAGGATGCGGCTCGAGATCTTACAGCCTCAAAATTTTTGCAAACCGGGGAAGCGCCTATAAATGGCGAATCCGTGGATGCATTTAGCATCACAAAGCTTCACACATATTTCCAGCAGAACGTGAAGACGGTCATGAAGATTTTTGGGGCTTGGTGAAAGTGACGCCAGTGACGCCAAGTGACGCCAAGTGACGCCCCCTGCCGCCCTCATTGACGCCCCCCTGCCGCCCCATTGACGCCCCCGTTGGTATTGGGGGCGTCAATTTTGTCACGTCACGCATCGAGTGCCGCCCCCATATTTTGGTAGTGCCGCCCCCCAGATTTTAGTCAAGCAGTTAGTGTAAATTCCATTTCAAGGTGTCCAAAGTAATAACCATTGCTCCAGATGTCCAGAGAATACATGTTTACAGGAAGTATGCGCGATGCGAGAGATTGATATTTGCTATAGGTAGTACAACATCAGTTGAAAGATCAATTATATCTCAGTTAACTGATACAGGATAGACTACTACGAACGCCGGTAGCCATTCTTTCGCCTTTTGCTCCTCCGAACTCCCGGTGGTGTGGACTGCGGCAAAATTTTACCTCGCTTAGCCTCTGTGTCTTCGATCGGCCCCTCCACTGCGCCGAGATTTCTCTTGTTTGACCTAACACGAACCGCAGGTAGATCCGTTGCGAAGCGAATATCCTTTCCAGCCCGTTGGATGCGAATAAATGGCAGCGGCGGTGGTGGCGGCGGTGATGGCAGATCGGTGGTAGACCAGACATATTCGTAGAAGATAACCGAGGAATCTTCAACATAACGGGTGTGGGCGGCTCGGAAAATGTTTTCAAATGTCACGAGTTGAGGTACGGATAAGTTGTTATCGCCAGCAACGTAAATCGGGTCGACGGCACGCCACATGACATCTAGTGCGTGCGTAGCAGATGGTGGTGCCGCTACAAGACGACCGTCCTGAATTTCAAGGAAGGTTTGACCACTCAAATCCCACGGTTCACTGAGCGAATGCTGAATGGCCAGCAGCTGCAAAAACACAGCACCAAGTCCAAAGATCTTGTGAGCGGCAAGTGGATCGTCGGTTAACAGAGGGTGCTCGAACAGCTCAGCTAGCGGAAGGGCTAGCATCGCCTCCAGTGCAGGGGTGGGCTCGAACGAGCAACCACGCATCCACTGGATGGAGTTCAGTGTGGTGTAGTTGTCGTCGTCGAAGTAAGCCTCGTGGTGGGCTATTACAGGATTAGAGATGTCCATGTTCGCCAGTAGTTTGGCAATTTCTGGGACGGCAAGCTCGAACGCATGGGAGAGCTCCGCGTTCAGGCTCGGACTATCTTCTGGCACCTGCGCGAAACAAAGCGGAAGAGAAACAGAGCATATCTGCGGGAAAACAGCGTGAGCAATCATGCATGTCACAGATATAATAGCGGGCGGTTACCTGATCGTTTCTCAGCCTTGGGGCATTATCTACCGCTTCCCAGTGAGCAGCAGACCTAAAAAGGCTTTTGGAATCCGGCTCAGTTTCATCCGGCCAAACAATTCCCTTAAGCCATGCGAAATGATACTCATGCCGCATCCGAGAGACATCAAAATCGATGAAGTTGGCTGGCATCCACAGGGTGTCGTCGGTCCACTCTTCTATCGCAGGGAGCATGCAAACAGAGTTGGGAGATAGCCTAAAAGCTGCGGCATCAGATACCTATGACGCACAAAGATCACTCGCAAATGGCCACATACATTGGGTCCTGCGCTGGTGTATCTGGGCGCAACTGGCACATAACACAAACGAAAATAAATTTTGGGTCCTCCCAGGTGAGCACTGAGCCTGCGTCCGGGTCCGAAGGGGTATAGGCGAGAGGTTTGACACATCCAATATGCGACCAGAACAGACATTTGCGACACTCAACCAGATCCAGGTTATTGGGCGGTACAACCTTGTTCGAGTCGTTCATTCGGCAGGGATTGCACCGAACCCTTTTGCCAGAGGTGGACGTCTGGGACGGAGAGAGAGTAGTGATGGGAGGATAGCTGCCCTGGCGATTTGCATTGGGCGACGTCAGCTGGGATGAGTCGGCAGAGGTAGGGGTATAACTTCTGAGATGCGTCTGCGAATCCTCTGCTGAGCTAACCGAAATTATGCTGTTCCGTCGGCAGGAAGCTCTCGGTGTTTGTGTCTTCTTTGGTGATTTCTCCGGGAGTTGGACGACGTAGTCGATGGCGGAAGAGCCGAACGGAAGCCAAGGCAATCTATCTTCATCAGAAACGATATGAAGATGTTTTCGATGAAGCTCGCATGAAGAGGGTATTCTGCCGCTAGCGCCATTGAGATGCAAGCCAATTCGTTTTGCCAGCCTGACCTGCTCCTGGCGAAAATACCGTTGGGCCGCCTCTCCACCGTCCAGATGGTAGACGATGGCGGTTAGATGATAGCCAGCAGGAATCCCTGCGATCGAATCCGTCAGCCCCGTGAGGGACTTCATGTTCGCGGGATTGAGGATGGCATTTCCGTCATGTTTGCGTCCATCATAGTCAAAAACACGAGTCGCGTCGGATGAATACCGGGCAATGAAATGGCCCTCGGTGGGATTATTGTAGAGGTGGCTGGCAATAGTGTACACGACTCCGTGTGCGCGTGCTGTCGGATTATTTGTGTAGGCTGAGAGGGACTTGGGGATGTTCCAGTGGTGACCATCGGCGACATCCTGGATCTCAACGAGGAGTACGAGAGGGATGCTGAGGATAACGTTTTGAACAAGGCAGTCCCCATCGCAAAAAACGTCTCCATCATGCGTGCGCCAGCAGCGGACGCCGGGCCGAGCAGTGCTGGGCCGAATCCAGTCAAAGAACCATTTCTGCATATCACATTATACTCCTCGCAGAGCGCCTTGTTCAAATGAGTTAAAGTCTGCTCACGCCATTTAATGCGTTCCAACTGGAAGTGCTGTATGCCGTTCCCATCGCAGCTTTTCAAACATACAGCCGAAACGCGGAAGAATGCGAGGGCACGTTCAACCGCTGGAGATATTCTTTCGCTACGTGGCGGGATCTTTGCGATGTGAAAGAGCCATCCCTGTGAACATGAATCAGGTCTGTGGAAAAGGTGAGAGTTGGCACTCACGAAGAGCGTCTGGAAACTTGTGAGAGATATCAGCGGGCTGTCCGGAACATTCCGAAGATATTCGCGAAAGCCATCTCTCTGTGTAGAAAGCACCGTACAGCCTCCTTCTGCGTACCCGGGAAGCTCAACGGCGAGACGGGTGTGGATCATTTGCCGAAGATTCAACAGAGGGTGCCCGGCTGGCAGCGCGCTGAGTATCGGCTCCATGCTCCGGCCAAAGTCCCGCGAGACTGCGGCAAAAATGGCCGTGAGACTTGAGTCGAGCCAGCACGAGTTGTCCTTCCACTTGTAGCCCTTCTCGTACTCCAACACTTGTGGCTGATTCTTTTTCTGACGACCAAGCAAGGCCTTTCCCGTGTCCGGCGGACGACCATCATTTCTTTTGTTGGTCTGCCGAGCACCTGGCGTGCGGCTGAAGTGGGTGCGGCCATGAATATTGGCGGTTGTCTTCCAATGTTCACGACTCGCTCCGTAATGGACCTTTATCCCCTCTGAGAAATGCTGTAAGTTGGGCGTCAAGCGAGATTAGTGAGAAACTCACGCCGCTTTGCCTCAAACTGAACCCAATAATACTCGGCAAATGCTACCAGCCCCTTGAGACCTTCGAGAAGAGCCAATGAACGGCCGATCGCTGCATAGAGTTTCCGATGCATCGCCTCCTCTGCATTCGTGGTGTCCGGTATCGAATTCCACAGTTCCAAGCTCATCACCCGGAAACTCGGGAACAGCATACATGCGTGCGGAGGATACATCCACCAGCTGATCCAGGTTTCTGCCTTTGGGAAAGTACAGATGAATTCATTTGCGTGAGTCGTAAATTCGGGGACGGTGGTGCATTCAAGCAGTTTTTTTTGCGTAATTTTCGAAGACGTCAGTTTGCGAAGGGTCGACGACACCACTAATTTTCTTGACGCGCGTTATTTGGTTTCGAAAATGCTGTGCGCAACCTTTCAGCAGCGTAGGAGCAATTTTGCGCAACTCCGCAACTGTGCGCCGATCGGGTTCCCGCATGCGCCAGAAACCGACAAATGCAGAGATGAACCCGTTGCGTTCAGCGAGACTGAAATCGACCACCTGCATAAAAATACAGGTAAGCATTCCTACGCTACGAGGAAGCATAAATGACTCACGTTTGGTAGCATCTCGTCAGTGAGGGCAATTTTTTGTCGGTCACATTGCTCCGCAAAACTGAGGAATAACTCAAAGAAGTGAATTTCGTAATGCAGTTCGGTACCGCCGTTGGAGTACGACATAAGGACAGGAACCCAACACTTGAGATGTACCGGTTCGTAGGTTGAGGTGACGATAAGTAGACTGTTGTGTACGCGCCAGACCCAGTGAGCCGCATCAGAAACAAGTCCGCCCACAGCGTCGTTGTCAAGCGTCGGCAGAGATTTGACGAGCCGCGATGCCATGAAAGGTGTTTGCATGACGATCACAGTTACCTGACCGAAACGCGAGGTGCGGATGAAATTCGGATTTGCAGCTTCAAATTTTGCGAATTCCTTGAGGAAGTTATCGCCCCCATGTCCGCCTGAGCCCGACGCAACATACTTCCGGCGCTCGTATTTGACACGGTCTGCGTTCACCAGTAAAGGGGAGATGTTGGCCACAGACGGACCCGGACCATCAGCAGTAGGGCGGCCAACAAGCAGCTTCAAAGGAGCGATTTTGGGCTGCTCCTGGACAATACTGGCGAACTCCTCGCGTTCCTGCCGCGCCAAATGAAGTCGGACAGTCGGGCGAGAGTGCTGATGTGTACCGCCGTTCTGATAGTAAACACCGCCGCTGAAGGTGTGCAGCGTGGATCGCACTGTACATGGGCGATGCACAAGTTGTGCACCGCATGTGCAGGGCCGTGAAAGCTGCATCTGGAGACCGGCTTCCCGAGTCTGAGGCCGCGTGACAACGGAGCATTCGTCTTCGTCGCACTCGAGAACGCCCTGGCATTGACGTCTGGTGAGCTTCCCTCTTTCCCATGTCGTGGCTTCAGTTGAGCCTCCTCTTCCACCAAGTGGTCTTGTTGCCCAGTGTACGAGGAGATTATCATTCTTCTTGACATAATGCATCGAGAAGAGGGCGGAAAACTCCCCGTCCGGCCAGCCATCCCACTCCAGGTGGTCTGAATATGGCTCGTCGTTGCTGGACGACGAGGTGGGTCCTGAAGGCCCCCGGATTTTACGACGGGACGAATGTGATTTTGAGCCGGTGGTAGATTTCCTGCTCTTGCTCTTATCTCTTGATTCCGTCGCTCCATCCGCCGGAATCGGAGGGCGGTATGGGTGGGACCGATTCGTTGGTGTTCTTTCTGGACGAACAGCCAGGGAAGATCGGTCTGGGAATTTGAGTGAATAAATGGATCATGAAAATAATAAATAGGTGAAGACCTACCAGCGGCTCTCTGAACACCCAGAACTGGATTTCTCCGGCCTGCAGACCGAGAGCCAAATGCTATTACAGAGCCTCTATCATTGTATAGAGGTACAGCAGCTAGAGGGAGCTCATCAAGCTCATCTAAACCGATGGTCAGCGGGAGACGGCGTCACAAGAGCTGTGGCGCACAAATCTGGACGTTCTGTTGCTGCCGTTGAGGCGAAAACGCATTCAGCAACTGTTGAAAAAAATGCTGGAACAGATTTCAGGCCACAAACTGCAGGGAGGCACATTTTTGTCATACCAGCATCGTCGGGAAAGGAGAAAGGGGTTGCTGTTTGGCTCTGTGTTTGTCATTCTGATCAGCATCCGGCGAGGGGACGCATCGAGGAAGAGGAATGTTCCTGAACTTTCAGGCCTGGAATGTTGACACCTAAAAGGGAGATATGGGTAACAAGTTTCTCTTTACTGAGAGACAGCACAGCACGGCCGATGTTTTACAAAGTAAATTTTGAAGACAATCACAGCTTGACTTCGAACCTTGATTCACGATCTCGGGCTTCAATTACATCATCCTATTTGAAATTATCCAAGGAGGAGAGATTTGATTCATGAGCCCTGAAGAAAAGATGTTGTGTGTGTTATTCGTGGATAAATAGCGATTTTTGACAGTAGATATTGGGAATCCAGACTCCAGCCATGATATGGCTTCTCAAAGGACAGGCAGACGCAAAACAAAGGACTGGCCATAGATGGGGCAGAGTTAGCAGCAGGAGAGCAAGGGATGGATTGCTGGTGAGGCAGAGAAGAGAAGACATGCAGCACGGAAGCAAACGGAAGCCAAACACAGCCACTGATGAGAAACGGTGTCAACTTTACCATCACACAGCCACTCGTAAAGTTGACACCGTTGAATTGTGCAGGTTCAAGGGCATAATTTGTGGCCTGTTCAATATTGGGAATCTACTCCTGACATAAGTTCAAGACATTCTATAGAGACTAAATTTTTGCCTTTGATTCGCCAACTACTTACTGCTATTTGCGGAACTTAGGGCGCGTGTGATTTTTGGAAGCGATATACGTGAAATTGTGGCAACTACCATATATGGAGTATATTATATAATTACCACCCATCGATGAGGCCTGGCGCCTGTGGACGTTGCACACGAGTACAGTGGTGCTCAAATTATGAGAAATAGTAAAGAATTGAGTGAGTTATGAGTGTTATACGCAAAGATCATTTTTTGTAAAAAGAAATCACACGCGCCCTAAGTTCCGCAAATAGCAGTAAAGCGCTAATCAAAAATCAAAACCAAAAGCCCTTCTCTGTGGTACAAATTACCTTTCTGTGGACGGTTTTTTGGCATGAAGTCCTCTTTCAATACTTCTAAGAAGTATTTTGCGCGTGGTATGCCTCAGGATGAAACCTCCTGACCGATTCCCACTAAACAAAGAAAATACAAGTCCCAGCTTGCAAAGGTTATGAGAGCGGATTTCAAAACTGAAATCCATGTTCAAAATTTGTGAGAGGATTCATTGGCATGTAAAGAAGCTAAATTAATTACAGGCAAGGGTTTTCTGTACCGGCTGTGGTAGAACAAGTACATCAAACGTTAGGATCCCATCAGAGGCGGACTGATGGCCGCTCTGAGGCTTAGATGATATCCCTCAGGGAGTGGCATGTAAAAAGGTCAAATTAATTCTGGGCAAGGGTTCCCTTCGCCCACTGTGTCAGAACGAGCCCGTCAATTCAGCAGATCAGGTACAAACGATACAAGTGATCCCACTCATCCTTACGCAAAAAAAACAAGGGACTGCATTCATCCTTGTTTTGCGTATGGGGTGGTATATTATGCATATACTCTTTTCAGGTCAGTAATTGCCATCATTCGCAAAGGGTGGTGGTTTTATTATGTTTCATTTTAACCAACATTCATTGATGAGTTGATTGAGTTGAATCGATATGGTGATTAAAACTCGATGAATCGGTGTAGTGTCGGGCCATTCAGTATCTGACAGTGGATGCTAATCAGAGTCAAGTTCATCCTCATTGTCTTCATCCTGTTCTGCTTCAGGGTCTCCGTCAATTTCCCATTTCTCCTCATCATCGAGTTCGTTTTCATCAACGTGGGCAGACCCATCTGCTGATTTGTAATTCATCAGTATCACGGAAAGATTTCAGGAAGCGCTCACAGTGTATGCCATGCCAGGAGGCAGTGGATTCGTTGTTGGATCCTGTATCCTCGGACTTGCGAGAGCTCTGGGTTACTAGGTGAGCAAGGAGGTAATGTACATATTCACAACACACCGTGTCTACGGATTCATCGACAAAGTCCATCATGTACTTTGGCGCATATGGGACAAATTCGAGAGATCCGTTGCGCTGTTGTTGGGTCGAATGGGTGAATATGGAGTGATTATGAGTGCCCTTGTGAATGAATCGAGCTCCACCACGAAAGCGAAAAAGAGAAGACTCAATTCCGCATGCAATTTGCGCCAAGGCCTCCCCGCAAATAGGACACGGGTGTTGTAGTTGGTTGTAGCGATCTATTGCCCGCAGCGCCGGTGCAAGCTGCATGGAGCAGGCGTCAGTATGGCATTCAATAACACCAGCACATCGACGGCGTAGTTCGTGTCCCCTTTGCCACGTGAGAGCACCAGGAGACCCACGACTGAGGACGGTCTCCAATATCCAGTTTGTGGCAAGCTTGTGTGTATTTGCCATCTGCATGGCTGAGACAACAGATTGAAACCGTCCGTCAGGCCAGAAGTTCCAAGAAAACGGAATCTCAGGCAACTCTGTTGCCAGGGTTGGCTGGGAATATCCTGTGTACAGAAATATAAATTGTAGTATGGCTCTAGACCTCAAAACAGCAATATACCCAGAGTGGGAAAGCTTGAACCGTGTGGATTTTCTTGGGGCGGAATGTCAGACACCTCCTGAGACTCTTCCTGGACCTCGGATGCAGGAGCTCTTCATTGCAGTTGGCGGAGAGTATGAGAATTAGATCTGAGTCGGACCATTCCAATTAACTGGCCTGCAGCGCAGTATCTCGTTTCAACAATGGTTTATAAATGTATTGTGGACGAACTCACCATTGGCGTCAAAGTATGGGATTAGCTGTGACTCACGAGGGCGGGTGAGATATTTGAGAACCCATCTCACAGCTCGCTGAAATCTTCCAAGGTTGCTGAGAGCAAGACAGATGATGAGAACCGCATAAATCGGATCCAGCAGCATTGCGGTGTGAACGAAGTCAAATAGTTAGGAGATTGATTGGACCAAACAAATGCAAGTCTCAGGATGCTCGGAATCAAATCAAAATTGAATCAAAGATACTTGAGAGACATTTATTTCTCTCGAGAGCTGCATGGGCTGGCAAAGGGTGACACCCTTGTACCGACCTCAGTCAAGTTTCACCCAATTTTTTTAACAATTTTAACCCAGCTTTTCGGTTCATGCAAAACGGGACATAGAATTTGAATTGCAGCGACTGACTACATGAATAGTCTCATTTACACTGGCCAGTTCCGTTTATTCGTCATAAATTATTTCGTGATAGACGACAAATTGACGCCCTTGTGGCGCCGACTTGACGCCTACTGTCACACTGACGCCCTGTCACGCATGAAACTGACGCCCCGACTGACGCCCCCACTGCCGCCCCCCTCCATTTCATTGCCGCCCCCACGCAGAAATGCGACGCCCTCACTGACGCCCCCGTGACGCCCGGTGCCGCCCCCACTGACGCCCTTTGACGCCCCACTGACGCCCTTTGACGCCCCCAACTGCCGCCAAGTGACACCCCCACGGGGAAATTTTTGACATAACCTGTGCAACACTGGAGGTTTTGCGGGTTCAATATATGGTAGAAACTACTAAGAAGTACATTAGAGGATATGGAAAGGCCCCACCAGCAAACCAGCGCCAGATAAACTATTGCATTGCCGCCCCACTGACGCCCCCCTCGGCAAAAGGCGTCAAAGGGCGTCACTGGCGTCACTTTCACTTTGCCCAGATTTTTGGTGCCTTTGCGACATCTGCTCGCAATTTTCGCAAGGACCTACCTTCTTGTGTATCAAAGCGAGCCACGGTAAGTCTTCTGTAGCGATAATTGAATTGGACTCGGCTGATGTATATGCAAGATTATCACATCTGCCGCCCTCGCGTTATTGGGGGAATATAGTCACAAGAACAATTTTTCACGGCGCATAATGGGCCTTTACTTGTATGCTGCCAGTGTCCAGCGCCAAACTATCTCAGTCATGGCTCACCTGTCAGGGGAACCCCTGTCCCAGCCCCCATCCGACGCCCTTCCGGCCCTTCCGACCCTCCCGGTCGCTCTCCCGGTCACTGGTCTACCGGAACCGGTACCGGAAGCCAGCACGTGACCCGCCATCAGGGGACCCCCAATGGCACCTTGCATGTGACCGAGCCTGGGACATCTGCCGATCACTCCGGTCACATGGTCCTAGCTAGTAGCTTACTTATACTCACGACTGGCGTGGGAATCCTCAAAGCTTCTTCTCTTTGGATCCCCCACGTCAGGTATGCTTTCCTGTATATTTAGCTACTGTCAATTAACCTTTGGATCCTCCATGTCAGTCCCTGAGTACCTCGGGCTTCCGTGGTTGCCCTTACATCACCTTGGAATATCTGAAAGCTACCAAAATCTGACTCGGAAACCTCGTTTCACTGTAACTCGGCGTACCAGACACGTAGATCCAAACTCCTTACTACCACCCACCCCGCCATCGACACCATTGGGTTCACACCAGCGGTACATTCCGCCTGACTCATCATTGCTGGCCGCTAAAGTTGAAGTGTTGCGTACCATTCGTCTCGGTACACTGCACCAATTATCTGGTTCTATGCGGGACTTCGCCCGTGCCATGGCAGCAACAGGTCTGTATGCCACTTCGTATGATAATATTAATATGGTCTTCCGGGCCGCCGAGCAATTGGTGGGAAAAAATGGTGCGCATTTTTTAAACCTGGATCTGCGTAGCCAATTAACATAAAATTGGTCAGACTCACAAGAGAACGGTACATGCGCAACGATCTGGCCGCTTTGGAAAGCAGTCCTCGAGGATATGTCAATCAACAAATTAAACAAGGCATTTGCTTCGACCGTTCCGCTGTCTATCAAGGACATTCTTCTTTCGGCACCTGAGCTCAAGTTAATGGACCAATGCCTCAGACCCTGTATTCTGCGTATAATTGTGGAACACGGGGGAGAGAAATTCCAGCGGTTCCGTGATGCCCTGAACAAATCCCTTCCCGTAACCCCCGAGCAGATTGAACTGCACCAAACTCCTCTTCACCCAACTCCGGCCTGGAATATTGATCAGTCCACAATTATTGGCAATGATGAGGTGGTTGATGCCATTCATACGGAGCTCCAAGTCAAAAGACTTTCGCACTGGAATTGGGTTGTGAAGTTTTTTGCAGGCGACCAGCTCTCAATTCCCCGTTTGCGCTCCCTTCTTAATATCCGCACAGGGCACGAGAGTGGATATTCGGGCTATGGCTGGGGCGTATGGATACCTGGTCTTTTCCACGCCAAAATTGCGGATATGCATGGATTTTTTACAACTCACTGGGGAACTCCAAACCGTGGAACACGCAATCCGGGTTCACTTTCATTCCACAATACACATCTTCATCGTGCACCAATTCTCTTTTCTTCACTTCCCCCATTTCGCACCTGCCGGGACCTGGTTTTTGTATCCTTGTACGCCCGTGTCCTTCACTGTCTTCTCTTGGAAACCAACAAAATCACACTCGACGAATGTGCTGACTCAATCGAGACTTTTGCCGACCTCGAAACTGTTGCAGCGGCAATCCAACAGAAATATGCCAATGCTGATCTTGTCTCAGAGCTTCGATGGAAGCGCAAAATGGCAGGCACGGCGTCGGACCAGGTACCTGGTGACGAGATTTTTGAAAATGCGTCTCTACTGCTGCATGACACCCTTATCTCTCGCGAGTTCACGGACGCAATCAAGGCAGGAGACTCGGGTCGCATCGTGCTGGTTTTAAAGGTTTTTGCATGCAGTTATCGGGGGAATGGCCGGACAAAGTATGCACACGAGATGTTACATCTCATTCACAATTTGACCAAAGTATGGCCTGTGTCCATTCGGTGAGTAGCGCTCATTTTGTAAAATTATTTTACTGACAATTTTTCGTCAAAGGAACATTGTATTAAATAAGTGGCTCGTCAATCCAACGGGGAACCCTTTCTCGTGGGTCGAGGTAGATCTTATGCAAGAACATATGAATTTTTGGATCAAGGTATTTAACATCTTTCTGTCCTTCGTTCTCTCTGAATTCTTTTTGCGGCAGACTATATACCAAGCTCACGGAAGCAGCGCATCCTGGGAATGGCTAGAAATGGTTTCACCCTGCATCAGTGTTCTCCGCCGTCTGTCCACGAGGATCACGAAGGTCCTTGGCTCTGACCAAGGTACCAAACACCAACCTGCTGACCTCAAGAATGATATTGCGCTGCTCATGGCCAGTCTCTATGAGCATGACGTGTACCAAATTAAAGGTCGGGTGTTTGCTAAAGATGATGGTTCACTCATTCCAGACGTGATTTTGGTCGGAGCTCAGCAACTGACTGATAGCTCATCAAATCCTTTGACGGAATACAACACCATGTTTAAACGCCTCCAATCTCGGCGCCGGATGCAGCCTCTCGTGGGCAGCTGGTCAGAGTCAACGCCGGCGGTGGAATTCCCGTCCCACACAAATGCATCGGTTCTGTTAGCCGACATACCTGCAGCTCAAGATTTGGCGTCGGAAAGGTCTCGGACGACTTTGCGGTAGCATCTGGCTCCAATTCTGACGAAGAAGAGGATGAAAATTCCGATATTGACAGCAATCTGGATGATGAGCCAACCACAGAACAACTCTCGGCCTTTGAACGCGTTTTGGATGAGGATGACGGCCCAACGTTGACACGGGACACCGCGGCTGATGTTGCGCTGGACATGGATGGCGGGTACAACGAGTTTTTGGCAGGAGAAGACGGCGAGGACCCCTATTTAGATGACGGCGCGATCGATAATTCCGATGATGACTATATAGACGAGTAGCAGTCAATATCAGGATGGATTTTCAGCTCCTTGGAAGATTCTACACACAGGAAATGGGCGGGCGACGGGAAAAATATTGATTTTACTGCCAAAAACGAGTTGTGTTCGTTCGACTTAAAATTTAAAACTACCCCACTTTGTCTATACAACTTTTGACACTTTTTTTGAAGGTTTAGGAGGACGTCGATGGCCGAAAACACCAAGTCCCAAACCACATTTGGCGCCATCTGCCAAAATCACAACCGATGATCCCAGCCGCTTCGCCAACCGTGATAAGCGCAGCCACGTGCTTGGCGAACGCGGTTGGTCACGAGCCTAGGGAAATACACCTTTATCTGTTTCGCAGGTGGCATGAATGAATTCCTCACGGCTCGATTTTTGATTTTTTGGAGGGGATTCATATTGAATTCGATTTTTTTTTTCAGCACAGTAAGAAAGAAGAACTCAAAACAGGAAGGAGGAGGAAGACACGGATGGCCTTGATGGTCACGATGTTGATCGCAAATAAGGTTAAAGCAGTAGTGAAGAGGACCACGTGCACTGGCAATCACCTGGTGAGACGAAATACTTGAAGGTTCCTGTGTTTTACTGCTCTACGATGTGGGGCTCAGTGTGAGCAGTAAACAGGAAGCCGGTCCGCACCACCAAAATCCGCAAGGCACTTCGAAGGGAATTTTTGTCTATCGTGTATGGCGCGATAGGCCACGGTGCGGAAAATGGAGCTCACTAAAACCTGGACCTTGGTGTTCGAGTCGAACAAGGTTAAGTATAGCAGGTAGTCGTTCAACGTTCAACGTCTCCATAATGACGCTCCTGTGAACGCCACTGTTGCTGTCGAGTTCCGGTACCGGAATAGAGTAAATCTGAGCGCGAAAATCGCGTTTTTGGGTCCGTAATATTCCCGCTCCCGTTAGGTCAGGGTCTTAGGGAGCCTGATTTTTCGTTTTTGCAGTAAATCACATTTTCGTCATCTGTTTTTGCGTAAGCACTGATCCCTCTGCAAAATTCTTTCGGCTTCCTTACTCCGGCACAACAACCGAATGAATGCCGACCCTACTCGTAATGCTGCTGAGGTCCTGATCCGCCCCCGTCTCTCTGAGTTAACTCTGTGCACAAACCCTCTCTCATTTTGCACTTTGCCAACCCTTCCTGTATGTCATGAGCCTTCGACAAAATTCTGTGATTGCCATCGCACATCCAACAAAACTCATCAGATGCACGTCATGTGTTGAACCGCCTGGCACCCAAGCCCTACCTGCCGCCAATTGTTGTTGTCGCCACATTTCGGTTCCTATTCACTCATGGGCTTCTACTTTGATCAAATGATATACATCACACCGAAGCTCGGTCCGTCCTTTGCACTCGCAATGTATCAAATTCGGACGATGTCATACAGCAGCCAAACATCAACTTTAAAGATTTCGACTTCCTTGAGGTCTGCTCCACTGAACCTTCCAGTAATGAATGTGCTGGGCACAGCTGATGACCCGGAGACACCTATTACCCGTTTATGTACCATGGTAAAAGACAGTCCTCTGGATTCGATTTTCGTAAAATTCATTCCCATGTTTTGATGTATGTTGTATTTGACTCTTTGCTGTCCCAGGACTCCTGGTACCAAATTTAAAAGCAAGTTGCTCTGAATATCCCTTCTCACAGTCTGCCGGAATTGCAACTGTTTCTTCCATTGTCCTCGGGCCACTTCTGCAAAGACATCCGAATCCAAACCAGTATTAATCAAGTCTCCTCCCACCAGCTTTCGACCAGAATTCCTGGTGCCAACCCTGCATTTTGTGCACCAGGATTCTTTTCCCGGTGTTTTAAGGGTTTGCTACCTCGTAAAGATGCACGAAGGTACCGCTGATGTATGTAATACGGTGCTCCTTTCTATTCTACGGAGTTACGACTAATCGTCAGCTGCAAGAACCTCATTGATCTTTGGCCATGGATGCTCCATACAATGGTTAGAGATGGCCAAAAATATTTGCTTATTTGTTCTTGTAGCATTTGATTTTCTCCTGCCCTAATTCTTTGTAGTTAACCCAGTATGATTCAAGTTATTAATACTGAGATTCTTTCACTGCTCTTGGGATGGCCTGAATTCAAATCGTTAACAACTGCATGGATCAAGTTAAATTCAGCTATTCCACCAAAGGCACTGACAGATCCGTAAACTCTATTTTGAGTGACCTCAAGAGCTGAAATTTAGGCGGCATCAAAATTGATTAAACAATATCATTTCCGGTAGCGGGCTGTGCCGCTTGTCGGCTTCACCTGCTTTATAGAGTAAAAGTAGGTCTGAACGACCCAGGTCGGTCCGAAATAGAGTAAATGGGGAAAGCGGAAGAAAATACTGTGAAGGAAATTTGGGATTTATTCGGTCCACGATAGAGTAAATCTGAGGTCCAAGGCTCAAATTCCATAGAGTAAACAAGTCGTGCCTTCGCTTCGCTCCGGCAGAGGCGGTTGAAGCTTCAAAGTCAGAGTGGGCAAAAAAATAGTTCACTGTAGGAGTTGACTTCTATAGTTCGAATACACATCGCTATCTTCGGAACTACAGATCGTCGCTATCATAGCAGCTATCTTCCTGTACTGCACATGACCAAAACCACCACATGGACAGAAATTCCGAGTTTACTTTTGAACGGGAATTTAGTGACTCACAGCTGTAACAGCAACAAATGCATTAACCAAAAACCATCCTACTGGGCTATGAAACACCGTACCTTGATCAAAATGGGCGGGCTTGCAGAGCCCTGAAGAGGGTGGTAAGGTTGAAAATTTGGAGGAAGAAATTAACGCCAGCATAGATGTAAAGGAGGTGCGTTGCCACAGTTGCGGGGAGGCTGAAACCCCAAATGAAATCAGTGGTAGCAACACGGATGCGTAGACGTACGATGCAATACATAAGGTTTGAGCCCAGAAAAGTCGGCAAACCTGAATATATATCCTGGCGAATCGTCAGCTGTAAAGATAGATGAGAGAGCGCCGTATCAATTCTGGCTCACGGAAACTCAAGAAGGTGAAGAACGGCCCCTGCAGGCCAATGTGAAGAAGATCACGTCTGGAAAATCGTTTGTCTGAGTAAGGAGTAAGATATAATGGATGGATAAAACGCACCTCTACGATAGTTAGGGTATCTTACAGCCAACTGTATCAGCAAAATATAGAAACAAATGAGACAGAATTTTTGTGGGAATGTGAATAGAATATGCGACCAGTGCAGAGGAATATAGAGAAGGTTGCATCGGGGAAATCATGCGTGTCAGCAAATGATATATGCGTGGAACACAGCTCGACACGTCAGGTAACCTCGAGTCCAATCAATTCCGACCTATTGAGAGGATGAGACACTATGAATATCCCGATGCGAGGATAAGCAAATCGGCGGAACCCACCTAGAAGGTCGTTCGGGGGAGAATCAGAAGCCGTGGATGTAGAGAAGAGCGAGAGAGGAGAGGGGCGCGAAGTAAAGCAGCTCTTTGTTATGAATTCCAGTCTTGAGATGCCGTCCAGGCGTTGATTGCTGGTAGACCTTTGAAGCAGATTACGATTGAGCATCGCACAGGTTTGACTCTCGGACAGTTCGGTCTTGGTATTTGCACAAATATGTTTCTTGAGCGCGAGATGAGAAAGGGAGGAGAGTGTCAGTGAGACAAAGGAATCCAGTACTGTGGGATTCTTGGAGTTGCTACTTGCCAGTTCTTGATCCATCACGAAGGCCATTCAGAGCAGCTTATTGAGGGCAGAGGCCAGCATCATTGCAGTGGAAGGCCTTGATCCTTGCCATCTCTTGCTAAGCGTGCGGCGGAGAGAGATGATGGGAGAAGGGAAGGAGGCGACAGAAGATGGATGTCTCTTTTGAACGGAAGTAGCGCGGCTGATCGGCGAGGTCGAAAATAACATAGTGGAGCGTCCAGCGGCCTAAACCGAAGGTAATTTCTGATGCGCAGATGACCGAAATTAAACTAAAAGTGGGACATACGGGAGTTGCCGATCAGGAAGTGGGAAAGTGGGGGACTACAAACAGAGGGATCTGCTATTACGATGGATCAGAATCAGCCGAATGGAGAGACAGAGCACGGCGGGAGGAAATTGAATGCGATTTCGGGGGGAGATGCTGGAGTGTAAAAGAAGAAAGAAGCGAATGAGGTGTGACCTTTGAGCGGGTGTTGAACGGTGATCGGGGAGGCCGAAAATAAATGATTATTGACCTATCGGGTGAGCTCCAAAAGCGAAAGGAAACTGAACCGCTAATGCGGGCGGTCTGTGGAGCTGCTGGGAAAAACGGGTGGATTAGGAACAGACAAACAGCTGCAATCTGATTCGAGGCATCTGCTTAATATACGAGGTATCTACCCAAATCGGCGGAACGACCTAGTAGGTAGTGATCGGGGGCCTACAAGAGGTGACCCCAGTTAGTGGGCTTTGCCGCAACAGCGCGCTACCAATGTTATATCAGTGATCAAAAGTTGGTTACTGCCAAGGTTTTTGCAAATCTTGATTTCATTCCGAGGGAGCATGTGGCCGACATCAACTGTTGTCAAGCTTATCATTCCTTGCCGTCGACACAACCCACATTCATAAATTTCTTCCTTAGTTGAGTGCACCTTGTAGATGTATGTATGCAGGTCAGGTTGAATTGAATGTTCTATATTTTTGCGAAATTTTCTATCTCAGTGAGTCCGTAAAGGGCGGAGGGATGGCAGGAGGAGGGGACGTGGAAAGGTGCTGGGGCCTAGCCGAGCGCAGCCTCAAGAAAGCGTACCCCCTCGTAGCGTGTGTCGGACTTTTGGCCGCTGACTTCTCTTACACCTTTTACGCTGGTCAGCATCGAAAAAAATCTGTAACACAACTTGACTAAAGACAGCTCCTTAAGGAAGAAAACCCACGAGAATTGCCTTTAATGGAAAGGTTTCCAACACGAAGCCTCTACGTCACTCGACACAAAACATCCTCACTTTGGCGGGGAAACGGACATAAAACCGAGTTTAAAAATATTTTTTTAAAACTCGGAATCACTCCCCTAGCATCTGGTGATCTTGCCTGCATGATGACAGAATCGCGGTTGCCAAGACAAAGGCTACCTGAAGGCTCAGATTCTTCTGAGGACAAGAATGAGTTCCCCTGCAAGAAGGCTGCATGCAAACCTATTCGAACAAAAAAACAAGAGGTAGGATGCTGGATACCAACGTGCTTGGTCTGTAGAAGACAAGCGATGAAGGTCGGACAAGACGTACTGCGTAACTCAATCAAAAGAGGATCACCCATTGATCAGACAAGTACAGCAACGGGAATATTTGGCAAGTGATGACAGATGTGCTTCAGGACCTTTCAGGACAGGATAGAACCGGATATGGAAAGCCAGCATGCTGATTGCAATTGATGCGGAGGCAACTGGCGACGAAATGCAAGTGGAAAGGTACTCATTCAGTTGAGAGACCATGATGTCAGTGTCACATCATGATGAACCTAGAATACCTAACAACCTCGGCCCACACTTTCACGCACCATCTAACTTGATTCTCTGGCGCAGACTCGCGAAACGTACCGGACCCTTCAAGAAATAAATACTTTTCAGGAACACTCTCAGAAAGTAGTGCTCCATCATCTTTGACAGGCTTGAAGCCGCTTCGCATGAACATACTTACTTGGACATGAAATTGAATAAATTGCAAAGCTTGATTGATGCAATAGGCCCACTTGGAATCATTACCGATTCAAGCCCAGCAAGGCCAACCTTAACCCCAGCATGAAAAAAAGACAAATGCGGCGTGAGAGACCGTCCAAAATGCATAATTCGGGTGAGCTAATTTCCTTTACATGGCAGTAAACTCTCACCCAAATTTCCTTAAGCAGAAACCTTTCCACCACAAATCACGTACGTCATCGATGGAAATCTGTTCAGGATGGCGGTGAAACGGACACTAAAAACGAGCTTAAAATTCATTTTTTGAGACTCGTAATTCTAGGCATGGCCAAGGCTGGGGCGAGAGAGCGCATCCCAGCGAAAAAACTGTGGTGAGCAACAAGCGGGCAGCGAGCATGCAGGCGCATGCAGAAATCATTGGAGCTGTCGATGGCTCTGGGTGAGATGTCACGGTCACCTCTGGGGGAGAGATCCAGATATAACACGAAGGATCTCTCCCGAGAGCCCCATGATATATCAATTCCCCACTATGGCCTGGGCAACCTGTTCCATGCTGTTGCAAGAAGCTGTTGCAAGCTATCCTAAGAACTGCACTCTCACACAGCCAATATAGTTCGTGCAGAGCACCTTATCTTCGCCTTTGATCCTTTGGCACTGTAGACAACCTTCTGCACTTGCCCTTCAGAGACGGCATGGGCAAAAGAAAAAGAAACTTCCGTGAGTGCGCCCCCCCGTTTTGGCCATGAGAGAATTGCCACTCTCGTGGAGTCCCACCATCATGGTGGATCACTATCATGATACCTCAGTTCCAAAGAGAGTGCACTGCTGCGCTGATCTGCGAAACATCAGCCGGAATAGGGTTTTCTCTACAGCAGTTGAAGGCGGTGGACTCGCGAGATTTGTCTGCTATGCAGAGTGGGCCAAATTCGGGAGAGCTAGTTTCACGGCAGGCAGTGCAGGCTTGGCTTTGAACACATTGAGAATTTCTTTACAGCCTTTGAAGCTGTTCAACGTGCAGCCACGGATCTGTGGAGACTGTGGTAGTAAGTTGCTTGAAATTGATAGAAAAAAGCTATTGAATTCCAAGGAAGAGAGCGGAGAGAGCGAAACTGGGTAGACTTGAAGGGGATAAGGTCAAACAGTCCCACAGGCAAGTCAGCGGTGGGACTCTACCATAGGACAAAGAATCGTCACCACGATCCAGCATCACGGTATAATATCATTGATGCCTCTAAACTTGCCTTCGGGGTCTGTGACAGCACAGTTAAAAGCCAGCTCACAGGATCGCTGCTTCAGACCTTTTCTTTGCAACCATGGGTATCGATTCCCATTGGGATGACCTCTCATCTTTGACTCAAAAAATGTAAATGCTCTCTTCCTGGTATTGACAATTAGCTTACTCTATCAGCGCTGGACCAGCGGTAAGCTCGACCTCGGAATTTTTTAGTCAGATCCCCAGGATGCTTATCAGCACACAGATTATCGGATACTTTTTGAATTGGGGTCTGCTTGGTACTTTGACTCTTCAATTGTGTACGTCCTCTCTGTTAACTGTAGAATAGAGCTCAGTGCAGCTCACATATTGCAGACCTGTATTATCAGGCATTCCCAAACGATCAAACCTTTACAAAGTGTCTGGTGTACAGCGTCTATATGATCGTGCTGGTACAGACAGCGCTCATGACTGTCGACGCAATCACAATCTTTGTAGCCCACTATGGTGTTCCTTTTGATATACTGGACTCTCCCGGGAATAAAGGCTTCGAGTGGTTCTGGCTCCCTATCATGAGTAGCCTTGGTATTTTATTTTCCACAGCCCCCAATCTATGTCTATATTGCTAACGTACTCCAGTGGCCTTCATCGGGCAATCTTTCTATGCGTACCGCATCTATGTTTTATCGAAATCGTGGAAAATGCCGTTGTTCATCGTGACGGTACGTATATCAGTTTCAGTCGATGCTTGGACCTGACTGCGCAAAGGTTTCCATGGTCAGTTGTATCAGCGCGTTCTTAACAGGTTGCCTTGCACGTCAATCATGTGTGTGGTAGTCCGCCAACCCCGATAATTTCTCAAATATCTATCATTTAGTTGCTCCCTTCCTCTCCCTGTATGGTCCAATGACTAATATTTCCGGTGCGGTCAGTGGTAAACAAATAAATCGTGATCATGTTATGCTTAAATTCCTAGAAGGTGGCACTTGTCGGCTTTGCCTTGAGCGATATCATTATTACGACTTGTTTGACATATTATGTGCGTCGTTCAGCTCCCTCATACAACTTCCTCTAATGCCCCGCTCAAGCTATTAAAGAGTGACACGGGATTCCGCAGAACACATGCCTTGATTTTACGGTTAATTTGGAGAACGATCGAGACCGGGTGTGTTACTAGTATGTGCCCATCGGCGGAACCAGAATGCTCACACACTTGCTCACACCTCACCAGCCGTGATGGCTCTGCTCACTCTCCTTCTGGTCTTAACATTTCCGAACAAATCTTACTACTTCACTCCGGCTGTGGTGGTGCCTATGGCCTATGCCAACACCCTTTTTGCGGTCCTCAACTCACGCTTCCAAATTTTGGGTGGTCGAGGTTACACACCCTCCCAGGACATTATTTCAACCCCAAGCTTCCTTGTGCATGATCGAGGAGGTGGTGGCCCAAATCCATCCGTCCAGTCACCATTCATCACAATAGATAGGGAGGTGCTTGATTCTCGAGAGCTAGCTGATCTCGCCAAGGCGAGGGTCATAAGCGTAGGTTTTCCTTATTCACGAGTTCAGGCGCCTGAAAATCATGATGGTTGAAGCAGCGTCACGGTGCCGGCACTCCGATCTGATTGATTCAAGCATTCAGGCCTCAGGAGTCAAAAAGTGTTTCACGATCCGAGTATTTGGGTACTTACTGTAGCCATAACTACGGAACAATCACTACATCTAACACTTTGACGATGTCGATGACTTGCTCCAGTGTGCCATGCAAACGGGGCGGCAAGAATGTAACGTCACGTTTAGGCTGTAGGTTGACGCATACATATGATGAAGCGGGATGAAGCCATCGACGCGAGGACAGACGCGGACATAACGACAATGGCGGAAAGGGAACCACAATTGTAGAATGAAACAAGGATTAGTGAGATCTAACAAGCTGGCAGGAGATCCACATCCCAATCTCTTCGAGAACACCGTTACCAGCAGATCTAAAAAGGATGATGGTCGCAGTCTGTAAATATAACCTTACATTTACAGGCTTGTCAATTACCCGTGAGGGTAAATTAATGATGCCAATCTGGAGGCATCCCGGAGTGAACCAGCAAAGATATATGAAGGCTTTAGTCTCCTTGTGGTTTACCGTTAATTTACGAGCTACTCTTTATTCAATTTCCACTGTCTGCCATCCGCTTCCCCCGAGTCAAGAAAGAGGTTCAGCTATTTCCCACTCAAACCATTGAGGATAGAGGAACGCTACAGAACACCCTTCGCGCCATTCGGTGAGTGTGGCAAAATCTACCAGTGAGAGCCGCAGAGAAACTATATTGCTGTAACAAATGAACAGACCGATACTCGAATCGCATACAATGTTGTAGCGGCAGAAGGTCCGAGACGCGAAGTTGCAGAATCGCAATCAGCTTACACGCAGAGTACCATGTTCAAATAACACATCCCATTACACTGCTAAGATGAATTGACAGGGCTTTTCAAGCCCGCAAAGCAAGCATAACCTAGAGTTTCGAGCCTTGAGAGTGCTTCAAGCGGTAGCTCAACGATTTGATATTCAAGATGATAGTCCCTACACGATTGCTCATCCAAAGAACGGGGAAATTCCTGTAGATATTATGGGATGGTCAAAAGGCAGAGCACGATGCTTGTGTTGAGGCGAAGCATCGGGGCTACGATCGAAGGCGGCGTAAAAAGCATAAGCACAGAAGCGAGGAAATCTGAGCAGTTGTCCAGCTGACCACAGACAATCAGTGGAACGGCGAGTTTGCCGCAAAGGATGAGAGAATAATCTACAAATAATGGCGGCGAAACTCCTGGACGGGTTAGTTACTGGGACGAGGAAAGTGTGATGCCAGTTACTTAGATACAGACAAAGGCGGAGAGATATTCTCAAGTGCACACTGCCCCTGAGGGACCTTTTCGGGTAGCTGATCCGAATCAACCAACCCACTTGATGATCCGACGCTTTCTTGTTTTCACACCATCAACACAAGGCTCTCGTTGCACGTCCTCAAGTCAGCCTCTGGGCGCTATTGCCTCGCTCCACCAGCCTGAAGTTTTCCCAGCAACACTTTGGGGATCAGATCTCACAAGTAGAACTGGTTGTCCCCGTCACTTCATCAGACAGCTTTCGTTGGCCAGCGCTTGTTTATTAGCGCTGGTGTAGGTCGACACCGCTCCGAAGCGGTCGAGGTGGTGGCGCGGCACGGGGCTGGCTTTCCTATGGCCAGACGCGAGGCTGGAGCAGGGCGTCTGACGCTTGCACTATCCGCGTTCGAGTTATACCCTGGTCGACTCGGGTGCTGCAGCAGACACTCGCAGACAAGGCTGTGCAGCAGCTGTGAGAGATCAGAATCACTTACGTTTTCCTTTCTTTGGGGGGGTCCTCTGAGCGCCTCTCGAAGTACAACACGTGCTTCCTCCTCCTCCCTCCCCTCTCTTGCATTTTTTGTGGCTGCTCGGTCGCTCTCTTGTCGTTCGACATGCTTTCGAGAGTCCGTCGCATCCGCTCAGCTAGAATCACCTCGGATGCCTTCGCCGCGACGAAGGTCACTCTCAACGCAATTCAAGCGTCTGCGGACGCCTTTCCACCTCTTAAATCCTGTGCATCTGGCGTTATAGTGCTCTTAGAGCTGAGCGAGGTGAGCTTATCGCTCCGGCCTGTTTCCAAGTTGCTTGCTTACGGGCAACGTTCAGAAAGTCAAGTCGAATAAGCAGGGATGTCAGCACATCGCAGAGCGTTCCGCACAACTTGTGCAGGATATTCGGAGACAAACGAAGGATTTCAATGTTGCGCTCCCAGTGGAGGGGGAGAGAAGTGTTGGTGAGATAGAAAAGTATGTCATTGTTGAGTGTTCCGTCCACTTGTGCCGAATATTGACTCGACTTTCAGGCTATTCAAGGAGATTGAAAATTTCTTCGATGGGCTCAAAAAAGAAAACCCTTGGGAACGATTCGCTCGTCAAGATCGTAACAAAGCCAAGTTGAGGAGTATGGCAGATTACTGGACGAGGCAATGTTGCATTTCAGTGTACGTATCTTCCTTAATTTCCACCTACCAGGTGTGCTGAAATTTCGATATGAAGATCAACCTAGAATTGAGTATGCATCGGTTACACCTGGAATCACATCGTTTACATCTGGAATCCGTCGCGGTCGACCGGAAGGAGCACGCTGCTGTGCTGGCCGTCTCGCAGATGAGCGAATCTGAACGCCTGGTGCGTCAAACATGAATTGTGCTTTTACCGCTAATTTACAAGCTGCCTCTGGCAGCAGCTCCTTACACAGATACGCGGTACAGTGTGATTCGTTCATATGTGGTTTGGTTTCTGACTCGGATTTCTAGGGGACGTCCATATGGGGAAATATGTGCTAGCGTCTTTTTTTTTTTAGATCTCACAAGGGCAGGGTCATCGCACGTTTAGTCTGTACAAGCGCTCGCCGGCGCTTCGCGCCGGCTTCCACTTGTGGACATTATACATTTAAGTTTGAAGGAAGAATTTACCCAAATTGACGCAATCATGATATGTATAAAATCGCAGCTGCGCAGCACACCAATGAATAGCTTCATGACGTCGCCGTTTGACGGCACAGTCTGGTCGAAGTGAGGGCTTAGGGCGCAGGAACACAGAGTTAATCGACACAGCGCAGGGACAGATCTTAATCAACGTTATAGGCTTTTCGGGTTCTTAATAGTAAAACAATGTCCATTGAAATTTTAAAGTGGAGGCTCAAGTTGTAAGTGTAGCAGGAATCCAGTATCTAGTCGCTCGCTGAGGTTGCTGTGAGGCGTAAATTGCGCCGGGACTACATATTCCAGGCATGGAAGCTGCAGATCTGGGGCAAAAGCTAATTAGACCGATGGCGTACTTTGGCGGGGAAAACCCAGGTGTTTGGATGGAAAAATGATCCGCAAAATATTAGCGCTCATTCGCGGGCGCTCCCGCAAAATAGCTTGATGGCCGCTGCTTGGGCAGGCAAAAAGCGGAAGGAAATCCAGGAGAGTGGAAATGAGTGGAGAATTATTAGCGCTCCCACCGATTCGAAGCTGATTGGGGACGCTTCCAAATAATCGAAGCAGATGTGCCAAAAGCAGAGGCTAAGGGTTTCGAATCGACACCAGAAAGATTAGCGCTCATTTCCGCGCACTCCCAGTGATCTGATGCTGATTTTAAAAACCACATGAAATTCATGTCACTGCATAAATCTAATTGAAGTGATTTGGCCAACAGCCCACACAGTGCCCACTGCCGGTGATTCATTTTTGCCGATACTCCGTGGGCTGATGGTTGGCATTGTGTATTTTATAGGCGTGCACACGCGGTTGGTTAAATCATTGGCGCCGGTTTAGCGCCTAGAAAATTTAACGTGGCTACCCCAAGCAAAGCGGTGTTTGGCTTTATGTACAATTTTATAGGCGCGCATGTGCTTAAAGTTGGTCATGGGGCTAAAAGCCCCGACGAAGCGCCGTTTCGTGAGCGTTTCCAAAGGTCTGGACCGAGCGCTTCCAAAGCCTCGGGCCTGATCTCCCAAAAGCGGAGTTTGAAAAGGCTTCAGACGGACAGGCTTAATTTTATAAAGAGAGTGAGTTAACCGCGCCACTGATGTAGGGAGGGTAGCCTTATTACATAATCGTCGGAGTTTAAATTTGTTCCCACGACCTTTGAGCACGTACCGCCATTGCTCTACTGCTTCCTGCTCGTTCACTGGCCTCATCCCACGTCTTAAACGTTGAATGCCCCACAAGTATCGATGGCAGGACCTCCCAGGCCAGCGCAGCGTCACGAAAATTGTGAAGAAGGAGATCCCGGAGTGGAAAGACGGCTTGTATCCAGAGCAGCATAAGCTCATTGTACGCGTACTGGATGGCGAGGATATCTTCTGTTGTATGGCCACCGGCGCTGGAAAGTCGGCCATCTTTGCTGTTCCTATTATCATCCTCCGAGAAATGGTACGCAACCCCCACTTATATCCAGACCTTCCGGTTCGCGCGCTGCCGGTGGGAATGGTCATTACACCTACAAAAGGGCTTGCTGCTAACACTGTATGGGACAATAACTTCCAATATGCGTATCCCAATGCCCTTTAGGTTCTTGAACTCAAAAAACTGCGTGTTCCGGCGTTTGCATACTGTAAGTACTTGTACTGAGGCAACCAGCCAACCTACCGTGACGCCATCAAAAAGATTGGGCAAAGCAACCAGCCCAAATTTGACTGTGACGGTTGGAAATTTGGCAACCAAATACATTAAACCTGTCCCCATACACCATTTTAAACTCCATTTGAGCCACTCGTTCTGTATCTAATCAACAACGACGATGGTTTGAGAGCTTTTTGACATTTTTTATAGGGTTTTTCATGGGAACAAAAATTATTTCGTCCATGTCACGGTCTTGAGCAAGGCAACCGAAGGCATCGTGACCGTGACCCGGCGCGTTTGGGCAACGCAACAGACCCCATCGTGACCGTGACGGTTGCCTCGGTACAAGTACTTACAGTACTGCCACGATACCGTCACAGAAGCGCGCAAGACTGGCCGTAATCTCGTTGCCGAAATCAAGGAGTGCAAGACGTGGAACGTCATCTGTATTGACCCGGAGCACCTTAGGTAGAGGGCTTGGCGAGAAATTACGACTTCAGATGTCTTTCGGGCTAATCTCGTGTATGGATGCACTGACGAGGCGCACCTGATCAATCAGTGGGGCGCGGGTTTTCGGCCAGACTTCAAGAACATAGGCATCTTTTTTCGCGGTCGTCTCCCCTTCACCATCTCGGTAATCGCTCTCTCCGCAACCGTGCAACCTGGAGCGCCGACGCACGCCATTTGTGCAAGCCTTGGGATGTCTGGCGACGATTTTCACGTTCTACGAACCTCAAATGAACGCTCTAATACGCAGATCATAGTGGAACCCCTTGAACATGGACTTGGCGGCAAGATCTTCCCTCAGCTCATCCCGTATCTCAATTCGCTTCGTAAAACAGTTATCCACTGTCATTCTCTCAACACTCTCCTGCGTATATTCCTTTATTTATGGAAGGCCCTTCCTCCCGGTCCGAGTCGGCTACGACGCATCAAGATGTACCATTCCTTGCGATCACTCGAAGACAACGAAGAGATCTTACGATTGTTGGATGAAGACCCGGAGTGCCAAGTGGTGATCGCTACGGTCGCGTTCGCGAATGGACTGAATGTCAAGTCATTGCTGGATAGCATCTCGATGGGCTTCCCAGACACGGTCGACCAGCTCTGGCAGGAGAAGGGGCGGGTCGGCAGGAATCCGGATACCTCTGCACGCGGAATTATTTTTGTACAGCCGAGCGCCGTTCTTTCTGCGCAGAAACAGATAGCTGGTGGTTTTTGTTTCATCATATTCTTGTACCCATTTAATTGACGTGCCCAGGCCCAGGCGTTTCCGATCCACCACCAGATGCACGCACTGCGACTGCCAAGGGCAGACAGAAGAAGAAGAAGAAGGCCAAGCCCATGGAGCACTCGAAAGCACTTGTTCTAGTGGAAAAGCGGTGCCTCAACGCGGTCATAAATCGCATATATGAAAATCCTCCGCTCGCAAAAACCACTCTCGATTGCATCAAGGCTAAACGCCGACTCCCGTGCTCCCTCTGCGCGACGCGAAAAGAAATCGAACTCCATTTTGAAGCTCCACCACTCCCTCCCGGCATTACCTTACCGCCATTCGTACCTCAGATGCATATTGAAACTCTTTTGCCTGCACAGAAGAAATTAAGATTGAAGAAGAAGGAACGGGAGCTCGCCGAGCCAGCACTTGTCCGCTTCGGAGAAACCGTTCGCCTCTCAGAGCGCAAAAGTGCAGCGAACCAGAACCGCCCGAAGTCGTCGTATTTCCCCACCTCCATAATCAAATCCATCCTCGAGAAACTCCTTATCTTCGACTCCATTGACACTCTCAGAACAGTTGTTCAATCGTGGTTTTTCATCATTGGATATATCACTTCGCTATGGGAGCTCATTCGAAATATGCAGGTCACAATTAATGCTCAGCGAGAAAAAGCACGATTGGACAAGAACGCGAAAGCACGCGCCACCCGAAGAGCCCAGAAGGACGCATACGACTCTGAGCTGGAGGAGGAGGACAATGAAGACTCCGAGGAAAGTTCGAGTTCTGACAGCGAGGTAGATGCCCATCCACGTGAGTTCCTCGAAATGGCTGATGAGATCAGAATCGTCGTCTACTCCCAAGATGAGCCTTTTATTTATATATTCACGGTCAGAATAGGTTAAAAGCAGGGAATAGAAGGGTGCGTACCGCCAACAGTCAAGAACCCGAGCCTCCCATATCATCGTCATGCTCCGACTCGTTGGATAAAAGTCGCACTTTTTGAGATCAGTTGGCCGCTTCATATTTGTAGCATTGGAGCTCCTAGACAGGGAAGATGGATCCTTGGATGCAGCCGGGCCGTAGTGATTGGACGCGCATGAATTCAGGTCTGTGGCTTTGGTATGCCAAGTTTCGGGAGTGCTGATGACGTTGCGCCATGATTTGTATATGTTCGGCGTTGTAGCAAGAATCATCTTCAGACGCATGGCAGTCCCATGAGATGCGCCGTCACCGCGCAGCCAGGAGAGTAGGTTATCCCATTCTTCGGGTTCCACGCCCATTTGTTCGTCGAAATCCCCATTGGCATTCTGCATCCCTTTATTCTCCACCTCCCGTTCGCTATTAGTACCGGTGGGTTGTGTTTTGGTTCGGCGCACGCGCAAACGATGCTTCGCGATGGGGGTGGTGCGGAAGCGAGCCGATATTTCCTTAGAAAGCGGGTGTAGGCGAGGAGCGTAGTCGACGAGAACACGGGTCAACTGAAGCTCTGTGACCATGCTGTTGTGAGCCCAATCGATACTGGCGTATACGCTCTCCACGGTCATCGTTTGGCGTTCCTGTTTTATAACCCTAGCTATATGGTCGTCTGCTCTGAATGCATTGGGCTGGCAGTCAGCATATTCGAACGCGGTGCATGCGCACCCGACTTTGAGCTGGTTCTCGCGTCCGATTCCATGTTCAAAACCGGAGAGTATTGTTGCACGTTGTCGATAATTTTGCCATATCGTGCCTCGCCCCGCGCAGCGCCAGCACGGACTTGCTCCTTCAGCTCCGCTAGGCTCTTATCGGTCATAGAATCCAAGGCATTCCGCGCGGTGCTGTCGCTGACGATGGCGCCGAAGCGGGAATAGACGCGTTTGACGTCGACGTGGGATTTACATGCAAAATGCCAAATGCCGAGCGGAAGTGCTAAATCACCGTTTGCATATTGGTTGCGAGCGACAATGAAAGAGCTGATGGCTCCGACTTGAATCTATACCATAACGCCCCGTTAGCAAAAAGGTACGCAGAAAAAAGAAATAACATACAACGGGATGGGGACGGTGCTCTCGTACCACAACTACACCGTTCTGACGCGGCGCACTCATACACTCGGTTATATACCAGATAAATTCGTCCTCTTTGGCATACTGATCTGCGAGCCCTTGGATGCTAAACTCGGTATCCTCCCAAGTGACCACCTGTGCATTTTTGTTGCGCTTGTTTGCTGTAGCTCGAAGGTGGCGGCGGCTCGGGGGACCATTTCGCTTCTTGGCGGCAAGTTTACCGAATTTAAAGTAAAGGTTATTGCCAACGAGCCGGGTAGCCCAAGCAGACATGCAAGGGCGGGCAAATCGAATGTCCTTTAGGGTTTTTTTAGGGGAGAAGGCAGCTGTGCGTTGCTCGGGATGTTTCTCTTTAGGCCGACCTTGCGGGTGATTGTACAGCAGAGGAATGATATCTGCCATCGCAATGGCAGTGGAGCCTTGCATAAATGCGCTCACCACAGAGCGATGACGTGCTGTTCGGAGATCTGGCTCTCCGCGGACACGAGGATGGAATAGGGTTGCTAAAAATTCTCCAAGGCTGGCAAAGCCGTACGTCGACAAAACATCATCCATTTTTTGCCATTTTGTTCGCCGAGGGCCACGCAATGATATCTGCGTCGATGCTGAAGAGGGCGATGGGGTTACAGGACTTTGTGAAGAGCTTCCTAAAGGTGGAGGAGGGATTGTAGGGACGCTAAGACGGGGAAGTCGATTGTATTTGCGCACGGGCTTAACGGGCTGGGTTGGGGGAGGATTTCCGTCCATGATGTCGTGCCGGGCAAACCCTCAGATATTTATACGCGTGCCTGAGGCGAATAGAGGCTCCAGATGATGCTGAGAGGCAAGAAAGACACGTCGAAGTCGGATGTCACGGTGTGTGACAGCACGCGAAATTTTTTCAAACTCCGAGGATTATGTAATAAGGTCGCCCTCCGATCACTTGATCGCGGGAATCGACAGACTACAACAAGCGAGGCACGAGCTTCTCGTTGTAGCGTCTGTTTATAAGAGACTATCGCACGTTTGACTGACGTTGTGACGTTTGCCGATTGACGCAGCTCGGCGGTTGATTGACGCATAATGTCACACTGCCGCAGTGTCACGTACTAGTCATAATATTGGATCCAGGTTCATTGACGCACACCGACGCACGCCCTCTGCAATCACTTAGATATGTATACATTTCGCAGCAAACAACCCTGATAGTGCTCGTAGATGTCCAGTACCGCAAAACATGCGCACTGTGAAATTCAACAAACCCTCCATTCGCCTCACGCTCCGTCTCATACAAATTGGCTATTGCTTTGAATAGTAAATTGCATTGCACACACAGTCGGGACAACACCAGTGGCGGAAACATGGAGAACGAAGATATTTGAAGGACGAGATAGTATTCAAGTCGGCGGGATGAGCTACCTCGAATGCCCCACGAAATGATACGGCCCCTAGCAAGCTGTTAAAACTGCAGTGCTAAGTATAATAAGACCCAAAAACAGACCTAAACAAAATCTGCAGATCTATATAGGCTTGAGCGCGAACTCGAATGGTCGCTGCGCGCCAGTGCCAATGCTCACCGCCTCCCCTTTCTTAAGCGAAAGAGAGCGCACGTGAGAGTACCAGTCCTACCGGGCATCAGTGGAGGGCCCTCCTGTCGGCGCACAATTCTGCGCGCCTCGATCGCGAACTCATCCAGATCGAAATAAAAGAGATGTTTATGAAGCGGCGCGGGGGAATTGTCAAGAATTGTCACAGATCGTAAACCCGTACTTGGCACCAACCTCGAACGTGGCGCACCACACCGTCGACGATCATGTTCCGGTGGTGACCATCGGTTTGGTCGAGCGTGCGCTACTCAGAACACTCGCGTGTGTGGGGAAGAAGCGGGTAGAAATCGGCCTTAATCAGATAAATGCGGAAGCAAGCCGCGGTGAGAGCAGGAGAACCCGCGATGTGGGCGCCGCCTGCTTCGAGGCGTGGCAGCAAAACGGGGGCTCGCAGCCGGCTCGCGCAAAGAGACGTGCACGGCAGGGTACTGTGAACGCGTATACACCCGTGCTGGGCGCCAGACAACGACCAGGCGTGAGCTGCCGTGTGTGCGGATGGGGGTGCACCGTGAGAGGAAGGGTGTGGTAGCAAGCACACATGACGATGAGACGCGAGCCACCTACTGCGGACGGGAATTGGGCCTGCTTCGACGGTGTTGTAGCAAGCGCGAAGAGATGGCCTAACATGCACCTGCTAGGGAGCTGCGCAGCGTGGAGGGGGCAGGGACGCGAGGAGAGCGAGAAAGATAAGGCGGCCGCGGAGTGCGGAGGTCGGGCTGGGCGGTAGAACGTGCAGGACGGTACGCGGGGATGACGCAAAGAGAGTGCCCCATCTGCAGGAATTAAATTGATGAGCATCTGTCTCGGAAATGCCTTCATATCACACAGAAGCGTTCGCATAACTTCGACTCGCTGGTTCTCGCCTTTGTGATGCACTACAGCCGGGCCGCGGGGCGGGAGGGAAACGTGAAGGACGGGCCAGCTATCCTTAAGAGAATGTGTCAATCAATTAAAAAATCCGGGCGGCGCTTCGCGCAATTGCCCTAGCCAGCAGTGAGCACTCCGAGGGTGGCGTGGAATTCTTGAATCATCGAGAGCCCAACGGGCCAGTGAGTTCAGAGAAAAAGTGTGAAATCAAACAGACGGCGCTGGAATGTGCGTAAGCAGCCTGCAAGTAAACGGCCTCGATGAAGAAGAGAGGTGGCGGAAAGAGAAGAAGGAAAGATGTCGTAATGACTTTGATCCCATCAACTACCTCTCTCCAAACGCCCATGGTCGATTCCGAGTATATACGAGAAGAATGGGAGTGGGACTCATTCAGTCCCATCATCAGTGCACGATTCCCATTCACAACGTTGCAAAGAATGGGACTCGCTTCTGTTCGTGTGCTCGGCTATCAGGCCATTTGATCGATGTCCTTTTTTATCTTACTTATCTCTCAATCCCGTATACTGTACTATTTCGACCAAATGTTCAGGTGACGGGTGACGGGTGACGGAGGGTCGTGAACTGAACACTTTTGGTATGGGTGACGGTGACTGTCAGATTTTTGGGCCCAAATAGGCCCCAAAATGCGAAAATTTCTGGTCCGGCATTCGCCGGACTACCATTTATGGTAATTTTCTCATGATTGCCGAGGAATGAACACCTTATCCAGTGAACATCTTAGGTGACGGTGACAACCCCGTGAACATTTGGTCGAAATAGTACAGTAATTAGAAAAATGGTCTCTTTACATACCCCAACCCTTAGTTACATAGTTACAATGTAGACTAGAATTACCTAGTAGTACTGCCGCATAGCCCTCGGGCCAGGTACGTACGGCAACCAATAGAACTTCAGTTCAGTTCAGTTCAGTTCAGACTATCTTGGCACCCGCGGTGATCCGCCATCAATCAATTCGTGTGCTTGGCTATCAGGCCATTTGATCGATGTCCTTTTTTATCTTACTTATCTCTCAATCCCGTATAATTAGAAAAATGGTCTCTTTACATACCCCAACCCTTAGTTACATAGTTACAATGTAGACTAGAATTACCTAGTAGTACTGCCACATAGCCCTCGGGCCAGGTACGTACGGCAACCAATAGAACTTCAGTTCAGTTCAGTTCAGTTCAGACTATCTTGGCACCCGCGGTGATCCGCCATCAAGCAGTCACAGTGTGCCAGTTCGCATCGGACCGCCATCATCGTCGGCGCGTTGTTGGTGGAAGAAGATGTTTGGTGAATTATTAGAGTGTTAAGTACAATACAAGTCTAAACTTCAGGGGTTGCACACCCATCGCGAGTCACAAGAAGCACTTAGCATATAAGTATGTAAAGCCTGGACTCGCCGAGCATATACTGTATATACAAGTCTCTACAAAGAACTTGAATTCCTTAATACAGATTGAGAGCCACTTTGTACTGCAAATTTGAGAGTCTTAGCTGAATCTAACGCGCACTGTGCATTTCTTTTTAGTGACGCTCACAGGCCATGGATAAGCACGCACGTATGGCGCGAGGTCTTTTGAGCACCGAAAAAACCTCGAACAAACTCTGTAATATCCAGGTCAACTGGGGGGAATACCGGAACCAATGCGGAATGATATGAAATATTCCTCTGTAGGCGCCATGAGCACACATAACCGTGAAATAAGATGTTCGTGGCACTCTACAGGGTGCAGAACGTACTGTATTATTTTCAGAACGAAAATCGAAGTCCCCGAGATGGCCGAAATCTGTCGGGTTCACACGCGTTCAAACGCTGAACCGAACCTGAACGCGTGTTCAGGTTCAAGGTTCAAAGATTCTCCGAACCGAACCGTCCCAGCACTACCACATACAAGCACTTCGGGGACGCGAGTGGATGTCAAATGTAGTGAAAGAGACTGGTGAACTACAAGGGAAAGATGGAGCAGTCGAAACACGGCTACTAGACCGGGAATGAGTGTAAGAAATAGATGGTGCCGCTCGGAATGGTGCACGGGAACTCAATGGCGTCGAATCCTTAGTGCAATATTGTTCGAATGCACCGTGAAGGCCATGTATGCTTTGAATGCCGCGGGATTGATCCGGCCCTCGGTATTTTCGAGGCTGAGGAAGGGAAGATCAAGGTAATTTTACTAACAATGTTGGTGGGGGTAACAGCTTTTACATCGGCAGAGAAATTGAACACATACCTGCAATAAGCCTTCAAATCTCTCGCCGCAACGGGAATCCTCGGAGTCGTCGTGCAAAAGGAATAGTCGGTATCCGAACGAGGTTATCCACACAATATATTCAGCTAACATCCATCAGATGCAAACAGACAAATTTTCGGTACGCTTTAATCTCCTTTGAACTGATATCGGCAGCTTCCTCGAAGATATTGGGGGCTGCGTCGGACATGATGGGTGTGGAGGACAAGTCGGCACAATTTTGATGGGTAATGGCCGGGTGATGGCGGCTTCGGGTCACGGA
Organism: Mycena capillaripes; assembly: GCA_029204075.1. Classification (NCBI taxonomy): domain Eukaryota; kingdom Fungi; phylum Basidiomycota; class Agaricomycetes; order Agaricales; family Mycenaceae; genus Mycena; species Mycena capillaripes. The sequence continues at coordinate 2,051,322 of JARHKZ010000019.1, read as the reverse complement.
CGGATCTTGTCACATCATGATGAGCTGATTGTTGAAATGACGAGTCCCATTCTGATGGGAGCCGCGAGTCCCATTCTTTGTGCCATCATTAATGGGACTCAGGAAGTGATAATGGAACTCGCGAGTCCCATTCCCATTCTTCTCGTCGGTACTCGTCGATTCCGCGCGAACCGCAGCTCGGGCCTTGACGCCAAGAAGGGATAGAACACTGAGGAGGCTTTCCGATTTGGGGGCCTGAAGCCATTGTCTGCCCGTGTTGCGAGGCTTCCCATCCCGCGGGAGGAGGATAGCGACCAGGGTCTGGTGAGAGCATCCTGTCTTATACGTTTTCCACCCGTTGCGATATCCCTTGCGGAAACTGAAGCATTCTGGTATAGACTACCTCAGATTTCATTATAAACCAGCGGTCATCGCGTTTCATGTAAATGCCTCCAAAGTTTCTGAGGTCGTCAAGACTGGTTCTTTTTTCAACCTTCCACTATTTGCCAGAGCGGTGGTGAGTCTCCCTGATATTTTGATCGCTCCCGTTTTCAACAGTCTTGCAGCACAGCTCCATCGCTGACGCCCGGCGATAGAACACTCGTTGTTCTCGGCCTCCTCCCAAAGAACTTCACTGTGATCCCTTACGGATCCGCGCGACAGATGCGCATATTGAAACTGGGAAGAGATAGGGATGGTGCTTTGGCTCTCAAAGTATCCCAACTATACCCTACGGTAATCAATTAATGGTTATCGGACGTCAATTATCACTAATCTCGCCCAGGTCTCTTTGCATTTGTGGGCGTCGGAGGTCACAGCGTTGACAATTCATCCCGGGCATGGAGGCTATGGCCTTACATCTCGGATGTGGGTCTCAGGTTAGACAGAATCCCTCAGGTCGAGGTCGTTCCGGCAAACGGCACAGTAACTACCGCATCTCTGACAGAAAACCCAGCTTTATTCTGTGTGAGTTTGCCTTGCGACACCTTTCGCTAATTCACAATTCTCTAACATGTGTAGATGTAGGTAATCCGTAACTTATCCATCTCTTTTGATGTCACCAAGATCGTGGCCGAAACATTCCTTGCGCTGGTCGCCTTCGAGCATGTGTGGAATTTGGACTATCCCACAGCTTCCACGGTCTTCGGAGACTACCAAATCCTGCTCAACAATAGTCCGACGAAACTGGGCTCGCGTTGCTCTGGACCAAAGAGAATGCGACTCAGTTTGTCAATTTATTGTTCGGGGGTCCCTCGTACGGAGCGTCTTACAACCATTCTTCCCTCCGACGTTCGATATGCTGCTCGGCAACGGAACGCGGATAGACAATCTTGCGCAGCTGAATGGTGCCTGCTCGACACTTCTCTGCGTCCCGACACTAATGATATCTTCTACGTCTAAGGCTGGCTAAAAATATGATTATATTAGAATATATTCTATTATAATCATAGGATTACAATTAGATATAGAGGCGGCCATAATCTTTGTCCTTCGGAATATGGAGGATTATATTAGATTACAGTATGATTATATTACGGTATGGGGCCCATAATTAATCATAATCTCAAGCCACCAGGCATGCAGAAATCCCCGGATTCGGAGACGTACGGCGAAGTACGGCAAGCTCAATGATCTACAATCAGTTGTTTTTCCACTTTTCTGGGTGGTTCTGACTTGGTTCTGACTAGGGCATCAAATTAGGGCATCAAACCGTCCGTAAATTCTACGGAGTTACGAGCCGTAAAGACGGTTACGGACCGTATCGTAACGGACTTGTTGCTTCACTCATACAATACGGTTACGCTATGGCTTGACGCGTAAACGCTCCCCGTAACCGTCTGTTTACGCGTAAACGGCTTCGACCATGCCGGCGATGCCGATACTTTTTTTCATCTGATGGCCATCGCGTATCACATTGCCGAGCTCTTTTGGGATCCGCCAACACGCCGCTTCACCCAAATTCGATCGGGTTAGCCATCTCAATGTGTTTCACTTCAGGTAAACAATTGAACTGCGCTTCTGAGACTGACATTGAGCTCTCATCAAATTACTCCATTTTGATTTTGGGTGGTAGTGCTCAGAGAATCAAGTTCAGTTATATCCTACTGATCTCCTGCATGCTCAATCGATCCTGTGGGGCCCTTGGAGGTGTTGCGATCAAGTGTGTGAAGAATCTTGAAAAAATGCCGTAAATTACGCGTAAACGAACGTTACGTATGTAACCGTCCCGTTTGGCCTTTCCTTTCTAGCCGTTACGCACGGGAAGGGCGTGACATCCCAGATATACGGCGTAAAAATTCCGCTGTATGCATAATACTGACGGTTTGATGCCCTAGTTCTGACGGTCCAAAAACAGTCCCATTTCACGAACTCCGGTCACATCAACATCTTCCTGACGGTTTCAGACCGAGTTGGAGGTTTATTTCAGCGGCATCTATCCAATGGCAGATGACGATGACAATGTTATTGCATGGTGGAAGGTAACGGTTGATCTCTTTTTATTTATTTTTTGTTGCCTGATTCACTTTGTCAGATGCATGCAATCCACTTCTCCATCCTGTCTCGGATTGCGTGCGATGTACTCGCCATTCCCGGCGTCAGCATTGCTTTGGAGTGACTCTTCCCAAGCAGCAAACATACCATGTCCAATTCTCGGCCGTCAATGGCTGCTTCCACTGCAGCTTCAACTGTGGTCGCAAAAGAGCCCTTGAAAGCGGGCTTTGGCGAAGTCTTGATTACTTGGAGGGCATTAGTATTCATTAAATACAATTAAATATGATTAAAGTCCGATTACAATACATTATGATACCCTTAAGATTAAATATCGGCCAAAACCTTAAGATTATATTATGATTACAGTACATTATGGTCGGAACCCATATTTAATCATAATGTTCCACCCTTATCTACGTCAAGAGTCTAGTTACACCTCAGGAATTCCCGATGGACTACAACATGAAACTGCTGTTCATGGAACATCTGGCTGCGGAGGATTTCTCCACTTCCCTCGTACGTTAATCACCGTTCCACCACCGATATCTACTGAACCTTATCGGAACTGGTTCATCCAGAGGGGACTGTATGGTGGAAACAGCTCGCAAATCAACGCCATCCCGTGGATGCTACGGCGTACACTCATTCAGAGTCCAGACCCATTTTCACTATGCAAGTTCAAATTACAGAGCTCCGGGTCGTCACCAACAAAGGGTCTCATTCGTCGAGGGTATGTGCTCCTTCCCACTTGCATTGATTGATCTCTTGACTTGAATTATCCAGGTGTCGTCAACAACATCGCCGGCAGTATGCCGCCCGACTGAGATTACGGAGCATACTTGAACTATATCGATGGCCGCTTGATTAATTGTGAGTCGGTCATTCCAGATCCATACGCACATACTCAACGAGAGATTTATTAGGGCAAAAGTGCTATTACGGGCCTCACTATCCTCGTTTGTAAGCTCTCAAGCAGACGTACGATCCTACCAACCTCTTCCGCGTCCCCAAGTCTATCGGGGTGTAAGCACCTCTTGCTTAAACTGTCCTTCTCTCTGCCAACATTTTAATATATTCAACTAGTCCCAACTTCATTCTTTGTGCTGACTTGAACGGATCTTGGCAGCTCGCGACTCTTTGCTCTGTTTGGTAAGTCATTTATTTACCGGTACTGGATTCCGCATTGCAGGCTTGAGACTGGTAGACTGCCATCCGCCCTAGATGCTCCGGAGAGGAGATAGCTAAAAAGACGTCGCACGAATTTAGAGCCATATCAGCGCTCATAATCATGAATCCCGTCCATCTTACGGGTGTACTTTTCGGATAGCTGATCCGAGTTCGCTTGAGCGAACAACTTTCTTGCTTTCACGCCATGTTGTCACAAGCTCGCATTGTTCTCAGGTGGGCTTCTCGGCGCTCTTCTTGAGGCTTTCCCAGGTTTTTTCATCGTTTCGTGGCAACACTTAAGGAATCAGATCTCAGAAGTTGAACGGGGGGCCGCTGTCACTTTATCATACAGCTTTCGTTGACCAGCGCTCGGTCATCATCCGTTTGAGCCAGTCGATATGGAGCCGCGGACCGCGAGGTGTATTAGCAGGGGGTGTTACGTCTGCGCTGTCCGCCTGCGAGCCAGTTGTCACCTCAAGGTGGACTTCCGTCGACTTGGGAGCTGCAAGTAGTAGACAATCACGGACCTGAGTGGGCGCCTTCTGCAAGCGGTATCAAATTCCATTTCCTCCTTTCGGTGGATCTACTCGGAGCATTTCGAAGACCGTGATGTGCCCGGCATTTTATTTTATTTTTTCAAATTTTAACAGCTTTCCTGGAATCACGGGGGAAGAGCCGAATGATACCACGGCACATAGGGAATTTGCGGCTGGCTTTTCTTTTTTTCCTCAAAGAAAAAGATCCGTAAGGGCATAATCGGACAACCTCGCAACCTTGTGCCTGAAGAGGATATGGATGGCTGTGGAATACTTTTGAAGGGCTTGGCAATATACTATCATCTACGGAGTCAGATACATAGCAAGTAGCAGGTGGTAATACTGTATTCATACTCAAGTGACGGCTATTTAGTGCTTGGCCTCGTTTATGCGTTTATCCTCACGTTTAAAAAGGGGAAATGAAGCACAACTGCGATACCGAGGCCAGCCGCCATCGCATGGATAAGCCACCTGTTTTTTTTTTTTTTTTTTTTTTTTTTTTTTTTTTTTTTTTTTTTTTTTTTTTTGCATCACCGGGCAAGGCTGTAATATCAAAACCAAGCAAGGCTGTTAGTCAGTTGAGACCTTCATGTCGGTCAAAGCATTACAGCCTTACATGTCAAAGCATTACTGGGTCAGGTTGAATGGCTCCATGCAGCCTTGCTTTATAATCTTCTTTTTATCCTGGTCGGAAGCCCATAGGAATATTTGCACGCTAAATTACCCTCAGTGCATCTGGCGCTAGTTAAATCAGCCCTATCGTGAAATTCCCGCTATATAATTCGACCAAATCTGACTTCCAAACTGAATCAAAAAAAATTGACACGATTTTTGTGAAGTCGGTTGATCAAGTGGCCGCGTCAAGGTTTTGCCGTTTTGTTATTGCCTCCATGGTTCAAGGCTATGGGCGCTATCGACTACGGACGGGATGGGAGTCACCTCGGATGCCAGTGATTATGATTCCTCTTGAGGCATTCCACGCTGAACGACACGACAGCCTGTGCGCCTAACTGAGTCCGAATCGCTCTTGACAGACGCTGTATGCGAACTGCATATGTTATTGGATATTTCCCACTACCAGAAAAATAAAGACGAGCTTCATTCGATGAAAGGGGCCGGCGCCGTCTGTAGCCTCTGGGCACCAGAACCCGGAATAACGGGACAGAGACGGAACGCCCAGGACAGACGCCCGCGGCATGCACGGCTCGTAGCTGTATTTACACATGGGGAGCCGCTGTTGTTCGTATCAATCCAATGCGGCACGGTTTACCGTAAGTTGGGGGCCCCTTCCTCGCGTACAATGCTTATAAGGTTGGCGCCAATTTTACCCACTTGTCCCCAACACCGTGGCTCGTACTGAAGATGTCGGATTTGAACAACCAGCCCATGTTCGTATATATCCACGCCGACTTCCCTTACACTACGGATCTGTTCCCCACGAACCGCAAACTCAACTACGCGCAGACTCCGTCCTTCGAGGAAGCGCACATCGTCGTGCGAACCGACGGAGACGACATCGTGATTGAGCCGCGTACGGGCGCGATGGTCAAATGCAGACACGAGACACGCTTCCTGCTCGATGGCATGTCGAAACACTTGCCATATGCGATCAATAATATCGCGCACTTCACCTACCTCCTCGACGGCCACAACGAGGCAGATCCGTTCAAGGGCCAGTTCGCGCTCGAGATGCACCGCCTGAGGGGCGATTACCCTCGGCGCACGATGGACCAGAACGTTGGACACGATGGAAACATGGTCGTCGATGGCGCGGTGCGGTTCACGTCTGAGGCCGGCGCCAAGTACGGGTTCACGATCCGTAACACGTCCCCCGACGCTCTCGTCCCGCAGCTCTTCTTTTTCGATCCGGAGGAATACACGATCCAGGTGCGTCACGTTATGTACTTGTGGGGCAGCGCGCTCACGCTGACTTCCACTCGCAGAAATGGTATCCGTCCGACAAGCAGAACGGCATGCCGCTGCAGGCCAACACAGGGACGCTCACGCTCGGCATGGGCGAGCAGAAGGCGTACGAGCTCGTGCTCCCAAGGGACAAACGGGAGAGTTCTGGGTTCTTCAAGTTGTTTGTGACACGCGAGGTTGTTGATCTCGGGTGGATCGAGCAGCCAGTGCCACTATTTGACGCCAAGTATCCGGATGTGGGTGGGCGGGACAACAAGAAAAAGCTGGACCCTACGTTGGTGTGGGATGCTCTGACAGTTACTTTGACGATGACAGCACAGTAGGCGCATCATGTCGCGGGATTCCAGCGAGTAAGAGTCTGTGATTGTACCAAAACGAACTGTCTTTAAATTGCTTTGGCTTTTATATATTTATTCATCCCTTCTCCCTACGTTCAATCCTTCTGACACTCCTCCTCCTACTCTCTCTCGCCTTTCCCTCTCTTTTTCCTCCCTCCGTGGTCGTGCTCATCGCATTCTGCCTTGCTTGTAATTTCGGTTTTCGAGGATGTGTCGCACCCGCTCCACTGTCACCTCGCATGCCTTCGTTGTGACGACGTTCTCTCTCGATGTAATCCAGGGATCCACGGACGCCTTTCCACCTCTTAAAGCCATTTTATCCGGCTCTAGAGTGCTCTTGGAAGCGGGCGAGGTGAGCTCTCGACTTCGGCATGCTTTTCACGTTACGTGCTCACAAAAATTTGTCTCAGCTCCTGTCAAACCACGGTACTGACAAGCGTAGATAGAACAATTACATAAATCGTAAATAAATATGCAGGGACCCCCTATCGACGCTCAACAAAAATTTAGATCACGATGAGACCAGGCTCTTTTTCATTGTCTACATCTAACTTCCCTTTGATCGGAAGTTCACGTAATTCGTCTTTCAACTCCTCCGCGGTTTCATCCGATGCATTGAGCTTTGTCAGGAGAACCAGGTTGTTTCGGTGATCCATCCAGCGCAACGGTGAACAGGTTGATGGCTGTATCCTCATTTCCCTAAACCAGAAAATCGTCTCCTAGAAATGAGCGTTTTATCGATCTTGAGGTCTTGTTTTGACTTGGTGGAATGCGCGAAGAAGACTATTTGTCCGGGCTAATTTCACCGTGACATGCAAAATATCCCAATGGCAGGCATCAGTTAGTCCCTTCAAATTGCAAGAACATCAGTGTATTTTCACCACGAGCATCTAAAGCTGTGCTCAAACACTGTATGCGCCGTTACCATATCTCTGTCTCTGAGATCGAGATCCGCTTGAATGGCATCGAAATAAGTATGCTGCTTTCACATTAAGCGGGGCCAATGGCTGGGATCCATGCGCATGCCTCTGAGCCTCAGAAAACTCTCCGAGTTGTAATTTCGTCTAGTATTCCCACGGTTTATAATCAGCACATACGAAAATCCCAAGGTTACAGCTCCGCGTAGAATGGATTATGTCAGCGTAACACACTTTCAGCCGTTGCTACCATACACACCGGGACAGTATTGATAGAGATCAAAGATGACACGGGGACTCAAACTCAAGAAGCATGGTATGAATTTACAATTAAAACCGCGTCATGGGCATCCAGCTTATCTGAACTAATATCCAGATTATACCCCAACGTGAATAAATGGTACCCAATGGAAGAAAGACTTCTTTCGGCCAGAACTCTTACGCAGATTCTTAACGGCTACATGCAACGCTTCAGCTGCCCTGGACGAGTCAGGTGGTAATGTCTTGAAGAGATGCTCATAGACATCCTTGGCCACTTGTGGCGCATCGTTGTCCATGATTTGACCACATTGTTGCAATGACACCTCGGTATCCTGCTAGCAACATGCCAGCTGCAAGATGCACTGATTCGCCTCGGTGTTCCTTGTCACCGGTGGCAGTTTGACAGGCAGAAGAAATGCAAGATCTGCATGTGGAAGATTAAGCTGAATGATCCTTTCAAGCGTCAATTTTGAACTTCCAGCGAGGAGTAAGGCACTCTCTGTTGGAGTGGATCTGTCTTGTACCCCATGACATGCAAAGTGAACCTAACTGGATTTCATGATCTCATCCTCAACCCTTGCCACAGTTGCTTCGTGTGCGAACAAGGAGCACACTGGAATCTTGCCTAGGGCAGATTCCTGAATTCGTTGAATCTCCTCTCGAGTCCCTGGAAGACGACTTTGTCCGAATGTAGATGGTTGGGCAACTGCAAGCAATCGTAGATCCAGTGGTGATCTAGAACTCGGACGAAAGCCTTGCATTAATGCAGTCAGGGAGGGTGTATAAGAAGGAATCACAAAATCTGATAGCTTTGAGCCAAAGCCATCATCTTTTCCATATAGGCCAGCAGCATGGATAGGTAAAGAGATGAGCGGACCAGTAGGACACCACCAGATGCGCGGCAAATTTTCCTTTGCTGGAGTCTATAAAAATGATTCAAATGTTGAAATCAAGTTATTGAACTGAGGAACTCACTGTGATGGCAAGTGCATCAAGCACTGGTTTAACCAGTCGCAACCAGAGCTCCGACAGAATTTGCCCAAAGCTATCCTCCAGATCTGCAGAGCCTCCCTCATGGTTACCATACAATCGATCGATATCCCCACGGCCCATATAGGGCATAAGATGTTCAAGGGATCTGGTCAAGGTCTCTACATGCTCGGGGGTGAATTCAGAGAGAGGTACATGCAAGACTTCAGGAGTGCAGCTGGACATAACTACAAGAGCATCGCAGGAATCCTCCCCGACATTCAGGAGGACCACAGGGCCCTTTTGAGCTGCTGGTGTAAGTTCTGAAATGGTCTTAGGCAACAAGAACTGATGAAATCCTTCCAATCCTCGGATCATCTTCAGAAGCAAATCCCTTTTGAGAGCATTTTCATGTGCCTGCTGTGCAATAGATGCAAGAGACGGTGCAGTTCCAGATTCAGATAACTGGGGGTTATTCCTTCGGGTTGTTGCCTGTTCCAACTTGGCAGAGAGGGAAATGAGTTCATTGCCGAGATCAGGATATTTTTGTTTGAGAACATCTATTGGTGTACGTAGATTGAGCAACTGGCCCCATATTATTGTTCTACTTTGTTCCAACCATTCCACTGCCTTTTTTGGCTGATCAGCAGAAATGGCAGCTACAGCCGCATCCCTGGCCACAGCATCTGCTTCCATGATCTGGTGCTGACGGCCATTGATGGGCAACCCAAGCCAAGCCACTTCTGGAAGGTGATTAAATGCTATACGATAAGCTTCCAGATGGGATAGATGTTGTTCAATGTCAGTACCACCTGCCCACATTCTTGCGGCATGGAACCGGATATATGCTGCACCTGTTTTTGAGTATGCAGCAGAGCTGTACTGAAGAATCATTCCCTCAAGGTCACTTGGATCCTGGTATGCCACATAGCGGCACAAGAAGGCTTCACCAAGACCTGTCAGCATGCTGGGCCTGTCTGGGTGACCATCTGGAGTCAGTCGCAAAGCATCTTTCAACTTGGAAATACATTTCTCAAGGTCACTTGGGTCACTAAGCTGCTTAAAACGAGTCAATAAAGAAGCCCCGAAGTTGTGTAGCAGCTTAGGGTGCTCAGGGCTGTTGTCAGAGATAAGATGAAGAGCTGATTCATGCTTTGAGATTGCCATGTTGAGGTCATTAATGTTCTGAAGCCGAGCAAAACGGTGGTCCAGGGATTGCGCAAGATTGCTTAACCAGCCAGGCATGGCAGGGTGATCCATTGGAGTCAGATTGATAGCATGCTTTTGGTATGTAATACACTGCTCAAGATCAAAAAGATTGTGAAGTTGTGTGGAGCGATTTTGCAGGACAATCCCAAGGTTGTTGAGCAGAGCAGGTTTATGTGGGTCACTATCAAGAGCAAGACCAACAGCATCCTCCTGCTTTGAGATGCTCCTGTTGAGATCCCCTGAGTCATGAAGTTGATAAAACTGAATCAGCAGAGAAGCGCCAAGATTGCTCAGCCAAATATGTTTGTTGGAGTGGTTATCCAGAATTAGGTGAACCGCATCTTCATGCCTTGATATAGCTTTATTGAGGTCTCCGAGATTACCAAGGTGGTTAAAGCGAGCCACTAGGGAATTTCCAAGATTACTGAGCCTGGCAGGCTTCTCTGAGTGGCCTTCTGGAGTTATGTGAACAGCATATTCCTGCATTGTAATGCGCTCATTGAGATCATTCAAGTCGCCAAATTGCTTGAAGCGAGCCCCTAAAGAATTTGCAAGATTGGTCACCATGTCAGGTAAATTTGGGTGATCAATTGAAGTCTGATTGAGGACATCCCTCTGCTTTGAGATGGCCTCATGAATGTCACCTGGGTTACCAAGTCGTAGAAAGCGTTCATACTGTGCTCTCCCAAGATGTCCCAAATACAAGGGATCTGTGGGGTCATTGCGTGCTGCATCTTGATAAACACAAACTGCTTCATTAAGGTGGTCCATTGTGCGTGACGTCTCCCAGCATTTCCACCATATTTCTCCCAGCATGCGCAGAAGTCTTCCCTGCTGTATTTTTGAAGGTAGAAACAGAATTCTCTCATGCATGATCCAAGGATCCTGAGCACCTTGATGGAAGTGGACATTGCAATCCTCGGACATCTGCTTTAAGTGGGCCTCCATTGTTTCGAAATGGCCGTCAATGGAGTTGACTGCAGCACAGTTAGAAGATATCTGGGCCGTGTTAATTCTGTCTTACTCTGATTGCACAAGACAGTAATCTTATTGTTTGGGTCTGTGACTGCCGACTCAAATACAGAGATGTTGGCTTTCAATTTGAGCAATAGACCATCGGGATCTACTTGCACAAGATTGAGACACAAGGCTGTCCCATGAACCTTTCAATTACAAAGCAGTTTCAACAATTGGGCCACACGCACGGAGTTTATTGTCTCCAGCAATAAGTGCTTCCTCTCTTGTGCTTTCAATATAACTGAGAAGTCGGGCCCCTTGAGTTTCACGATGACCAATTACTGCCAGCAGGAATGTAAGGGCCTGTTCTGGGCTATAGCTTAATATTAGCTACAATTTCTTAAATATGGGCCATATAAACAGACATTTTGCACTCGGGCTTGAGTTTCCAGGATTTTTGAGAAGTCGAAGGCTCCGCTTTAACCAACACAGTTCGCAGACAGATATGCCTATCAAGAATTAGCTGGGCAGACATCTGCGTGTTTCGGGGAAGATCGCTAGGCAGATGTGGCAGAGATTCAATTTCAATATCTGGGAAGAATGAATGACAAGCTTAAGCGCTTCAGATGGGATAGGAAAGAAATGACTACCGTGAAGATGAATACTAGGGACGCAAAGTACTCAGTGCATGTTTTGATTAGAGTGTATTGAGACCCACGCACATTCGAGGCATCCTGAGTATCGAGGGCAAGTGGGTGTTTGCTGAAGAGTGCGATGGCTATAGCCCGTGTATAAATGAATGAGCACTCCGCGGATTCCTGGAGATCTTTCCATAAATAAAGACCTACAGTCATTCCGCGGTCCTTGCATTTTCCACGGTCCTTGCAATTTTTTTTTTTTCTGGGCTCAGAGAGCAAATTTTTGCGTAGTCTTTTTTTGTGAATCTCTTTGTATCATGCCCATAAATCTCACGGAATTTTATGGGATGTCAAATGTTACCGAAGAACTGTGGAACGGGCACGTGATCAGATGATCTGCAATGTATACAACCACGTCCACTCAATTGAATCGATTTTTGCACAGGAAAATTATGAGGGGCACTTATAAGATCTCAAGTGTCCACTGCAAAAAAACTGGGGGGAATGAGGTGTACCATAGCTTGAAACAAGCAGAGAAAGCTGATGCATCCACATGATATTGGCTCTTTGACCAAACATACTTGGTTCAAGCACTCTATGATTCTCAAAGTGGCCTATTAGAGGCATTAGCAGACCACAGATGCACATACAGCAACAGAAGTGGGGGAAAATCAAGTGTTGGGTTAATAACAGCTCAAACTGGCAAAAGCCAAATTCAAACTGAATCTGCAACATTTTGAGTGACACAGCATATTCCACCACAACCTGGACATGTAGGAGTATGCAGAGAGCCGGAAAATATCCGAAAATATCCAAGTCCCCGTGGAAATATGATATTATGCTTTTATTTGCGCGAAAATGCAAGGACCAATGATGCCGAAAAAATCGGCCCAGACGAATCAGCCTCAAATGAGCCAAAGACGACATTTTATAGCAATTTTTTTTTGCAGTACCATCATCGGGCTATCATAATGGTTTCCCTACATATTTTGCTTCGACCGATACACTTGATAATATGTCGCAAAATTGATCATTCTGAAACCTCGTGCAACGACCGCGGAATGACTGTAGAACATTCCGTTGATTGAGTCATAATCCGTGGAAACCGGTGTTCGTTATTCGGTACCACCCACTTATCAGACGCGCTTTGACGCCTATCGTACTGGTCGGGTTGTTCATTCATTCATTAATCAATTATAGTGCTGCGGGCCCTTTAGGGCCCATGTCGCACTTTACAAGAGGCTATGTAGGTAATAGCTGGCAATGCAGTCTGCCTGGGAAGGGGGGAGGGTAGGGAGAGTGTATGGAGAGGCGCCGAGGGTGTTATGAAAGTGGCGTGTGCAGTGAAAATATTGCAACAGAGGCTATTTCGTATCCGATGCTGAGTCGATAAGGAAAAGAGAAAAGTAAAGTGAAGGGAGGTAAAAGAGGAGAATGAACGGGACGTTAAAGTCGTAGTGTGATAGACGGCCCGTGGCTCGTACGAATGCGATAACCGGGATGGCGTCGTTCTTGGAGGAAAGAAGTGTGTGGAGGGAGAGGTGCGCGGTCTTCACGCGGATCATGAGACGTAGGCGGGCGACGCGATAGGCGGGGCAGACAAGGAGGAAATGGGGTACGGATTCGGCGACGCCGCAATGGAGACAGAGGGGGGAGGGCGCGAGTCTGAATCGGTGAAGATAAGCGTTAAGTCCGATGTGTTCCGTGCGGAGCTGGGTGAGGAGCTGCATTGCGGTCTGCTCAGCCCTGCATACCTTCTCCAGCGCCTTGGAAGGGGTCGCGTCGTCGAAGGTGGAGATGCGAGTGTGCCGAGACGACTTTGACCATTCCTCGCGCCACTGCGTCGCGAACGCCTTCGTACCAGTTGCGATGACCGTCGCGCGACTGGTAGGAAGGGGGTTCTCGAAGAGATTGATGCACGTAGAGAGTGGGGAGGAGGCGCCTTGGGCTGCGGCTTTGGCAAGCGTCGACCGTCTCGTTGCCGTCTATGCCGACATGCGCCGGTACCCAGTGAATGCGGAGTTGGAGGGTGCGACGGGCGCGGAGGAGGCGGGCGAGGTGGAGGCGGGCGAGGGTGGCGTGGAAGGCGGCGAGGAGGTATTGGTCAGGTTGGGGTTTGGGGGAGCAAGCGCGGCGATGGCTGGCTGACAGTCGATGAAGACGTCGACGTCCGTCAGACGCGGCGTGTTCGCGATGATGTCCAGCGCGAGGATCGCCCCGCAGACCTCGGATTCGAAGACGTTGTGCTCACTTTCTGTGCCTAGGTACTTCTGACGCTGCTCCCCCATCACTCCGTTCTTCATCGCGACCGCAGCTGCCCGGGTTGTGTACATGTATGTATATTGGCATTGGGTATTTCGACAGCCGCATGCTTCGGTAGGATGATCTGGCGAATTAGTTCAGAGGAAGAGGTAATGTTTGTGCCATTGTAGACGTTGTAAGGTTGAGCATCTTGTTCATTTGGCCATTTACGGAGGGCACGGTTTATTATTGATGATCACATTCGCTCAATCTCACAGCATGAGGCGCCTCTAATCATCCCACCAGTTCCAATTGGCCGCCACCATTCCGCTGTTCATTTGTCGCACGTCGCATGTTCGCCGGGGAACTGGAGTGTGGATCCGTGTTCGATGCTGATCCAGCGTGGACGGATACCGTTACACATTTCTCTTGCTTGACCCTGCCCTTGGGAAGCGGGTAATTTTGTTTAGATGGTTCGACGCGGATTGAGGTGTAGGACTGATGCAACTTGAAATATCTAGACATTCCGGAAGGTTTTGAAGGGCGGACGCAGTCCTCCGTAAAAATTCATCCTCTAACGTCGCGCACGCAACGAACATACCTGTCGGTGTACCCGTCCACGCAGCACGAGCGCCGAGCGGCGTCTTGCGCGCCGGCAAATTAGTTTTGACTCTAGATGAGACAGGAGCGAGTGCCCTAAGCCTCTGGCCCAAAGTAAAAAGGACGAACACGGGCAACGCAATCTGCAGACCGCAATCAAGATGTCTCGTGATCGGGGACAGTGGAGACAACGCTAAGGGAGACCAGCGCTAGCACGAGTAGGTCGAAGGAGCAAGGAGAACAGATCTGCGCAATTGAGCAGGAAAAATCCGGGCAAAGCCCGAAGTGTTAAGTATCGGATGGCGAGATACGTCTGCACAATCGCACTCGATCGAGGGCATAGATATATAAATGAAGGGAAAGACTGGTTTATAAACCCAAGCCAGACCCCACTGCCCACCCATGGGCACAGCGTGTGGGTCGCGCGTCCATATCCCGCCGAGGTGCAGCAATGTCCAACGCGGACCGTGTGCAGCGTGTACTGCTCCTCCTTGAGGAAGGTCTCCGCTCTAGTTCTTGCTCCATCAACAGTGCTTGCGGGTCCACAGACCATTACTGGAGGCTCCCAGCTAAGCGCGGTGCGCGGAGTCGCGGACCCATTTTCCTCCATTCACTGCTCTCGCCTCGACTCAGCGCTCGCGCTGCCCACGCCGGCCCACGCCCGCCTGCGCGCCCACAACGACTGGATGTTGAGACGTACATTCGTGATTGGCGGCCCTAAGCGCACTCAGCAGACGCGTCATCGCTCCAGTGTCGTCCCCCTCTCGCTTTCCGTGCCGATCTGTAGGCGCACAGCGCGCAGTAGCGCAGTCCCGTAGCGGTAAGAACACCTCAGCACACTCCCGTATTCGTAGAACAGCCCCCGGCGAACGCTAATGCATCAGGAAACACCTACTTTGCTAAAAAGGCCAGATTACCCTAAATTCGCCCTAATCTAGCTATATAAGTTCCCTTAGTTGCGTTAGCTATCTAGTGACCTTGCCGATAATTTAGCGCTAATTTACCACCAATCCTCCTAATTTAGTGTCGAGTTAGCTGAGGTTTGTCACATTTCCTCCACTAAATTGGTGCCTATTAGGATCAATTATCATATCTTTCTCGTCCCTTTTCTAGTCTGGAATGCATAAAAAGCATTGCATTAATGAGCAGCTGTACTACGATGGAGGACTATATATATGATCAACTACGGTAACAATAATAATAGTTGTCAAAGGAATAAGTATGGTCATAGAAAATTAATGGCGGCACCGTGCCAGCCGAATGGGGTGTATAATCAGCATGCAAGTAAGGAAAGTGAGGGTAAACAGTCACGAGCGAAGACAATCAACACGAATGGAGAGAAGAGTAGGAGGGGTGGTTTCATCAGTCAGAGTCCTCGACCTCGACAAGGTTGATGAGAGTGGCGGAGCTGCCAGCCTCCGGTTGGCAGGACTTGTCATCGCTAAAACCATAAGAATATATCAGTGAGAAACAGTGCAGGGAACTATAACAGTGTAACGCATTAGGGGCCCAATCACGTGTATCGGCGAGGGTCTTCATGTGGTTGCGATAGATATCTTCGTAGGCACCCTCGGTGAATGCGATGGTTAGGCGCTCTCCGGTAGCACGATACTCCATGAGAGATGCATACAACTGAACAACTTGATGAATCAACGAGGTAAATGATTGTTCGATGATTAGAACACACCGCAGTTGCGACTAAAGACACCATGGAATCGGGCAGTTCCAACTGCTTGGGTTTCTTGGCGATCGTAGAAACGAAAAGGTGCATGTAATTAGCTTTGAAATTACGGGTGAAAACTCCTTCTTTGATTGCAGCACACATCGCCGGGTGCATAAACGGGAGCTCCGTCATCAATCGTTTCTGTGGGCCGAAGTGAGAAGGTGTTGTTAACAATTGAATCCATTGCGCACCGTCCGGGGGTCAACTGGGAAGATGTAGCTGTGTTCCTTGAGGAGCTTCTCGACGAGCTCCTTGGTCTGGGCTGCGCCCATACCAGCGAACCCGGAAATGCCAGGAACGAGACCGGCACTGGTACGCTTGACGTCACCGCGAAGGATGTTGATTCGATCAAGGAGCTAACGCCAGAACTGGTAAGAATCGGACAAATGAGTGAGTATGCACATACGATGTCAGCCAAGATAGTGGCGTGTTTGAGATCACAGCCCAATCGTTCCCGGATGTGCTTGGCTTTAGGAAGAGAGTCTGCAGAGGAGATGAGATATGACCGAGCGAATCCAGCACGAGAAATGACCGGAGGGTAGCCGTTCTCAAAAAGAAGGGCGCCTTTGACGAGGTTGATGCCGTGGCGAAGAACGGCCTGGAGTTCTTCTGTCTGACTATTGAGCAGAATGTCCCTCTTTCCTGGGACTGGATACATGATCTGCGCCGAGGGATGCCAGGATGCCTCAGGCCGAGGGGGAGGGACGTCCAAGGCCCTGGGCCCCTCAAGCTTGACTTGATGAACAGGCACTGGTACCGGGGCGACGCGAATATGCGGCTTCTATCGCATTGAACGATGTCAGTGGTATGCGAATCATGGTGGTACATGCTTACCTCGAGATCAGCCTTCTTCTGCCGAAGAAGATCAACAAGACCATACCGCTTGCTGCCTTGCGAGGTTTCTTGGCCTTGTCGGACACCTCAACCGTAGATGATGTCCTCTTGCGCGATTTGGGCTGGTCGACCTTCCAGACTGGAATAAATGTGAATCTAATCTTGGGTCTCGGAAACTGACGTAGGTAACACTCACCTGCATTCTTATTGGCCTTGAACTTTGCTCCCCGGCCGCCAGAAACTTCTACGAAAAGAAAATGAAGAAAATTAGCGTGGAAAGACGTGGCAGGGGCGAGACACTGACTAGCTTCGACCTCGAAGGCCTTCTGCGCTTGCCGGGCCTTTTCTTCAGCGTCTGCGACGGTGATCTTGCGTTTCTGGGCTCGGGTGAGAGCAGTGAGATCCGTGGATGGGGTAGACATAGTGATATGTGGGGGAAGGACAGGAGCGGGTGAGTGCTAGGAATGAAGTCAGGAATGTGGTGGGGGGAAAAAGAGAGGTGTGTTACCTCACTCTTGCGTTTTCGACTTAGTACTCATTTTTGTGGAGTAGTCCAGGTCCCCGCGCTCGCGTAGTGGTGGAACAGCGCCGAGGTGCTGCTACCATCATATTTTTTCATATTGTAATTTCGGCCCCAATAAAATTTCCCCGTTCCTCTCGCTGCACTTATATTGTCGATGATCAACTGTCCGGGATGCGGCACAGAGTTCAAAGGTGGAAAGGGACTGACTCTCCACTTGAGGCTGACAGAAAAAGCGGAATGCCATGCCATTTTCACTGCCGCCGAATCTCACGTTGGCGTTCTCCCGACACCCAACCCGTCTGCGGAACAAGACAACATAGAGATTTTTGGAGACTTGCACGGACTTCCAACTGGCGACACTGCGTTTCAGGGCAAATATTCGGCGTAGCGTCCATCTGCTTCCCAAATTCGGTCCGGTTGCACCTGCAGACTGGAAATCTAGTAACGTCCTTGAAAAGTGCCCGTCTTTCTTTGTTAACTCATTCACTGACCGTCATATTTATACTACATTTTTCTAATTAATATCTTTTGTTATGCTTGGTTGGAGCTATGGACGGATTGGTGAGACCGAAACCGATGTTGGTGTAAAGTCACAGTGAGCAGTGGTAATTAGCTCGCATTAGCCTCCATTACCTGCGTTTCACTAATGTTTCCCGAATCCGCCTAATCTGTAGCCTCGAAAAGAAATTAGGACTAAATTAGTAAAGGAGGTTTTTTCCTGATGTGAGCTTAGACCCGCCGTCTAGGGTCCCAAGAGCAGCGAAAAACAAAGAACCAAAGAGAGGGAAATGAAAATGCACCACGCCTTGTACCGCTCCTCAATCATCCATGTGGACCAGGGTACCCTCAACTGAGGGTAGCGTAGGACGAGAGTGCACCCAAGAACGACGGTCGGTGGGTATAAATAAAAACAAGCAAGTTTCAAGCCCCAGCGCGGTGTGGGCAGGTGATGGGCGCTTCCGCAAGCGTATCCATCCGCCTCAAGCGGACGCACATGCCGTCGACGCCCTCTCAGAAGGTGGTAGGTTGAAGCTACTGGAAAAGCGCACTCCCCGCTCCCAACAGCGTCAGCGAGTCGGACAACGTCTTTCGTACAAGCCCAAAGCCCCAGGAGTTTCCACTATTCCAAGCCTAAGAACCGCAATGGGTGGCACATACTTCAGTGTCCACTGTTGCAGGGTATTGCGATCAAGTGCAGTCAGAGTCTCCAAAAGCGTGACTAGCACTAGCCAGCACTCCGAGCGGGGCGTGGAATTCTTGAATCACCGAGAGCCCAACGGACAAGTGAGTGCAGAGAATGAATGTAGATCGTCGCGGATAGACCACAAATCAGACGGCGCTGGAAGGTGCGTAGCCTGCAAGGAAACGGCCTCGATTAAAGACGGGAGGTCACGGTGGCGGAAAGATAAAAAGGAAAATGTTGTCATGATCTTGATCTCATCAACCGCCTGCCGTCACCGGCGTCACCTCTCTCCAACCTCTCTCTTGAGTCTTGCCTCTCTGAAGTTTGAACACCACTGCTGGTGCATTTCAGTCGCAGGATTGACCGTGTTGCTCAACTTACTTGATATGCAAACTGGGTATGTAGTACTCGATATCTCCCACTCCATAAAAAAACAGCTTTATCCACTAGCGCCGTCTCGTCACTTTCTTTGGGCACCATAACCCGGGATAACGGGACGCCAATGAGCCCAGGCTGTACACCAATTAGCTGCCGTCGTTTGTATCAATGCAATGCGGGGGTCATGGGTTGCTCTTCTCCATGGGAACCTCGTTCTGTGATGCATGCCGGCGCCAATTCCACCTCTCTTCTTGTTCCATAACGAGGCGCACACTGAAGGATTGAAAGGGTCACTCCATGCTCGTACACGTCCCCTCTGGCTTCCTGTACACTGCGGTCTTGTTCCCCACGGACCTCAAGCTCGCCTACGCGCAGACGCCATCTCTCGAAGACGCGCACATCATCGTGCGGAGCGACGGGGACGACATCGTGATTGAGCCGCGCACGGGCGCGATGGCCAAATGCGGACACGAGACACGCTTCCTGCTCGATGGCATGTGGATATACTTGCCATATGCCATTACCAGTATCGCGCACTTCACCTACCTCCTCGAGGGCCACAACGAGGCGGATCCGTTCAAGGGCCAGTTTGCGCTCGAGATGCACCGCCTGAAGGGCGAGTACCCTCAGCGCACGGTGGACCAGAGCATTGGCCACAACGGAAATATGTTCACCGACGGCGTGGTGCGATTCGCGTCCGAGGCCGACGCCTTGTACGGGTTCACGATCCGTAACACATCCCCCGAGGCCCTCATCCCGCATCTTTTCTTCTTTGATCCCGAGGAATACACGATCCGGGTGCGTCGCGTTATGCGCTTATGGAGCACCGCGCTCACGTTGACTCCTACTCGCAGCAATGGTACCCACCCAAGAAGCAGGAGGCCGTGCCGCTGCAGGCCCACACAGGGACGCTGACGCTCGGCATGGGCGCGGAAACGGCGTACGAGTTCTCGCTACCCCAGGACAAGCGGGAGAGCTCTGGGTTCCTCAAGCTGTTTATGACGCGCGAGGATGTCGGCCTCGAGTGGATCGAGCAGCCGGTGCCGGTGTTTGATGCCAAGTATCCGATTGTGGGTGGGCGCCACAACGAGAGCCTAGACCGTTTGTCGGGGTGGGATGCGCTGACCGCGACTTTGACGATGACAGCGCAGTAGGCGCATCATGTCGTGGGATTGCGTTCAGTGCGAGGTCTGTGATTGTACCAGAGCGGACTGTCTTACTGCTGGCTCTTATATATTTATTCATTCCTTCGGCTCTCTCTGCTCTCTCTCTTCTCGGCGCATAACCCGTCTTCCCCTTTCCCTCCCTTCCTCCCCCCTCAGTACTCTTCTTACTTGTCGCATTCCGGCGCGCAAGCATCTCATCTTCCTCTTGTACTTATCTCTTCGAGAGTGTCGCACCCGCTCACCTCTGGAGCCAAGTAATGCGAGCTTTCGGTTCCGGGGTGTTTTTGTAAGCTGCTCGCTCACAGACAATAGTACCAGCCCAATTCAAAGCAAAATATACAACGGTGAACTACACAAATAGGAAAATAGCCATTCAGGACCCATATCGGCACAAAACATCAGATCACCATGAGTCCATCGTCTACATCCAACTTCTCCGCGATTGCAACCTCACATAGTTCATCATTCAACTCTCCAACCGTTCCAGCCGGTACATTGAGCGTCTATGTTGCTCCAACACGTCTTCGCTGATGCCAGACAATCTTCTATCTATCTTTTCCACCTGTTGTGCCTGCGATGATCGTTCAAACAGCAGTCTGGGCCATTTCCCAAAGTTCGATTGCTTTGAGCTTGTCAACATGACTCTTGGCAATGTCTCCGAGTCCCAGTATGCCATGGCTCTGCTGCAATGAATATCCATGTAGGTGAATCCATCGAGCGCAACAGTGAACAGGTTAACGGCTGTGTCCTCGATTCATTTCCCTAAGCCAGAAAATCGTCCCCTAAAACAAGGGTGCTTTATGGATTTCGAGATGTTGTTTCGATTGACGGAATGTGCGAGGAAGAACATTCTCCGGGCAAATGTCTTATGCGAAATATCCCAGTGGCTGGCATCTGGGAGTCTCTCCAGACAGTAAAATACAACATCAGAGTACTTTCCCCACGAAGATCCGAGGCAGCGTTCAAACGATGTAGGCGCCACTACCAGATCGCGGTCCCTGAGATGGAGGTCCGCTTGAACGACATCGCAATAATGCGTTAGCCTAACATCTCCTATGGTATTGAAGATTGATTTGGCTGGGTCAATGTTCCTTTGCACATCGCCCTTTGGAGGACCGACCAGAACTTCAATCTCCACCACATTCAGCAAAGCCAGAGCATGACTACATGATCGGAATACCGCACTTGATGACGTAGTAGAACGCGCGTATCAGAATGTTGGAATGCATTCAGGAAGAATAAGAGTATTGTAGCGACACCGCGGCGCAGCAAGATATCGAAAAGAGGCAGATTCGTACAAGCTTCACCAGCTTTTCTACTCCAGCTTTTCCAACTCAGTCCGTTTGGCCTCCTTCAGTGTTTTTAATGAATGAGTTCAAAGTCCGGGTCGCACTTGGCCTCCTCAACCGAAGATATCACAAGACGTCCAACGTGGTGGAGGAATTCCGCCCTTGGAGTGCTCCGGGGTATCTCCCGTATCTCTTGTGCGACAGCCACAAGACGGTGGTGTAGTTTCTCGGTCGATGTGCGCATGAGGAGGAGGTGCAGTCGAGATGTATCGCCTTCTAACGTGGCCATGACATGCAAATCCATCCGCCCGCCACTGCGCGATTCGCGAGGAAATTGAAGCAGGATCTCGGACGCCGGGTCGAATGATTCGAGGTCGCTGCTGCACCCGACTCTGATCTCGACGCCGTCGGCGGATGAGTAATAGAACACCGTGACTGCCTGTTGGCCCGGGTGCTCATACATGAAGTGAACCTTGCGTGAGCACATGTCGAGTATCAGACTCTGATAGTCGTGAGTTAGAAGTGCACGCATGAAGGATTTTCTGCATGTAGTGATTGTCTCGGGTCTCCCTGAATCGCGTCAGTCAACGACGGTGACGGGGGGGGGGGGGGGTGGAACGTACTGAATTTAACGCGCGCCAGGCTTTGGCACATGTCTTTATGCCCAGCACGCCAATCCGCAGACTGACACTCCTCGGAACAATAGTCCGCGGTTCGACAAGCGGCACAGCACTTGAAGTCGTGTCTTGATGCGATTTTTCCGCAGTAGCAAGCATGGAGAAGGAGGACAGCGAATTTCTGAGTGGACTTACAATCAGGTTATCGCATGCTTTGAACGACGGCCGGGCCTTCGCCTCCCATGAGTCCAAAAACCCGACGCGCGACTTTATCAAAGTCGAAAGATTTTTCCATGCCGCCGCAAAGGGTGACTTTCCAATGGTAGATCTGGCTGCGACGGCGGCGGCGTGGGGAAAACATTTCTGTAGCTGTGCAACTACGGCGTAATGCACAAGGGATGGGATCAACACCATATCGAACATCCGCTGGATGATCATGTGTTTACCGTCCGTAACACCTTTAATTGACGCAGCGATCACAACCGCCAGCTGCAGCAGGCCGGAGTCGATTGCCAGCGCAATATCAGGTGGGGCTTTCAGCATCTTCACCAGGCAATCGAGGCATGCAATGAGGACGCTCTGCGCACAATCGGAGATTACGCTTTCCGCGGCGGTGTCGTGGACGGTGGATATAATGCGCACGAGTATCGCAACGAAACCTATTGACCGCAGCGCATTACACAAGCTGCGAGTGGGATCGGTATGTTCGTCCAAAGGATTGATACAGGACATTAGAAACAGGGCTGTCGTCTGAGATTTTCGGGCAGAGTGCGCACGGGAAAAATGCTGGACTACCGTCGACGCAAGATCGGTGACGCGGCCTCCCGCCGCTTCCACAAGTTCATCAAAGTTGCCTCCGACGTTTGTGTCGTCGGTGACGATTGCTGCGGCCTCCGATATGGCGAGGAGTGCTCCCGGTCTATCTAGCACCTGACGATCATCCTCACCAAGCATGCCTCGCCAAGCTAAGGCTAGAACGAGGCGGACACCAGGGGCCGAGCGTATCACCTCGGAGGTCCTCGCATTCTTGTCCATGGCGATAATGATTGGGGAGTGGATTATGGTTTTCGGTATTTGCTTAAATACTTCTGAAATGGGTAGGTAGTCCCAATAGGTATGGAAAAAATCGATCCATGTCCAGACGCAGGGCCACAGGTCTGGGGAGGCGTCGACGGGAATTTGCGAGGGGGAGGCAAGATGGCTCATTGCCCGCAAAGAGTGGAATGCAAGATCAATATAAGGAATCCAGGAGTGAGTGGACAACAACATGTCCAATTTATGAGGACCTGGAAGGCGAGTGACATCGAGATTCACGAAGAGAGCAGGGAGGACGAGGATAGTCTCTGAAGGCGGAAACGATCGAAAAAAATTGGAGAAAAGGATGAGGTCTCTCTCGGAATCAGCAGCACTACTTTTCGCGAGTTGCTTGAGAGTGCGTGAGCTGCAGTGAAGGGGAAATAGTAAATTCGCGACTTGCCTGCATTCTGATCGATTCAATCCGCGCGATGTGTCGAATATCGAGGCAGTCGTGCATTGGAGGTTTTCCGTTTATCTTTGCTCAGAAAATCGAGCCTATAGGCCTGATTTTGGTTCTTGGAGGTTGTGGGTGGCACGATTATTGGGAAAAGAAGCAAAAGTAAAGAGCGCGTGACTGTGGGAATGTTGATGTCAATGTACAGCCACCGATGCTTCCTTACAACCCCAGGAGACAAACAAGACGGCCCCTGTGCGGTGTCTGGAATTTTGATGTTTTTTTTTTCTTTTCAAATATAATTGATCATGGGTATACCTGAGCTAGTACTGTACCGGCGTGTATGGTAGCAACGGCTGAAAGTCCGTTACGCTGACGTAACGTCAGAAGTTAGCAACGGGTTGCCTTATTGGGCATAGAACCTTCCTAAAAAGGAGATTATCGGTCCCGCAGGGCCGAAAATTTGCCTAAACGGTCTGCCAAAGTCGATTTTTCTGCGTTACGGCGCAGATTTAGGCAACATTTTGGGGCCCCGTTATGCGTTACGGTTGCTACCATACACGCCGGTACAGTATTGTAGTCTGTGTATATGGCTGTTTTGGTACAGGTGATTTCATTGCTTTTATTTTTATTTTTGCATCAGTTAAGAAGCCTTTGGTTCGACCCTCGCTCTGCGTTTCACTGTTTGAGTTCAAACCTTTTAACTCTTCACCAGACATCTGGTGTTTATCAGTTTTGTATTCCTTGTCCCATTCTTAGTGAATTGTAGCAAGGTTTGGGGCAATCACAGTTGCAAACTGGAGCATTAAATGATTGCATGCTCATTCAAATTGAGGTTTATTGAGGGAAATTCTCCATTCACCATTGAGAATCCTACCAATTTTATTTTTCATTTCGCTTCCAGGGCTGTCATGCACTATCTAAGTACATCCCCATGTAAAGAGCTAAAATGCAGGAAAATACATATTTTTTGATGAGGAAACAGCTAGAAAATCTTGTTTTTGTGAGCAGAGCAGACCCATATGTAATTGTTGTCCAGAGCAATTTTTCCGAATTTGTTTGCCCCGCGCGGGGGCAGCGCAGCAAAATAAGTGCGCCAAACCGGAATTTTGATCGCCCATCAATCTATCATTTTAGAGCTCAATTAGGATGTTGAGGCCGTTATCGCTCGTTATCACACAGATAATCAGCCTTTTTTTGCCAAATTCAGACTAAAAGTGATGCTGGGAAAACTTAGTCAGCTAATAGTCCAAATCGGGCACTAAATGATCTCCAGACACCGCACGACGGCCAACAAGACAAAGAAGCACCAAAAGTCCAAAAGATTTTGTGTCACACTTGCACCTTCGGCGAATAATGAAGGAGTTGCCGGAGTAAATTGTAGCAGCCATCCTAAAATATGTCTGTATGTGTCTCCGTCATGAGTACCCAATTTAGAGTATGCCAGAGGAGAACTCACTACTCGATGGGATGGCTTAATCTCGCCATACACTGTACGTACGGTAAAAGGTGTAGCCCCTTTGATTCCGGATCCATATCTGTTCGCATGCCCAAGTTTATTTGAACACGGAGACCGCAGTGCGCGGAACGGCGGTCGTAAAACGCAAATAGTGAGCCGTGCCGAGGCCGAACACGATGAGTTCTCTCTGTTTCCGGTTCTATTTCATTCCGTGCTCACATGCACGTGAAACTTGCTTTGGAAGCAGGGGTGATGGAATAAATACAGCACCGAACATATGCATGCCAATCCGGCGGGGCAGCATGTCTGCGAACCAGGAGATTTAGGCGGGGCCTAAATTTGAATAGCTTCGGACGGAATGTCTGCTGACCATTCTCGAACCCTGAGGATCCGAATATAGCGCACAAAATTCCGTACACTGCCGCGCAAAGCCCTGGTACCTGCTGCGCGCAGATATCTATATCCCCGATGTAATGCCGCAACACATCGTAGGTGCGGTGACTTTATTGTGTTCAGGCCGGATGTAGGCCAACGGGAACGATACATCAGAAGTCACCAGAAAAACATTCGTGGACGGCAAATAGTGTAGAGGAGCTAATGAGCAATACCTGGAAACCCATGATTGCAATTTTGGAAAGAAGCCATTGTGGGAATGCGAGCTAAGCATACCCATAACAAGCGGTCGCCGGCACTTCGCGCCGGCTCCCACTTGCTCGCCTTCTTTGCTGGTAACTTTTCATCGAGTAGCCTGAACAAATTCTTTTGATGTGTTCTGCAAATCGCAGACTCAAAACGGGTAAAGCTGGAGAGTAAACAGCGACTCGGAGCGGAACTCTAGTGAATACATGCGAAGGCGAGAAGAACAGACCATCTGTTAATTAAATAAGGTCCAAATTGATCTGTCTAAAGCGGCATATCGACTGTTGCGCTACCCATCAAGCTCTTCTCGGTCTTCTCCGGAGTCTGCCGCTCGGCAGACGAGCGGAGCTTAATGTAACGATTAATGACTGCATGCCGTTGGATGGCGCTAATCTGCCGTCTCTTGGTCATGCGACGCAATTTAACCATATGGAGATACAGCTTCAGACAGACGGAAGGCTCGATTTTATAAAGAGGGTGATGTGGAACAGCCGATGAAACCGCACCTCATATATCTTCCATCTCTAGCCCGATAGCTCTGGACCACGACTCTGATGCCCTCTCGACCTGATATTACTCACATTCGACTAAACAACATTGAAACATGTTTAACTGTGGCTGCAAATACCTTGAAGGTCCTTGCGGACAGCGCCCACATCCCCTTCCTAGTGGCTATTTCCAGCACAACCCATTCTCTGCTGAACAATATTCAGGTGAATTCTCCGACAAATTTGCCATTATCATGAATCTCAGTCAGTTGCTCTTAGATGATCAAGCAAAACAAGACTACATGTATCCAGTTGATGGAGCAAACTTACGAGTTGCTTAATGCGATTATGATTGTTCATATCAAGTCGCTCCCAAACAGAGAGCTGCCACCAAGTGTTTTGTATCCCATTGGAAGATTCACAGAGTATGTTTCTCGAGGAAAGAATTATCCGCTTCATGTTCACCACTGCGATTTAGGACCCTTAACAAGATCCATACATTTGTTGAGGTGCAGAGAACGGGCAGCAAAGTCAAGAGGTTTTTCCGCCAAGGTGAAATGGCCATATTGCTTCAGCAGTGCAGGGCAGGGCTGCAACAGGGGCTTGACTATTTTCAGGTGAGGCCACTATTTGGCATTGAAACAAATTATTGTTGAAGGGCATGTAGATCAAGACTGTAAACGTCATGACACATATTGCAGAGATACAGAAAGAGGCCTGGAAGACACATCAAGAAGTGCTTGACATGATCGAAGATGCAACTCTGTCGGATACGGCATCATCTGTGTGTAAAGTCAATGATTTCTGTGGAACATGAATAACTTTATCCAGATGAGCAGGGTCGATTCTGGCTCCCACAACAGGTTGGTGTCTCCACTCCAGTCTCATTGCATGGCTAACATCTTAAATGTTTCCAAGCTCAACCTCAATTTCAATGCTACCGTCAGAACCAAAAAACTTTCATGGCCGTGAATTGGAACTTTCAGACATTCTTCAAAATTTTAGGCAGGGAGCTGCCAGGATAGCAATTTTAGGTGCAGGCGGAATGGGGAAGACCACCCTAGCAAGAGCCATTGTCCATCATGCAGAAATCATAGCCAAATATGACCAGCACCAGTTCTTTATTTCATGTGACTCTGCTGCAACTAAAATTGAACTTGTTGCTCTCATTGGAGTTCATTTGGGACTCAGGCCAGGCAAAGACCTCACTCATCCAGTTGTCCAGTACTTCTCCAGCAACCCACCAAGTCTCTTGATTCTAGATAATCTTGAAACATTGTGGGAGCCTGCAGAATCTCGTGGGGAAATTGAAGAATTCTTGTCACTGCTTACAGATGTGGATCATCTTGGACTGATAGTAGGTGCAGATTCTCTTTATGCTATGCTTTGCTCACACCATCACAGATTACCATGCGAGGTGCTGAACGACCAGCCAAGGTGGCATGGAATCGACCATTTCTGCCTCCCTTGAAACCATTGGAACAAGAACCCGCTCGTCAGATGTTCATTGACATTGCCGATGATGGGCATAGTCCAGAGGATATTGATAGTGTCCTTGCCCTGACAGACAACATGCCACTTGCAATCAATCTGGTAGCCCATTTGGTGGACTCAGAAGGGTGCTCCAATGTCTTATCCCGCTGGGAGAAAGAGAAAACAACACTGATCTCAGGGGGCTATGACAGAAGATCAAATCTGGATTTGTCAATTTCATTGTCCCTGTCAAGTCCCAGAATCAAATCTGTGCCACATTCAAGGGATCTCTTGAGCCTCTTGTCCATACTTCCCGATGGCCTTTCAGACATGGAGCTGGTTCAGAGCAAACTTCCTATAGAAAATATCCTGGGCTGTAAAACCGCATTAATTCGCACTGCACTGGCTTACAGTGATGAAAAGCAACGATTGAAGGCATTGGTGCCTATTAGGGAATATACAAAGAAGATCAGACCAACTGGGGATCATCTTGTTCGGCCACTTCTTGAATATTTTCATGAGCTACTTAAGTTCTACATGGAATACCGTGGAACTCAATTGATTTCTGGGACAATTGTTCGAATATCATCAAATTTTGCTAACATCCAGAATATCCTCCAAAATGGGCTCCAACTGGACCATCCAAACCTGCCAGTTAGCATTTACTGTACATGTGATTTGAATCAACTCAGCCAACTCATTGGCCAAGGGGCTATTCCTCTGCTTGACCATGTTCACAAAATCCTTCCTCTGCTCTGTAACCATCGGCTTGAGGTTTACTGTATCACCGAATTGCTCTCTTCAACATTGTATTATCCGATTTCCGAACCAGAGACATTGGTTTCTGAAGCTTTGAAACACTGTGACCAGGTTGACGTTTCTGATCTGAAATGTATGTCTTTCACATTGATACTAGTTTGTTGACTCATATGAATCCCCAGGCAAGTGTTACCTCAGCATGTCATACTATTATCAAACCAGGCATGACATACCCCTTTCCATCAAATTTTGTCAAACTGCTGTATCTTTAGCATCTTCAACTGGTAGCACCAAAATTCATTCCAGATCACTTCACCACCTGGCATGGATCGAATGGAACCTGGTGATTATCACGCAGGACAAGCACATGCACACGAGGCCCAGAGGCTGGCCAGAATTTCTGCAGATTTGGACGGTGAAGCACAGGGGCTCCGCATGGAAGCGATGTGCTGGATTGAACTTGGTGATTTCAAGCGAAGCATCTCTCTGTGTACCAGGGCAATGGGTATTCACACTCTTCGTGGCATAGGTGGTGGGACATTGCACCATCTCATTCTGAACTCTCAGGCAGAGGTCCATAAGTTTAAATCTGAATATGCTGAGGCATGGAAGATCTACACGGAAACTCTTCCAGAGGCTTCTATGAGCCACAATCCATATGCTTATGGCTTCAATTTACTCAACATTGCTGAGGTTGAGGTGTCAATGAATGCCCCAAAGGATGATGTGCAGCGGAGCATTGAGAAAGCCATGTCAATGTTTACTGCTACCAGATTTACCCCCGGGTTAATGATTTGTCAAGCTACCCTTGCAGATCTCCATCTGAGAGAAGGGAATACACTGGAAGCTGGGAAACTCTTTGAGCAATGCATCAAATCATCAGTGGGACACAATGAAATGTTATCTTACTGCTTAGAACGGCTTGGTGACGTCAGTCGCTGGAACCTTCCGCATTGTGTATCTTCTGTTCCAACAGTGTTCCTTGTACATTCCCTCAAATTAAAACAAAAACTTGCGATCTATAAAGCCCTCCAATTCCTCGGAGATGTTTTCCTTGTACACGAGGATGAAGAGACTGCCATAAGCCTGTTCACTGTTGCACTGGAAGGGTTTACTCACATGGATGTTCATCGCAGCAAGGCAGAATGCTTACTCCGACTTGGGGACATTTCTGTGAAACACAGCGACTTGCTCAAGGCAGTCGAGTTTTGGGAAACAGCGAGGCCACTTTTTGAACGATCATCCCAGGCCAAGCAGGTTGAACATATTGAAAAAAGGTTGGCCAGTGTTGGAGAAGATGTGATGGAGCAGCACCGAAGGAATTTAGCTTGTCTGGCTGAGCTCAGTCCACCTTCTGAGACTATGGAGGAGCTGTATGATGATTTATCTGACCGCGAGGACCTGCAGAAGTTGGATTTGGATGCAGAAAAAGAGCTCGTAGTTTGAAAAGTATCCGGAAGAGTTGATGTGGGAGTTATCCATGTAGTCTATTTATGCCAGTCTATTTTCCTGTAGTTCGGTTTGAAATCAATTTCTCTATTTATTTATACAATCAGGAACTCGGAACATCATTGGATACTGGGAAATATGCGCTGGTGTCTTTTTAAAAGAAAAGAACACAAGGTACCTAATCCCACGGGTGTATTTTGCCACAATGGTCTAGATCTGGACAATTGGTCTGGATTTCCGGTTTTTCACCCGCAATTCTCCGTCTTTCCCCTTAGAGTTTCTTGCAGTACACATACTAGTAGACTACGCCTATGCGGATATTATATCTGCACAATTTGGTTTGGCTTTCCCGTTTTTCACCCGCAATTCTTCGTCTTTCCCCTCGCAGTTTTTTGCAGTACACGTACTAGTGAACTAGGCCTATGCGAATATGTAAGGGATTACATGTCCATCCATTCAATAAATCAAAAGTAGCAGAACACAAGTATATTCTCTTCCCCACCGCCTGCTCGCCATATGCATGGGGCAGAAGACCTATTGGCGTCTAAGAAAATGCAATTGAAGCATTGGACCACGGAGGATGATATGCTGCCAAGACAGCGATAACATTATACATTACGGCTTTGCCTATCTAACAGCTCGACACTACAGCTTTGCTTGGCGATCCAAAAAACTACGTGTCGTAGCAGTAATTCACAACTTGAGAGACACTAAACATTGCACAAAGCTGGTATTACCGGTAAACTGAACGATGCCTGTATCACCTTGAATCTGAACCTGAGTCTCAGGGCAGCGATGGATCAGCTATTCTCAGGCTCTGGGTTTTTTTATATAGATCACTAGGAAGCACGAATGTTAGCATAGCAAGGTTGATTGGCTGGGGTGTATCGTACAACGAACTCTACTATATATTACGGTATCCCAGTACTGCGTCTGCTACAAATACAAACCATGTCCCAACTTCACCAACGCCGGACATCATGATGTTGTAGAGTAATTCAGGTTGAATTTGGCTACTCGGTAAGTATACTCACGATTGGGAGGGTGCATGGGCGTCGCGCTGATACCGGCTCAGCCACATGTAGAGTGTGGAGCGTCCAACAATAAAAAGAATCTATATGAAGTTTGATTAAGCAATCTGTGTCTCAACACATAATCCTTCTTGAGCAGTGCTTGATTACAGCAGATGGCAGTACCGAAGGTGCGAATCAAAAAAATGCCGTTTTGGGCTGTTTTTAATTCTGGCGACTGATTTGCCCATAACTCAATGAGTTCTGCACCAATTATAATGAAACCTCGTTAGATAATTCGGCCTAATTCATGCGCAATTATTGATAGAGAAACATCGGAAAAATATTATATTTTGCATTTTCCTACATGTGAAGTCCCTCTGGCTGAAAATTCCAACTACTGTGCTCAAATCTTGACCAAATGAGCTAGAATTTTGTAGGAGCTACATCGAAACGATTAGAATGAAGTGATAGAGCCAAAAGGATGGACAATTCCTTACCTGCATTCTATACCTTGTTTGAAGGCTTTGTGTATTAGCCAACACAGATCCTGCTCTGGCCTTTATAATTATTTGTACTTTTGGCTCTATCATTTCACTCCAAACATGTCGATAGAGCCCCTACCAAAATTCTAGGTCATTTGGTCAAGATTTGAGCACAGTAGTTGGAATTTTCAGCCAGAGGGAATTCACATGTAGGAAAATGCAAAATATAATATTTTTTCCGATGTTTCTCTATCACTAATTGCGTACGAATTAGGCCGAATTATCTAACTAGGTTTCATTATAATTGGTGCAGAAATTATTGAGTTATGGGCAAATCGGTCGCCAGAATAAAAAACAGCCCAAAACGGCATTTTTTTGATACGCGCCTTCGGTACTGCCATCTGCTGTAATCACTGAGGTGGGTGGCAAGGAGCAAAGCTGTGGGGATGCTTGTGGCCAATTTTGATGTGTTGATCACTGATCAAACAAGATTATGTTCTGCTGAACACTGATTAAGCCAAAAAGTCACTGTTCAACCGGTTTCATGAAGGAAAGTCCCCAGTGTGGGATGCGAACCAGAGACCTCCAGAAAACAAAGAAGATACAAAGGAAGAGACCATAACCACTACACTAAACATGCTTCAGAAGATGTCTTAGACTCTCAAATCCATCCTGATGCCGAAGACAACTCTTCGTGTTGGTAAAAGTATGTAAAAGACAGCAAGTGACCAATGGATTGACTGCCCATATACAGTAATTCATTCTGTAATGCTGTTATAGAGTAATCTCCTTGCAAATGAAAACCAAGTGACAAATGTCAGGGAAACATGCCAAAGGAGTATTTTGGCTGTGATTCGAAAATTCCAAGAAAGCTTTTCCCAGGCAGGGTTAAAGCAAAGCCCGAGCATACTTTTGTATAATTCAGACCTTCGCTGGAGTTTGGCCATCCAGATAGTCTTTGAAACTCTCATCCAACTTCTGCAAAGGGAAACTAAGCTATGTTCAGGCATTGTTACAAACTTTGGGCACTTCTTGAGACATCCAGAAAGTTCGAGGAGATGTTTACGTGCTCCTAAAAAGTTCTGTAAGCTTTACTAGGCTTTTCAAATAGCTCTTTGAGGAGGATAAAAACTAAGCCAAAAGCTCCTTTTATTGCCTTTATAGTCCAGCAAACAACTACATATCAATGAACAATTGAATCTATGCAGTTGCCACATGTTCTTCAAGCACCCATGGAAAAAAAGGTAGGGCTCTGACCTGTTTCCGTTTTGACAGGTCTGACAGCCCATTGCAACAGTTACCAACCTGTCTGCTGGCTGGTTCAACCTTCTTCTGACAGATAGGTGATGTGATAGGTGAACCCGTCAACGGGTGACCTATACCCAGCCGTCAATAGGTTGATGGGTGCTACAGAGCATGCCATCGGAGATTGCTGATACACCTTGAGAATGAGAGACTGATGGCTGCTGAGACAGGTGGCATATATACAGGACACTTCAAAGGCAACTTAGTGAGATGGTTGAGGCCTACTGTACATACCACATCTGTTGACCATGATGGTCAATTTTTCAAAACTGATTGACTGACACTCAACACAACTCAAGGACCATCAAAAATTCCCACCACTTGAACACAGTCACATACATCTTACCATTGCAATTATTTTTTAACTCACCATGATTGATACCTTCTTCCTAAGTGAAGTTGTATTCCCCAAAATCTCGAGAGATTTCAGTGGGGCATGCTCATGGGTCATGGAGCTAGCTAGAGATCTCATGCAAAGTCTTGAAGCAGGCATATCCACCCAAAAGTATCCGCACATCATGCTACTCCGAGACATAGTTGCGTGAAAACATGTTTCGGCTCCTGTCAAACTCAACCAAACACCAATCCAGTTATTTTGCATAGGTTTTATAGCTCTGAAATTGGTGCTACTGGTCTTTGATTTGATCATAATGAATCAATAGAATGTTTATCAACCCAAAAATATTCACACACCATTATGCTCATCCATATCTGTTTACACTAAGCATGCCTTGTTCTTCTCCTAACCAAATACTATAACACAGAAATGGTCTCGGAAATACTCCTTTGAAACAAATACATATGTACTACAGGGTAGGTAGTTATATTACAGCAAGTCTGAGAAAGTGCCGCCACATGTTGGCGGCAATCGGTTTCAAATCCAGTGTGACATGGCGGGGACATGACAGAAATTGCCACCAACATTGCCGCCAGGTGGCGGCACTTGGCAGCGCTTGGCAGCAGTGCAGCTGTAACTGTGGCCCTTTCACCGACTGGTATTCAGCATCAGATGCATTTGAGAGTCTAGGGCATCTTCTGAAGCACATTTAGTGTAGGACTACACTTCAGAACTGTAACTCAAGAAGCGGGCTCGGTGAAAGTGACGCCAGTGACGCCAAGTGACGCCAAGTGACGCCAAGTGACGCCCCCCTGCCGCCCCGACTGACGCCCCCACTGGTTTTGGGGGGCGTCAATTCTGTCACGTCACGCGTCGAGTGCCGCCCTCAGTGCCGCCCCCAAATTTTAGTCAAACATTTGGATTGGTGTAGATTTCAGTAGGATCCCCATCGTACCGCATACGGCTACTGCCGTAAGAATTACGGTCATTATGGTCGCCCAACCGGCCTTAACTGTAAACGTTAATTGTCAGTAATGCTCGTAAAATTCCAAGTTCAGTACCGTAATCCTCATTTGGTGCGTTGATGGCCAGTGGGTCTTGACGTCGAGTATGAGCATGTGGATCCACACAAGAACATTTTGCGGCGACAGGATGCTGCACCACTGCTGGCGGTGCTGAGGACTCGATCGAACGGCACGAACAATATCTTCGTAATTTTGGCGCGACAGTAACAGACTCCTGATAGGCAGTGGCCCGCCCATTCTTCTTCGGCTTCTCTAGCTAACAAGAGTGCGAGCCTTTGATGCAGGGCAGACAAAAATAATGTGAAGTATTTACCGAGTCTTCCGTCATTGGTTACATAGTGCGCGACTATGGCAAGAAACACATACCCGTTCGAGGACGTCCAAGCATCCAGGGATATCGAATGATGTGGCTGCTCCATCCAACGGTATTGGTGGGCGGTATAGGTGAGACCGATTTATTGGTGTTATTTTTTTGGCTAGTCTTAAAGCAACAAGGATCTATAATTATCTGACCCGGTGGCATAACCTTTAGCAAGCAACATAGCATTTTAGTCATAAACCATCCCTCGTGAGTGACGCCCTCAGTGACGCCGACTTGACGCCAACATGTCACATTGACGCCCTGTCACATATGAACTGACGCCCCCCACTGCCGCCCCCACATTTGGACTGCCGCCCCCCGCCCTCAAACGTGACGCCCCCGGTGACGCCCCCTTGACGCCCTGTGCCGCCCCCACCGCCGCCCTTTGACGCCACATTGCCGCCCCTTGACGCCCCAATTTGCCGCCAACTGACGCCCCCACAAGATATATTTCGGCGAAACTAAGCTCATGTGGGGGATTTTCATTGCTCAAATACATAGTAAGGAGTGTAAGGAGTTCATTAGAAGACACGGAAAGCTCCTAAAGGCAAACCCACACCAAATAATTTATGTCATTGCCGCCCCACTGACGCCCCCCGCGGCAAAGGGCGTCAAAGGGCGGCAGTGGCGTCAGTTTCACTTTGCCCTCAAGAAGCTTTCTCGGAATTTTTGGATCACTGCCAAAATGCTCCTTCGGCTTGTTTTTCATTTGCAAAGAGATTACTTTATAACAGCATTATGAAATGAATTACTGTATATGGGCAGTCAATCCATTGGTCACTTGCTGTCTTTTACATACTTTTACCAACACGAAGAGTTGTCTTCAGCATCACGATGGATTTGAGAGTCTAGGACATCTTCTGAAGCATGTTTAGTGGGAACTTTCCTTCAGGAAACCGGTTGAACAGTGACTTTTTGGCTTAATCAGTGTTCAGCAGAATATAATCTTGTTTGATCAGTGATCAACACATCAAAATTGGCCACATTCATCCCCACAGCTTTGCTCCTTGTCACCCACCTCAGTGATTAATCAAGCACTACTCAAGAAGGATTATGTGTTGAGACACGAATTGTTTGATCAAACTTCATATGGTTACTGCAATAAACTTGGATAATCACTCCCACTCACGATTCGGCAAGGGTATGTGGCTAAACAAGGATAGGATAGGAGCCGGGAAAATACACCTTTATCTGTTTCGCAGGTGGCATACTGTAGGCTTACATTCAATTCGGCAGTAACCCATCACGGAAGGGGTTGACAGCAACGAACTTTGGTCGGTGTCACAGGTCACGGCGGCGGTTGACAAATATGTGGGGATGTCGCAGTTAAGGGCCGCACCTGTCAGATTTTCTTCGCTGCAGGCACCTTTTGGTGTCTTTTATGCTCATTTTCACAGGTTTCCATTGAGAGATGCAGAATTC
This sequence comes from Mycena capillaripes, assembly GCA_029204075.1. Taxonomy (NCBI): domain Eukaryota; kingdom Fungi; phylum Basidiomycota; class Agaricomycetes; order Agaricales; family Mycenaceae; genus Mycena; species Mycena capillaripes. The sequence goes on along the minus strand of JARHKZ010000019.1, from coordinate 2,015,698 downwards.
TGCTGTTCATGGATGAAATATGTGATAAAAGCGCAAGTTTGCGTTCTTTATTGGAGATCCTGTTCAGTCATTAACTAGGTGTTTCCTAGGCTTTCTTAAAGTTGAGTTGTTGTGTCTGTTGAATTTTCTCTGAAATCTCTGTGCGTGACAAAATTTTACGCTTGTTGCGGTCGACCTCTGGGGTTGACGAATTGAGGAATTTGTTCAAAATGTCACGCATCACACCCCCTGCCGAATTGAACATAATTCCCACTATCAGAATGAAATGATGTAGTAGTGGGTGTCGGGTGGCCCTAATTTTTGATTTCGTTCTTTACCTTTGTTTACCTAGGCCCTTAAAAGGTAAATTTGCATCATGTGATTTCACGTGCTTTCGAAAAAGAAAAAGAAACCTCATTGTTCTCCGGCCCGTGCTTGCCGCTCGGTATCTTCCGGTATGCTACTCTCGTGCAGTGCTTAAATTGGGACTGCCGCGGATTGCGGGCCTCTTCCCTCTTCTTCCTCTTTTCCGATGTCTTTCTGCGTCAATGGGTCCTCCTGCTCCGTCGTTGGGACGTCGACGTCTGTGACTGTTGTCTCTTCCGTGTTCTACTCCACCCTTGCTCACTCCCTTTTTGGCTTCAGGTATGTTTCTTTTTTGTCTTCTCTTGTGAGTGTGTCTGACCATTTTAGCTCCCACTGTGGGTGCGATCGGCAAGGTTTGTCCCGCTCCCGTTTCTTGCAATGTCCCTGTAACCCGTACACCCGTCGACGTCCACGCCTCGGTGTGTGCGTCTCCACACAATGTTGGTTGTCTAGTCCCGGTCTCTGTGATTTCCAGTGGTTCTTTTCTGCAAGGCCGTTCACCTCCTGTTTTGCACCACAGTATGGACCTATATGATTTCAATGGTCATGATGTGGTATTGACTATGCTGTTGTCGGCTGATATGAATGGTAACAAGCGGTCGCCGGCGCTTCGCGCCGGCTCCCACTTGCTTACCTTCTTTGCTTGTGACTTTTAGTAGCTAAGTAGAGCAGCCTGAGCAAATTCTTTTGCCATGTTCTGCAACTCGCAGGCTCAAAACGGGTAAAGCTGGAGAGTAAACAACGACTCGGACTGCAACTCGAGTGAAAACATGCGAAACTGAGGAGAGCAGACCATGTGTCTGTGAATTGAATAAGGTCAAAGTTGATCCGTCTAAAGCGGCATTTCGACTAGAGCCACCCATCAAGCATTTCTCGGTCTTCTCCGGAGTCCGCTGGTCGGCAGACGAGCGGAGATGAATATAATGATCGGCATGCCGTTGGATGGCGCTAATCTGCCATCCTTCGGTCATGTGACGCAATTTAACCATATGGAGATACAGCTTCAGACAGACGGAAGGCTCAATTTTATAAAGAGGGAGATATACTCTTGATTAATGATCATGTTTATTTCATGTTCCTCCTCACCAGTCACGGCATACACTCGGATGAGTTTACGAATGTCGGTTAACTTTTTTGGTGCATATTTTTGCTAGGATCTGGACAGAGCATGCAAATTCTCAGCATGCTAGATGTGCCTCTTTGTGGATTGGGTTTGACGAGTCTCATGACATGGCCTATTATATGATTAGTCTAGTCACGGATTCCTCTTGGGTGCAAGAGACGTCTATGCTGATAAGTGCGGTTTCATTGGTATTTGATGCATCTCTTGACCCTCGGGAATTATTATCAATTGAGGACCCTGTGCACAGGGCTGCCACCGATTATTTGTTCGGTAAAAAATGTGCTCTCATTACACAGTAATCGTACGAGCATCTGAGTGAGCTTGTTTTAGAGTGTTGAATACCTCCCTTTGCCTGCATTGATATTCCTGGCCAGTCTCCATCGAATTTCTGTCTACAAGCCAAGTCGCAATAGATTGCGAGACACTATAACCGAGCATGTTTCATCCGGTGAATGTTCTGTTCGATCCAGCTCCAGTCACTCCGTTGCTTGCGTGTCTGTCTTCAACCAGAATTTTCCTTCTCCTCTGCCTGAGACTAGCACAAGGGAGGATCTGAAGAATAATATGCAAATAAATCTGTTGAGCTATCTGACCACGCAATTGACAAAAAAAAATGTGTTGTCAAATACTTATGTGCATGGTGTGAGCTGGACAAAAGAACAGGGCATTGCAAGTCTTCGGTCTTGTTTAACCAAGTATTTGAAGCGGTTGAACAGAGGGAAGCCGCTTCTGACCGCCTATGTGAGAACTGAGAACAACAAACCAGCAGAATAGGGATGTGCTCGTAGTCACGAGATCGAGAGAGAGTGCCCAACTGAAGGCAGAGTGGTCGCATCTGATATCTCCCGAGACAAAGAAGCGATTTAAATATGTGTTCAACCAATTCATGTCTCGTGAAGCTCTAGAAATGTTCACATGCGGTACGGTGGGGGACAGTCAAAAGCATCCAATTTGATGAGGGTTATAGTATGCCCCCGGAGTTGATCGGGATGCAAAGTAGACCTAAAGGAGGTCCTTGTGAATTTTTTTTAGCCTGATCCCACGAGCCGTTTCCGAGTTACAGCTGTATTTATAGCTGTTGACCTCCCAAACAATGGCCGCACCCCAAAACCTATAGTAAAATCATGGAAATATTCCTATAGACTCTTTTCAGTTAGCTGAGTATGATTTCAATGTTGCAAAGGAATTCAACGAGCCATTCCTTCACAATTAGCCTGTGAATTATGTGTCACAAGTGTCACTGTCACTTTGTGACCTGGTTCAACTTCAAAGATGCAACAAATCTGGTCCGCTATCTTGCATTCCTTGGTCACGTATAGCTGCCTAATGACCAGTAGTGCACCGGGACATGAAGTGATCTTTCTCCCCAAGTTCCTCTGCGAGTTGAACCCTATTGAAATACCAAGTATATTTTCTTGTCCACTTACAACAAGTATCTGACATTTGTTCAAGCATTGTGGATGTGCCAGATACAGATATTGCGAGGAAGAATAGAAGAATTTGAACAGGCCAAAGCTGCAGCCATCAAGTGGTTGGGTACTTGTCCAACTGAGATCATTCCCAAATTTATCAACTGTTCCTGGCAATTTACAAGTGCTTAGCAGTTTGAATTAATTGGGTGGGCTGCAAATTGGGCTGTGAAGAAGTATAGGTCACACCACACCAAGTTTTGAGGGCTTTGGAGGTGGCAGGAAGGTTCATGGGGCTGAGATAGGTACACACAATTTTTGTTCAAAGGTTCCAAAAATTTGGCCGTACGTAATCTCTCGTGGAAAATTCGCAAAAAAAATGGTTTTAGGCTTATTTGGAGGTGCTGAATCTGATTCCGAAGTCAGCTAAGCTCTCTATTAAGTATATAAAGTGATGGGCGAGTTAATGAGTTTGATTGTCCCCAACTGTAGTTGCATGAAAAGCTGTCCGATATTGTCAAAGACAACCATAAGCTTCGAAGTGTTTGATTTGAACTTGCTGAGACGACCTGACATGTTACAAGATTTTGCCCAGGAGGAGGATGTCATGTCTGTTGATTCCGACAGGTCTGTAGATAGTGATTCTGAATCTGATGTCGATTTCATACTGTGCAATGGAGCCGCGAGTGCAGTTGCATGTGATCAGCTGCAGCGTCTGCATTTCAAGCCTGATCCGTCTGGGCATGCTGTTCCAGGGTATAAATTACAAGATCAGATTCTAGCTACCTCCGCTGTTTTCTAATGGATGCTCTTCTCGTCGAGATCAACTATCCGAGAATCCTTGCCTACAAGGAGTACATGGTCGACTTTGACATGACTATAGTCAATTCTCTGGAGCTTGTTAGTACTAGTACTGTGTTCAACCAACTCTCTTGTAAGGACCCTTGGCTGTCCGAGCAACTGGAGAAATAATGTGAATGCATCACACTGATGCAGCAGTATCAAACCTGGATAGTCGGCCAGATTCATACTGTGCAAGTGGGATTAGATTACCGCTTGAGGCGCTTTGAAGTGAGTTATGTGATGGCTATAAAGCTTGCACTCACCCCCAGTCGACAGTGTTCAACAAACTGCTTTGTCTTGACTATAAAATGTCCCTTGATGGCAGGGGCTCAATGTACACAATATTTTAACAAACAGGTGGATATATCAGAGACCATTATAACTCCCGATTCCAGTGTATGTGTATATCTATCCTCCTGTGCATGTAATGCAGGACTCACCTGGTTGGGTGCAGTGCAGAATTTTATCTTGGTTGGGATCTGTTATAACAAGAAAACCATCAAGGGGCAGGGGCTCAATGCACACAATATTTTAACAAACAGGTGGATATATTGGAGACCATTATAACTCCCGATTCCAGTGTATGTGTATATCTATCCTCCTGTGCATGTAATGCAGGACTCACCTGTTTGGGTGCATGGCAGAATTTTATCCTGGTTAGGACCTGTTATTGATGACAAGAAAACCATCAAGGCAGGTTATTTTCATTGAATCTCTGCGTTAACAATAAACGGTCGAGGACAAGTGATCCTCACCAAAGCAGAAATGTGTCTCTGGACCACCGGTAACTGGGTGTTTAGCCAGGGCCGATGTATCAAGTTCCTAGTCTGATTATGCAAAGACAAAGGGAATGTGCACGTACGTGAATTTTTTTCCCTCTCCCCCCCTGCGTCAGACATGTGATGATAATTCGCGTAGGTATACACCCTGTGGTTAGACGCATTCACGATTCTCGACGAGCACGGCCTAGTATGTTACCTTTTCAGTGGTATTGCTATATACATTTCCCTGCGAGCTTATGCAGACTAGAAAGGTGTTACAGATGTTTTAGAGACGCAGTACCGTGTTAGTGGAATGCACTTGCCTTCAGATGGTACCGCAAATATCAGTTTGAAGAGCGCTGGGCTTCCGTCTTGGTCCAAGGCAGGCGCTCCCGATCCACTCAGAATTATATCAGGTCTATTGCCTCTATTTCTTTTTTCTCCGAATCCACTCACACCTTTGACCCGGCAAGATTTTAGTTCCAAGTCCGACTGAGTACAAAAATTCTGCGGTTCTGTTTACTGTATATTCCTAGAGAAAGAAAAAAAAGGTAAGCAATTGTTCTTGGTCATCGCAAAACGTACTCGTCTACTCCTCTCCCATCACTCTCAAAAACCTCCTTATCACCCTGTCCATCCCCGGCGTTCCCCACACACCAGCCGATTGTCTCGAAGTCGTAGAGCTCCTGCGAGTGCTTGGGAGTGCGAGGATGGTCGGGAGTGCAAAGGCTGCTTGAAGCGCGAGCGACGGGGGCATGGTGCACGAGCCATAGAGGAGATGGTGAAGAGAAAGAGAGAAAATTGGACAGGCGTTAATAGGATTTAAATACCGGCACAAGACACCGTACCGTGATTTCCGGACGAGGTTTTGGCGCGATAATCGACTTCGGAAAAGACTTAGAAGAAGACGCGACGTAGACACGACACATCTTAATTACTGAACGTGAATTTTGTGATACCGGGATTTGCTGTGGGTAGTTAAAAATAATAATTGTTATGCTCTGCGACTGCCGTGTTACAAATGTTAGTGATCTAAGTCATCCTAACCCCCATACGATAATGGGCTTTGCCGTGCCAGCGGGCCTACAGTACTCGATTCTTGATTTTTTCGAAGGGATTCACATTCAATTCGTTTTTTCAGCTTCGTACGGAGGAAGGACTCAAAACAAGGAGGAGGACACGGAAGGCCTTGACGGTCACGATGCTGATCGCGAAAAAGCTCAAGAACCAGTAGCGGAGGCGACCACCGGCAATCACCTGGTGAAGATTCCGCGTTTGACTGCTCTAGGATGCGAGGCTCAATGTGAGCAGTAAAGAGGAAGCAGTTCCGGACCCCGAAAACTGGCAACGCACTTTTGCCACGGTCGCGAAAAATGGAGCTCACGACTTACGAAAACCTGGACCTTCAATGAACGGGACTGTATATTGGGGATAACTTGCGGAAAATTATATGCCCGAATTGCGGAGAGATGGCCCGGAGCGAGTACCAGTGGGGTTAAAAAACTTGACCTTTTCTTAGCACTCGACGTTATATTAAGGTCTTTCTGCGGAAGTTTGGGCAAATGCGAGATGGAGCGTTGGTATCCAGGCGCTTCATCGTGAACAACAAAGGTTTGCAAGGCATTAGAGTAGAAGCGCAGCAGAAGTTGTCGAGTTACCAAGATTCAGATTCGGAATTAAATTGTGCATGCGGTTAAATTGCGGTGCCACCTAGAGGCGGAAATTTGTCGCCGACGAGCATTTCAACCCTTTTGAACGATGAAACAAAATTTTGGATGCGGAGAAGATGCAGAACATACGGAGGATGGAAATAAGCCAGCGGTATGAGCCGATCATGCCGGTGCGGCAACTTGTACTTTGATGACATCCTGACGATCACTGCTCTCCCTCACGACCTGCACGAATCCCAGCTCGATATTTGTTCTAGTGCATGGGAGACTCGAAACATTGCTCATGGCACGGAAAAGGGGGAACGAAGCATTCTAATCAGACAAACGATCACCAGTGCGAACTGGACACATCCAATCTGCAATCGCTCGTCCTGGACCCTCAACCATTGAACCCGTTGTCTCAATGCCTGAGCACTAGTACTGGGTGTCCGCAGACACACACTGAGGGCGCCTGCGTGTACCCTAAGGCTCCAACCGTTTCCGTTTACAACCGTTTATAAACCGTTTAACCGTTTATATTAACCGTTTAGTTTACCAACCTCTGTAAACGGTAAACAAACGGTAAACAAACGGTTTAAATGGTAATTTTCGGACAAGTGTTACCTCTTCCATCATACACCCCCTATACGCTCCCTACGCCGCCTCCTGCTGCTTGCTCGCCTCCTCGCTCATCCACAACGACCCCAATTTTACCGACATCATGCTTGGCACCTCCACTCTATAAATTTGTCACATTTTGTTGGGCGCGGCGAGGCAAATGATCCGTTAGCTTGGTGGAAGGTACTATATTTTCCGTATTATTCCGTACATCATTCAACCAATAATTTGTTGTCCCATTACAGAAGAATGAACACGATTTCCCGATTATCGCTGCCATGGCGCGAGACTTCCTGGCCATCCCGGGGACAAGTGTGTCTGTGGAGCGGCTGTTCTCGAAGTCGAGACACTTGTGTCGTGATACCCGGTCGTCTATGCATGCTGACACCATTATGATAGCGATGCTCACGAAGATGTGGATAAAGGCCGGGCTGTTGAAGTTCTAATTCTGTAGTCAATTCAATGCTATATTTAACTGAAGAAAATTGAGGGAAAATAACCGTTTATAAACGTTTATAAACGTTTGTAAACTGTTTACCAACCGTTTCCGTTTAGTTTACCAAAATCCGTAAACAAAAACTAAACGGTTGGAGCCTTAGTGTACCCCTTCGCCGCTCTTGAAACGCACCGCGAAGATGGCGGACACTGCATACACGAGGTAACGCGCCACGCCGCGTACATCCCTCTTTCCCCGAATTGTATCGCTCTAATACGAACTATACGCAGCTCATCACATCTCTTCCACCTATACTAGATGCTGGGTGGCACTCCGTCGTCTAATTCCCCATCCTCTCTGTGTGCGCCCCCCTCGCTGAACTGCAGTTGCTCTCCTCCATGTCGGGTTGCAAACCAGCTAGCTCCTGCTGACCTGTTCTCGTCTTCAGTAGATCTCCTTTGACTCCATCGCTGCCGTTCTCTTATACCGCCTCGCATAAATCCTCCCGTACATCTTCTCGTCGCTCGAGACAGAAGCCGCTTCGAGACAAAGCTCGTACATACGCTGTCGGCAGCACGACGTATGTCCACTCTTCGTGTCTGCCTTCCCTTCCTCGCTGCGAGCCAACTCGTCCCGAAAAATTCCCGCCACACCCTGACGCCGCGCCATGGTCCCATCTATCTTGCCTCCGTCCTGTTCTCGCTTTCGTGCGTGGGGTGGATGGTGACTAGCTTTTCTCCCTTGCACCAAGTAGTCTGCTGCCATACGTGCGCGTGGACCGACTGTTGTCGGCCAATCCCATTAATACCTACTCTAGCACTCGAGACCACGAGGGCATCCGGGCCCAAGCGAGCGGGATGGGGCCGCGGCACGTCTCTTTCGCGAGGCGGGTCTACATTCCCTTTCTATCCTCTTCCTTCCCTCGTCGCCCTCTTTCTTCTTCTTTCCCTCATCTTTCTCTTCTTTCCGGATTTGTGGCTGACACTACCTCTTCTTCGCCAGATGTCCGACCTCGGCAGGATCCAACGCGGAGAGTACATATGTCCATCACCACCTCGCAACGATGTCATAACTTCCCCACCCTACCCAACCCGAATATGTCCTTACGTCTATCTACACATGGTCCACTTGCAGCATTGACTCGCTGTGTCCCCACCACCACCACCCACTCGACTCGTGGATTTGATCTTCGGCAGGCCGACTCGACGCGCGTGGAGGTGAAGCCGGGGGGAGCGACGTGCGCTGGCGCAGGGCGTCGTAGACCGCCGGCAGAGCAGCAGAGCAACCTACGGGCGCGGTGTGCGCTCCGTGCACTGGGGGAGGCAGTAGGGGCATCGCGGTGCTGCGTCGCACCTCCTGCCGAGCAGCGGATGCAGATGCAGACGCTGGGGTTAGTGGTGGCAAGGTTCGGTTCGGTTCAGGTTCAGAGCCTCTCGCTCTGAACGCCGAACCTGAACCTGGCGTTCGGTTCAGGCATTCGCTGAACCTGAACGCCGGACGCGCGTTCAGGTTCGGTTCCGCGTCCGAACGCGTTCGAACCTCGGGTCTTTCGGTCATCTCGGGCGACGGAAATCGCGTCGAAAATATTGAATACATGATTCTACGGCACTATCGTTAATCAAAACGGTTTCTGACATACCATGGTTAGTGATAGGACGCCTACAATAATAAATCATACTCACGCAGATTTCGCTAGAAGATGACGAGACTAGAAAATGTCATCCCATTATATCTAAATTGACAAGAAACTTCTTCAAATATGCCTTGAAAGTGAATTCAGATGTATCTTGGGATGTACCAGTAGCCTGGGACATATATTTCGAGGTACACCAAGGTCAAAACTCGAAAGATTCTTGTTAAAACCGCTACCCTCGTCAATTTTCAGGTTCGGCGTTCGAACGCCCCGTCCCCAGCCCGAACGCCGAACCGAACCTGCGGTTCAGGTTCAGGCATTCTCTGAACCTGAACGCCGAACGCGCGTCCGGTTCAGGTTCGGTTCAGGTTCGGACCGATTTCCGAACCGAACCTTGCCACCACTAGCTGGGGTGCGTGGGCTGGGCTAGCGTACAACCGCGGCGGCGAGGTGGTGAGGCGGCCGTGTGGGGTGGAGACCGCATCCGTATGTCGCGGACCAGGTGGACCTGGCTCCTTCTCGTTTCGGTCACTTATCTCGTTCGCTTCTTCCGAAACCATGAATGCTCAGTCGTTCTTGGTGCTTAATAGATACAACATCCTTTTCTTTCTCACTTCGCGGCCGAACAGGTTACTCAGACCTTACCTTGGATTTCGGAGTCAGCGCGCCTTTCCTTTCAAATTCTTGATCCGACGCTTTTGCCAAACATCAAGATCCTCGTCGCACGTTCTCAATTCGGCGCACTTTACCCCACTAGCTCGAGGTTTTCTCATGGTTCTCAGCGGGAATCAGATATCAGAAGTCGTCGCCGTCGCTCCATCATACAGCTTTCGTTGGCCAGCGCTTGTTTAACGCTGGTCTTCGCTCCTACTTAGTTCGTAGCGATTCTGCACGCGATAATTAGGACTGGGCGTCTCAGACTCTCATGCTTTCGCTGCCCGCTTGTGAGCCAGTTAGGGTTGTACCCCAGTCAAGTGAGGTACTACTGTAATGCCGGACCGGCGCCAGATTCTGCATCTGCATCACTCCATCATACAGCTTCGTTGGCTAGCGCTCGTTTGACACTCGGTTTCGCTGCTGGTTCGTGCCGATGCTGCAAGCCAAGTTCAGGGCCGGGCGTCTCATACTCCGCTGCCCGCTTGGGAGTCAGTTGGAATTGTACCCCGGTCAAGTGATGTACTACTGCAATAACGGACCGCGGGATTTGGCAGCCATCTGTATCAAATTCCGGGCACGTTTCCCGTTCTTTTCTTGGGGTATCTCGAAGACGCGCACAGCAATATTTAACAGCTTGCAGGAGGTGTGGGGAAAGTGCGGAAGGATACCACAGCACACCACGTTCGTCCTCTTCCTCCTCCCTCTTGCCTCCCTTTAGCCTCGCTCGCTCTTTTGCCGTTCGACATGCTTTCGAGAATGCGTCGCATCCGTTCCGCTAGAATCACCTCGGATGCCTTCGCCGCGACGAAGGTCGCTCTCAACGCAATCCAAGCGTCTACGGACGCAGTTCCGCATCTCAAATCCGTCGTGTCCGCCGTTATAGTGCTTTTAGAAATGAGCGAGGTGAGCTTTCGACTCCGGCAGTTTTCGAAGCTGCTTTCTGACGAGCAATTTTAGAAAATCAAGTCGAATAAGAAAGGGTGTGATCATATCGCAGAGCGCTCCGCACAACTTGTGCAAGATATCTGGAGACAGACGAAGGATTTCAATGTCGCGCTCCCAGCGGAGGTGGAGAGAAGCGTTGCTGAGATTGAAATGTATGTTGCGCCTGCTTCGTCCATTTACGTTTTTGAATATTGATCCGATTTTCAGGCTATTCAAGGAGATTGAAAAATTCTTCGATGGACTCAAAAAAGAGAACCCTTGGGAGCGATTTGCTCGTCAAGATCGTAACAAAATCCAAGTCGAGGAGTATGGACGATTACTGGACGAGGCGATGTTGCATTTCAGTGTATGTATCTCCTTTAATGTCAACCTAGCAAGTGCGCTGAAATTTCGATATCAAGTTTAATTCGGATTTAAGCTTACATCGGTTACATCTGGAATCCGTCGCGGTTGACCGGAAGGAGCACGCCGCTGTGTTAGCCGTCTCGCAGATGAGCGAGTCTGAGCGCCTGGTGCGTCAAACATGAATTGTGCTTTACATTCAATTTACGAGTTACCCTGGCATCAGCTTCTTACACAAATACGCGGTAGAGTGCTGTCCGTTCATGTGGGATTTGTATCTGACTCTGAGATCTAGGGGATGTCCATATGGGGAAATATGTGCTGGCGTCTTTTTTTTTTTTAGATCATCACGATCCCCAGCTTATATCATCTGACGCTCCCAAGTCTAAATAGTCCAAATAGTCTGAACCTGTCTTGACCGTGATAGACTGTAATACGCAATATGCTATATTGGGCAATTGAACGGTGACATTGACAGGTGCCAACCGGGGAACGTAATCTCAATCTTATCTGTGACAGTACTGAGTAATATATACGTCGAATGTCGCATATTTACTTTTTTGGATGTGGAACGTTGAGAACATACGTGAATCCGGAAGTATACGAAAGTATACCATAGTTTGGGGAGATTTGGGAGACTTGGGTATACTTTGTATACTCCAGGTATTTTCTGTATACCCAGACGAAGATCATATTTTTTGTATACGTCGTAGACTTTGTTATATTTTGCGCTGCTCATAAATCATGCCAAACAAACATCGGCCCATGCTGTGTTTACACGTTGTTTGCATCGCCTCTTTCCTCCTCACACCCACTGCATACACAGACCTGCACAGACCTACACTCAGTTTGCCAAGGATTGCGTAGGTCCTGGCAAGGTGAGTGTAGGCGGCTACACACACTCTGTGTAGCTGAGTCTAGGCATGTCTAGGTTCCTAGACACACCTAGACATGCCTAGACTCAACCACACAGAGCGTGTGTAGCCACCTACACTCACCTTGCCAGGACCTACGCAATCCTTGGCAAACTGAGTGTAGGTCTGTGTAGGTCTCAGTCTAGGAGCTCCTTGAATGCAGTGACCACCGGGGCTCCTGCCCCAAACACCCTCCCAAGCTGCACCACCACCCAATGGCTTCAGTATATGTATACTGTCCGAGTCCAACCACAGGATGCGGCGAGCTAATTCCCAACCGGATACGCTGTCGAGGCGAAAAGAACCCTGAGCATAAAGACCTATTCTTACAATGCGTACATCTCGCTCATCTATACTTCCGCCCATTCTAACCTTCTTCAGTGTAAAAAGTGTAATCTTTGGAGATGGGTCCCGCCGGCGTCCCCCGAACCATACGGACTCGTCCCCTCTGGGCCAGACCCCTTCCCCCGCGACCTGAGCTACCCTTCACCTCCACCTTCCGCTCCCCCCATCATCGATCCCGCCCTTGAAGCCACCGATCCCGCCCTTGAATCCCCGTCTCTTACACCTCCTGTCGCCGCTACCGCCCCTGTCCCCTCAAGCGACCCATCAAAGCGTCGGTGCATCAATTATCGACAATGCAAAAAGCTGGCAACAGCGAAAAACTGCACCAACAACATGTGCAGACGCACGCACGCCGTAGACCTTCAACGCCCGCGAGTCCTAAACCTTCGTCCCCAGCTAGTCCTACGAGCTGCTCTTCCAGTCTCCGTCGGCTCTCCTTTCATTGGCTAAATTGATGCCTCGCAACGCCGTCATCGACCTCACATTGTCGCCGTCGCCACCGTCTCGGGCACACCGCCGTCGCTCGAGCTCACCAATCATTCTCAAGAGTGAGCCTACAGCTCTCTCCCATTTGCCTCAGCCAACCGTTAACTCTGTCAACGCCAACGCCGACGACCTCTGGGCGCATGGCCAGGTCTTTGTTCTTCCAGGGTTTGGACCTGGTCTGCCGGCGTCTACGCGCAGGACATGATCCGGGTGTTAGGGCAAATATCGACTGGTCGCTCTTCGGATAGCGATGTCCAGTCTCGATTCGTCTCTGCTTTCCCCGGTGTCCCGTACGTCAAGGCGACATACACTCGACAGCTTTAATTCTACCGGAATTCGTCGTAGGGTGAACGAGACCATGCCGCAACTCTTGCTCCCGGTCCCGGGGGCCTGTGGACCGACGCGCGGAAAGCCATGTCAGGTTATACAGCCTTCAGTGAACGTCGCAGGGCGTGATTTATTTGCGTTAGCTAAGATATTTTGTTACTTAATTTGTATAGATAATTATGATTTTACATTCGAAGAGATGAATTACGAATTATGATATGAAACCGGGACGAATATTCGGAGAGCAGCCGTCCTCCGTTAGTTTTAGGATATGATGACGGGAGGCCATTCGGATGAATTGCATCCCTTTTTCCATGCCGATGGAGTCACACAGCCCAGGAGCTGCGGAAAGACTGGCATATATCTCGTTGAATGTGTCCATAGGGGTTAAGGAAGGAGACGCGTCGCGTCTAGGGAGGCGGAAAAAAAAAGCGCCGTGACGTGATGGTCACGTCCCCCATATTTGCGCTTGCCTTGCAATGGCAATGAGGACATACACAAGATGAAAGTATACAGGATATACGTCGAGCCATATATCAGGTAAGCAATTCCAGATATACGGTCGGTATACCGGGAGTATCCGAAAGTATACGAGGTATACGTGATCTATCAAATGTTTATACAACCTGTATACTTCCGGGCTCACGTTCTTTCTGGGAACGTTGGAGTCCAAAATCGGCTACCATGATTATACATGTCCACTCAGCCAGAAAATCAAAGGTAAAGTAGCAGAACCCAAGTCTCTTCCCCACCGCCTGCGCAAAATCTAAATCGGCTCGCCACAAGAGCTACTGGCGCCTAAGAAAATTGAATTGAAGCGTCGCCACGCGGAAAGTGATATGCTGTCCGGATGATGTTATGACAGTGATAATAATCATGTATGCATTACAGCTTGGCTTGATTAACAGCCATGCTTGATTTTGACCGACTACAGCTTTACTTGGTGATCAAAAAAAATTCGAGTTGTAGTCACGGTAGTAATACACAACTTGAAAGACAATATAGGCGACTAAACATCGCACAAAAGCTGCTATTTATGTAAATTCGAAGGATTGGTGAACTGAACGATGTCGCCTCCCCTTAAAACCAATCCCGAGTCCGAGGGCGGCTGATTAGCCATTCTCAAGCTCCCCTGTACACGTTGCTTTTGGATCTCTACGGAGCGCAACGTTGGGGTTTATCGAGTGATGAGGTTAGATTTGATTAGAGTCGCCTTGAAGTGTTGCAATTGGGGGGCTACGCATGTCAGGCATTCCACCTTTTCACAAACGTAAAGTTGCGTCTTATAATTTAGTCTCGAAAGTCCGTCCCTTTTTCTCCTTGGTAGCTTAGCTCTGCTGTTGTGCAACTTTCCTCTACTACTACTATAATATTGACTATCCTCCTACTGAGTCTACTCTGCTACAAATATAAACCATCACCCGGCGGCATGTTGTATTGTAATTCAGGGTTGACATATACTCACGATGTGTGAATGGATGGGGATATACTCCGAGTTACGATTTGTAGGATGGATGGGGTTTGTTGAACGACGCGCTGATGCCGGATGGCCACATGTAGCCTGTCCGAAAATAAACTTGAATAATTAATCCTACCTCACGATTCGGCAAGGGTATGAACTAGGATAGGAGATGACAAACCTTTACTTTACATACAAGAGCTGACGACAGTGTGTTTCGCAAATCCCCCTCAGCTTTATTCATAATTCTTTGGAGGGGATTCACATTCAATTGGATTTTTCTCAGCACCGGTGATCATAGGCATGGGCATGATTGAAGTTTCCAAAGAATAGAATAAAATAAGTAAAAAGGAAGGAGCAAAACAAAAGGAGGAGGAGAGCAGGGAAGGGAACATCTACGAGGCCAGCCTTGACTTTGTGCACAATGTTGTTCGCGAATCAGCAGCAGAACATTGGGAATTCGGAGGGGACCACTGGTGATATGAATACTTGAAGATTCCGCGTTTTGAATCTAGGGTCTTGGGCTCAGTTTGAGTGGTAAAGAGGAAGCAGATCCATACCCGACTCCAGAGTTTATAGCTGTTGAGAATCCGCAAGCGACTTTGAAGGGGCGGCGTGTCGTGTCTGGCGCGGCCTTGTCAAGAAATAATATGCCATCGAGCCTCTGGCAGGAGCTTGAGTATTGTAGATAATCGTTGAACGTTCAGTGTCTGCGCAGTGCCTTTCAGGCTGTGGCTGTGGAGTTCCTGAACGGGATTAAAGTATATCCAGTGGGATAACTTGCGGAAATTATATGCCAAAGTTGCGGAAAGATGACCCGGAGCGAGTGCGGTTAAGGGACTTGACCTTTTCTTAGCACTCGGCGGTCTTTCTGCATAAATTTGGGCAAATGCGAAATGGAGCGTTGGTATCAAGGTGCTTTATCATGAAGAACGAAGGCACTACAATTTGAGAATAGTCGTCAAGTTACCAAGATTCAGATTCGGAATCGCGCACGCGTTTCTATTGCGGTGCTACCTGGTGGAGGAATTTTGTCGCCGACGAGTACTTGAGCCGTTTCAACGAGAAAACCATCAAAACAGCATTGGATGCGGAGAAGATGCAGAAACATCGACGGAAGAGGGCGGAAGTGAGTTAGCGGGACGAGACGATCATGCCGGTGCGGCAACTTAGAACTTTGATGACATCATGACGATCACCGCTCATCCTTCATCTGGAAATCCCGGACATTCTATGTAGCACTATGTAGGCCGCGTATGCACCATAGCCGCGTACAAGGTCGGCCTCTATGGGAGAGAGGATAGAAGTAGCCGTTGTACATAGTGTCGCATATTCTCGCATATTCTCGCATATTCTCGCGTAGTTTCGGCTAGAATCGTTCTACGCGCTCTACGCGACCTAGCCGAAACTTATTCCTAATTCGGACGCAGCAATAGAAATATTTTAAAAATTGTAATTGCGAATCACCACGTAGCTTTACAGTCCTATGGTCAGAGAGTCGGTTCACAGATCACAAATATTGCTTAAAACGAATCATATTAACGTCGAAGCTACATCACCCAAATGAAGAAAGAATAATGTAAACAGTTCGCAATTATAACGCACAAAAGGGTAGCCGACGACGCTCCAGAGACATCAAACAGGAAGTAAAGATGTGGCTTGAACATAACAAAGGTTTACTTGACGGCCACTTGGAACGGGAATGGCGGCATGACTTGAGCGATGTTCCATGGGCTTGAAGAATATATCACTTGGAATGGGCATGGAAGCAGATCACTTGAACAATGGGCTACGGACTTGAAGAGATACCCGGCAGCATATATTGAAGCGTTGCGTGTCCACTTGATGCGGTGTAAAAGGGTTCGATTATTTGATTACAATACAGCACGGGAGGTATGTGCTCGGATGGGAACAGTGGTGATCTGGTGATCTGGTGCAGATGTGGAAGACAGATGCCGGTAGCGACCCCGCAACTCAAGGAAAAGGCCGCAGTGAATGAGGGTGGTATTTGGTGAAAAACGACACTGGGTCAAAAACTAGAAAATGTTCGCAAAGATGGGCGTGTAGACAGTCTGGGTGATAGGGTGACGGTGTTGGAGCTAGAAAGAGGCTGGGTGTGGATGGCAGGGGGGAAACTGCTAGGCGAGGAACGGAGAGATGGGAGAAGAGGAAGAAAGACACGACGTGGCAAGATCAACCTTTGGTTCTGTTGTTAGATGGCGGTGTCCCGTCAGCTTAGCCGATCGGCAATATCTGATTTTCAGTGTCAAGTCCCAATATACTACGTAAGTCTTCCCTTTCGCCTTCGATGTCGGTCTCTCCAACGTCCACTCACATAAGAAGGTATGCTTCTTTGCAGCACGACACTAAACCACCACTGGCAAATATATATCAAGTTAAAAACCGCTGCAGTTTTTGGCAGCCGGAAAGACTCTGATGTGGGCGGCAAATTTTGCGCTTCATTTCATACGTTATTTTTTCCTGTATGTAGCACTCTTTAACGACGACACGGAGAGAGCGGTGACTGCAGGGTCGATACAGCAGCACGGGTGGCGCAGCACTTCTCACAGACTGGGAGAGTAAGCGGACGCGAATACTCAAATGGGGATGTTACCCAAATGGGACAATTTCTATGCGGTCTATGCGAGTCAAGTGGATAGGCGTTCTACGCGGGCTACATAGGCCTACATAGTTTCTGGTATCTACGGGAATCTACGTAGAACGGTCAGTTCTATCCAGCCCAAGTGTCTTTCCAGATGTTCTCCCTCATCACCTTGCATGAAACCAGCTCGATACTTATCCTGGCGCACAGACGCATCGAAACCATCGCTTATGGCAAGGAGAAAGAAGAACGAAGCATTCTGGTCAGCCAGACGACTCCCAGTGTGCACTGGACACATCCACTCTGCAAACATTGGCTCTCCATCGTCCTGGAACCTCAAACATTCAACCCTTTGTCTCGATGATTGAGCACTAGTACTAGGCCTCCGCTGCTTGCGTGTACCCATCGCCGCTTTTGAAACACACCGCGAAGTTGGCGGACACTGCATACACGAGGTAAAGCGCCGCGCCGCGTACGTCCCCCTTTCCGCTCACAATTCGTCCGAATCGTATCGCTCTAATGCGAGCTATGCGCAGCTCCTCACATCTCCACTCTCGTCCACCCAAATCCGAGTATACGAGACGATCGGTCGTGTAATTTCGTTGACGTGCCATCTGTACTACCCGTACTGCATCGCGCTCCAGGTGCGCTCCTCCGTGTCGGTCTGCACACCAGCTAGCTCCCGCTGACCTGAACTTATTCTCCAGTAGATTGCCTCGCGCTCCATCGCTGCCTTTCCCTTGTACCTTCCCTTCCTTTCCATTGTACACCCGCACATCCTCTCGAGACAGAAGCCGCTTCGAGACAAACCCATACATACGCTGTTGGAAGGACGACGTCCGTCCGCTCTTCGCGTCTGCCTACACCCTCATGACGCCGCGCCGCACCATGGCCAGACCACTCCCATCCATCTCCTCCGTCCCGCTCTCGCTCTCGTGCGGTGAATGGCTTCCTTGCACTGAGTAGTCCGTGCCATCCGTGCGCGTGAATACCTGCTCCATTGCTCTGCGAGACTACGAGGGCATCCCTGCTCCAAGCGAGCGGGATAGGGCGGCAATACCTCTCTCTGTCGCGAGGCGATTTTCCTTCCCTCGTCGTCCTCTCTCTTCTTCCTTCCGGATCCGTGACTGAGAGTGGCTCCTCTTCTCTAGATATCCGACCTCGATACGATCCTTGCTTCCTTCACGAGGGCGGGAAGTACCTACGTCCACCACCGCGCTCCACTACCTCGCAACGATATCATAACCTTCCCCACTCTACCCGACCCAAGTACGTCCTTAAATCTATCTATACATATCCCACTTGCAGCATTGACTCGCTGTGTCCACACCTCCACCTCCACCACTCAAGTCCTCGATCTGGTCTTCGGCAGGGCTAGCCGAGGTGAGGACGTGGGGAGCGACGTGCGCTGGCGCAAGCAGTATAGTAGGGCGCCGTCGTGCACCGCGGGCAGAGTAGCAGACACAGCCTGCGCTCCGTGCACTGAGGGGGAGAAGCAGTAAGCGCATCGTGCTGTATCGCACCTGCGGGACTAGCGAACGTCTGTGACGGCGGAGGTAGTGGTGGACGGCGGCGCGGGGTAAATGATATAAAGGTCCGGAAGCACTGGAGGCCGTGTCAATATGTCACGGTGGAACTGGTTCATTCTCGTTTCGGTCACTTTTCTTGTTCGCTTCTTCAGCATAAATGTTGAGTCGCTCTTGGTGCTGAATAGATATAACCTCCTTCTCTTCCTCAATTTTTTGCGGCCGAACAGGTTACTCCGACCTTCCTTGGATTTCGGAGTCAGCACGCCTTTCCTTTCAAATTCTTGATCCGACGCTTTCCTGTCTTACATCAAGATTCCGTCACGCGTTCTCAAATTACAACTGCTCGGCGCCTCCTTACTCCACCAGCTCGAGGTTTTCTCATAGTATCTCAGCAAAGAGTTCCAAATCAGATATCAGAAGTAGGCGCCGCCACTCCATCATACAGCTTTCGTCGACGAGCGCTCGTTTAACCCTGGTCTTCACTCTTGGTTCGTACCGATGCCCCACGCGAAGCTTAGGGCTGGGCGCGTCTCAGACTCTCATGCTTTTGCTACCAGTCAAGGTACTACTGTAATGACGGACCGGCGCCGGATTCTGCATCTGCATCACTCCATCCCGTTTACGGCCAGACCCTCTGGGTTTTTATATAATGCAAGGTATCCTGAGTTCTAGCTTTCAGTAGATACCCAGCACTCCCAATTTGGTAAGTTAGTTCATGAGTTATACTCACATCATCAATATTGCCTAACACTTGATTGGTGTCTTGGCCAAGACCTTATCTTATTCCAGGCCTGGGCCAGACCTTGGCCTAGCCACGTGATGCAACGCGTCGGATTGTTAGTGATAAACAATATACAACAATTCGAGAACATCTGTCTAAGGTATGTTCCCTGTAGACACAATAATAACCAGAGTGGATATGAGCTGATCCTTTGATAGAATGGGCCCTGTGGTGGCTTCTGAGCCAATATCCAGCCTTGCCTGAGTCGTACTCGTCGTCAAAACCCTTATCTGGTATGTGAGTTTTCCTGACATTGGGCTGTGAACAAGCTATAACTTATCGCCACAGTACACCTTTCAACTCACTATGCGGGATACACGTTAGTTCTTAGTTGGACTATGTATGTGTATTAAATATTGAAAAATGCTTTATTTCAGCGTGTTTCAATCCACGGCTTATGAACGAGAATATTGTAATAGTTTAGAAATAATATACGAAGGCCTACTTTGCACTACCATCCTTGGCCGCAAAATTGTTCAACGCCCTCTTCAACTCTGAAATATGTCCAATTTTAAACCCAGCGTTCTCTGGCAGAGTTCAGCCACCGTCAACGGCTGCAAGCCCCTCCCGTCAATGGACAGCAAACGGTGGCTGAACTCCGGCCCTTTACAGTCCCACCGTGGCCGCCTATCATCTCGCCCGCTCCACCTTCACCACCGGTGCCGCCTGCCACGATTAATCAGCGGTCAACTATCGGAAAGCTTACCTTGAATTCGGTGGAAGTGACCCAAGTTCTCTATCGGAAGTAGTGCTGCCTCGCCAAGACCACCCTCACCGCCTGTTTGCCCACCAGAACCACCCTTTCCCCCCGTGCCTCCTGCGGGAATGTCAGGCACCTTGCAATAGGTCAACTTGTTGAAAAAGAACCAAGTCTGGATATGAATGTAATGTCACTAGTACGGTTTCCAAACCGGACGCTGTCTCAGCGTTGACAGATTCAGATCAGTGAACTGAAGGTTGTGCGTACTGCTTTTGAACGCTGACGGACCCATCTTCGCAATTTGACTATATACACACTACCTCCTACGGACGTACAGAGTCCTGGCGTTCAACTGACGGGTTGACGCACATGACATCCGGCTTAACAGCTACATCGACAACGAACGATATTGATAGCTTGACTGACGGCTGGAGGTTTCTTACCCCTGAAATCTCATGCCACTGGCTGTCGGATGTGACCTTTCGTGCCCTGTCCTCCGAGCGGATGAACCGAGACGCTGGATATAAACCAGGTCTCCTTTGGATTATCGCCCCCTCTCCGGCTCGTCGAATCGATATCATGCACAGAGTATTACTTGCCGCGTCCCTCACAGCTCTCACGACACTGGCCAGTGCTCAGATTCTGGCGCCAGTGAATGGAAATAATTACACCATATACAACGCCCACAATAATCGCTGCGCAAACCTGATCGGCAGCGACACCAACGAATATGTCCCCGTTATTATGGCCGCGTGCAATGGACTCACAAATCAGCTGGTTCGTTTCTCAAGTCCACTTTTGAATCAGACTTTCCCAACTCATCTCAATATTCTTAATCCAGTGGACAGCCCATGTAAATCCTACCGACGCTACCCTCGTGTCCTTTTCCAGTGCCGCGGTACCTGGAAGCTGGCTATCTTATTCAACCGCCGAAATTGCTGGGGGACCCGACAGCATGCACCAACTCACCATTGCACTCTACACTCCATATGACTGGTACATTGGCGCGAGTCCCTTGTGAGGAGAATCACCTTATTTTATCTTCCACAAGAATTCATGTGGCGGTTTAGCATTTCGGCGTCCAGCTCCACTAGTGGGGTCCTGACTTCGTACGTCCCTCGTGCTGCATTGAGTGGCGCCGGTGCATCATCACAGGTTTCTTTGGTAAAGTCTTTCTTACTCCTCCCTCGGAAAGCCTTGAGTGTTGATCTCACTGCACGCAGCTCGTCATTGAACCTTTGGATTCTGGTGACTCCTTGCAATTCTGGCAGCTTAAATAGATGTCGGAACGGGAAATCCCATCACGCAATATCCAGAGGCTTCAAGCTTTCAACCATTTGTACTTTCACGGTACTTAATTGAATGTAAATTGTGTTCGGAGGGGAAAACTTAGGATTGCCTCGAGGCCATCGATAGCGGGAAAGCTGGGCCAGCCCAGGTCAGCCAAGAAACCTATTCCCATTAGCCACCATTCCGAAATTCGGGTCTAGTTGATATTTGTACCACGGGTAGATACCTATCGGGTCCAGAACATGGCATCGGAGACAGTGCATTCAGCCAACCTTCAAGCAGCCTCGACAGATAGGGACAATGTCCGCTCAAGAGTCCCGCGAAGTACGGTTATTATTGTTAACCAACAGTATTTATAGAGCACATCAAATTTAATTCCGTTGGATACATTCAGCTGGTCACCGGTGTAAATCCCCACCATTGGGATGGTTCCAAGGCGGTGCCGGTGAAACTGTTTATGGTGACGATTTCCATGGTCAACTGAGTGGCAGAAGGTCAGCTGAGTTCGAGTTCACTGGGGAAAAAGAACATACTGGAGAGGGCTGGTTTACGATAGCCGCCGAAGTCGAAAAAGGCGTGTTCGCAGTCAGGACACCGCCTGGACCATTGGCGAAATACAAGCTATTGAAATCCCCATCAGCGTTGTCTACTTAAGAGGATATCCGTGGACTCACATGCTCATATTTGCGGTAGGCGATGGCTCGACAAGGAACCCGAGCGGCTCAGGATGCCCCATAGTTTGTTGGTACAGACTTGCTTGGCCTCCACTGTTCGGAATTTCCGCAGAGACATATGAAAGATAAATCGAGGGCGAGGCAACCGAGGCAAAGGAGACCTGAGGTCCGTCTGCGCCGACGCTTGAGACGGCTGTCCACTATCATTCTTGTTCAGCAAAATAATTGGAGACGAGAAATTACTCAAACTTGTTGGCTGGTGGACCCAATGCAAATCTCCATGCCTATCTTCGCATAATTGGAACCTGCAGGAGATACAGTGCCCAATGTGACGCAGCGCGTTGTGCGCCCGTCTTGCATTATGTAGGCGGTACCATTGACCGGATTACCGGTCGTGGCGGCGAGGGCATAGCTGACGCTGGCCAGAGCAAGAACGAATTTGAGCATTGCTTCAAATCGGAGTTGCGACTAGGTGATAGCTTCAGAGGTATATAAAGTGTTGTATCAAAGAGCTTGTCATGACGTGGTACTGAATCTGGGTGGTAGTTCTGCTTGATCGGTGTCGTGAAATAATTTCCGATGTCATCTGGTTGGCCGAAGGGTCTAGACGGACAGTGACGTTGAAGGCCAACAGGTTGACAGGGTTCCTGGACGAACCCAGCTTTGCTAAAAATCTGGCAGGTACCCGTCGTTGAGAAATACAAGGCACGCTCGGGGTGCACACGAAACGCGTCTAGTTGTTCTTGGTCCTGTCGTGGAGGTCGCAGATGCAGAGATTATCTTCAGGATTTCAAACTGCAGTGAGTGTGCGAGCGAAGGAAAAGGGTTCAGTTATACACACTTGCTTCCGAGAGCTTTGAGCGAGTTGGACGTGGAGGTCAAACCCCGAAATGGTGGCGAATTGCGCTGGCCGACGTGGTGGGAAGAAGACGGGAGGGTTTCCGTATGGGGAAATTTTGATTGATGGGTCTGCTGCGGGCCCTTATCGGGCGTCTCCTTCTTCCTCTCTACCACGACAAGCTTTGACCGCAGTGCGCGCTGTTTTTGGACGATTCGAGTGGAGTATAGCTCTGAATAGAACCCGAATATGCATGCAGTCTTGGACTCATCAAAAGTCGCAAAAGTTCCAACTCAAAAGCTTCCCAATTCCAAACCCTTCTCGGTTCTGAGGATGATACTGCAAGGCGCAAGCGGGCCCGTCTGGCTTGAAAAAAGGAGTTCTGGGTCTATTTATGCGACTATACAGCCATCTACCGCCTTGGGAGAATTACTTTCAACAATTTTCGTGCACAAAAACTGCGTCATCTCAAGCTGCTTCATCCACCCCATCGTGCTGAGTTCCTCCGGTCGCCAACATTCCTTCAATGGATACGGTGAGGTAGCAAAGGTGAGCCGAAGGCCATACAGGTCAAAACAATCATAGGGCATGTAAAACTCTCCACTCTCAATGACAAGGTCGATTATCCTGGGTTGGAAAGCCGTTTCCAGCACGACGTTGTCGATGTGTTGATGGTGGGAGACCCTGCCGTATAAGAGTGGTCTGCGTCGGTTCATCGTGATCTTCAATGTGCCTCGGAATATCTGCGTCGCTGGCTTCAAATTGACTTCGGGCCCGAACATCCCGCTGGTTGTGCTCCTCCACCATCCATCCTTCTTTTTGTTGACAGTCAGGTCCGGTGAGGTCGTCGATGGAACCATTTCCCACTCCATACCAGTGACGAACATAATTACAGGCTCTGAAGACTCGTGAGTCGGGCCTCAGTTGTAGACCGCCCACGCACCTCGCCGGTACCGTCCGGGTAGAAAATCAATCGGTGCTCGTCCCACGTATCCCATAGCCATTCATGGCCGGTGCACAATAGATGTGCCCCAATGAGAAGTTTCTGGTCGACGTGCAATGCGTTGGGTGCCATGGGTTGTGGGTCCAAGAGGAAGTGGACGTTGTCTTCCTGGGTCGTGAAGTTTGCCGGAACCCAGGAAGTTCTGAACCCCCACCCGTGAAATGGATACACACTCTGATAAAAGCCTGCAAAGTTCGAAGATCGGGAAAAGCTCGTGGAGTGGTGGTATGTGGCTGTAGGCCCAGAGGAAAGTGCAGAGACCAAGGCGGAGACTGAGCTAAGAAAGTGTTCGTTGTCTTCAAGCATGAGTCATTGTTTGTCCCCGTTGCTAAACCTCATGTTTCCCGCCGGTGATGGGTGTTAAAATGAATAGAAACTCGGGTTTTTATGCGTGTCCTGGGACGCACCCTATCACTGTATTTCATGATGCCGCCAACCATATAACTGGCTTGTCCTCCTACAACCTTTGGGTCACTGGCTTCTCAGTGTGTGCGATTTTCTTGGCTCTCAGAAATCCAAACACAGTTGTAGGAGTGATTCAACAATTTACTGGCTGGACGTATTGCGAGCGAGAAGGGTTAGTGAGAATATTTGGTACTATCTTTCGATCTGGTTACCAAAGAGAGTCCAAACATAGCCATTCATCCTCCTTGAATATTAAATCTCTTGTTTTCAGACATGGATCGCTATACTGTTCTTATGAATTAGCGGATTCATAATGAGGTCTCCCGGTCACTGAATCAAGCAGGTGAGATCAAACAATTTCAGAAGCACCGTCAACCCATTTATCTCATGCTGGTTTCCCTCGAAACATTATTTCTGCTGTACAAGGGGCTTTGGAAGCTCATTACAGAAGGTGAATCAGCCATATCTCAAGATTGAATCACGGATTTTGCTGCTGGAGACGCAATTAAATTTGACTGTCAACCTCGGTAGCTTACGGCCATTGGCATTACCGAAGGCGCGGATCGAAAAATTTACATTTTGGGATGTTTTCAAAGAAATCCCGGTATCTCAATTCGAACTTGGGCTAATGATTGATTTGCCTAGCCCGATCTTCTGTACCGCCTGCGTCATGGTATCCCGTTGGAGGCGGGCGATGGCGCGAAATACTATACATACGGCACCAGTGACCTGACTGGTTACACCGATTACGTGTTTCACTTCACCAGCCTCAACAGGGAGGCCATCGCTAGTGCGTCAACTGCATGGATATTTTCGGCACGAAATTCGAGAAAAAACAATAAATTCTACTTTGCTGCTATTGAACATCCTTTGGTGTGATGCGATGCGATCCCTCCGCCAACTGGAAGATCTATGCCGCAATTGAGATATGTGTACAGGCTGAGTTTTCGATATCTCCCGTGAATGTAGGCCTTCATCCCACATGAGTGACCATTGATGCATTCCCGAGGACTGACACTCAGAAGGTACCCCACGCGCAACCCTTCTTCAAAGAGGCGGGCAGGTAATCGAGCTTGTCAGATCGTTGAAGTTCTGAGGTCCTCCAATACCTTGGACGTCAGACATGTCCCAGGTGCCGCCTTCCAAGACGGCGACGTCGTGGGCGTTGACTCCCCCGTTACTGCAGTCACGGTCTCTAAAGGTAATCTCTACCTTTTAGCAATGTTATCAAAAATATGCGTCAATGCTTGCTAGAAGAACGTGCAGATGAATCCATCGGGAACCTGCACCCAGGATACCTCTTTGTCGAGGGATCTGAGATTGCCAGCGAGGTTGATGCAACTGGCAGAGACGACGGAGATAGAAGTGCAGCCGTCGGGCGGGTTGATCGTGCCGGAGCAGGCGGTAATGGACGGAGATGCGAGTTTTCCTCCTAGTGTCAGCGAGGAGGGCACAGCAACTAAACTAAGGGCGCCGAGAAGGAATCTGAATGAGAACATTTTTGGTGAGAGCGCTAAATTTTGAGTGGCGTGAGCGAGCTAGCCTTTATAGGAACTTGAACACTGACGCATGGTTGCAAGTCAAGCCAATGATACGGTGATTCTATGTCGCCGGGAACATAAAATGTCGTAGGAGGAATGTCTTGCCATTCAAGCGTGCTTCTCTTGCGAGAAATGCAACGTTGGAAGCGCCGCGGCATTAGAATTTAGAGTGCTGATTGGGGAATAAAGTCGAATTCCGAGGTAGGTAGGTAGGTAGGTAGCATTATACGGCACGGTCCCGCTGAGGAACGCCGGTTTGAGGAAGTATCCCGATGAACTACAGGCTATTTATGTCCACCATCGTCCCTCACCTCCGAAAGTCTCTCGAGCCGAGCTCACGCACCCGGTCCCCCGTCACGCTGTAGAACCCGATTGACTTCCAGAAGCAAAACCCAACACGAAAACACAACCCCCCTTCCCTAGATCTGCACCCAATACCAAAAACTTGAAGTATCTGACTAAATGATTGAACTTCAGGCTTAAAGTTTGCCTAACCTGTCTCCATTTGCCAGTCAAAATTGGACCGGGAGCAACGAGAAGGACAAGCAGTCTGAAGCATCAGATATTCATGGCTTGGTGGGCGCTGACAGGAAAGAAGGTGCATGCATTCACACTGAGCAAAGCATGACTCTGCATCATGAGTGTTGCCGAGAGTATACCAACAACAAATTGTAGGCTTCCAGCTGACAGCAAGATAAATCGAAGAAATGCAGGTATTCCTCGCCCCATTCTTAGGATAGTTACTGTATGTTCAATGAAGCTTCCACAAAACTTGCAAAAAATTGGTACCCCCAACACAACGGTCAGATTCAGTGTTATGGTGCGCCTGACGGATAGAGAAATAAAAAATGCAGCTAAATGGAATGATTTCACGCTCTAACCGAAAGTCTCGCCCCGCAGATGAGATTCGCCAGTGTTGAGGAAGGAACTGGGAATCGGAAACAAAAAACGGGAAAGATGTGGCAGTGCTACGGCTGACTCAGCACCAAAAGAGGAAATACGGTGGAAGACAGCGCGGACGAGCAAAGTCGGTCAATGAGTCGGTGGGGCGCGACACTCTTGGTGGTGTGGAAGGTTGTACAACCCATCGTTCCATAGAAAGTGGAACTAGCCCAATCGAGCAAAAACTGAGCTGGATGCGGGCAATTAAAAATGGATGACGATGAGCCCAGTTTTGCCTTTCATTATGATTTTCCCGACCCAGCGAGACTCGCAAAGGAAGCTGACGAGGGAGTGGGTCATGTTCATTGAAAGACGTAAAGGGGGCAAAGAGAGAGAGAGAGAGCCATGGGCAAAAGTGCGAGTTTTTTCGCGCTGACTATTTCCAAGTTTTAGGACAATTGTTTTTCTATGGTCTCGTGAGGCACGATCGTTGACCCTAGAATGTGGTCTATGTACGATGGCAGTGCTGTAGCCCCTATACTTTTCTCTTCTCGCTACATCCTGCCCATCGTACGCTCTCGCTAGGCTCACCGAATTCGGCAGGAAATCTCAGCTTTCTCAACTCACATACCACTCCCCTCAATCTTCCTTCACTCCCAAACCCCAATGGCAACCCCCCGTCTCACACTCGACCCCGCTTTGGAGTCTTGCCCTGACCACACATCCGACTCGTTTCGACCCATTCTCGACCTTATCGTCGCGGGTGCTCCGGCTGCTACTCCACTCACGGACGCCGACGCTGCCACGCAACTGGCTGACGCTTGGAACAAGGAACGGGACACCAGGCAGGTTTCCTGGGACGCACAAGTACAGGCCGATGCAGCTCAGGCAGTCGCAGATGCCACCGTTCACGCCGCCCAGGTTGAAGCTGAGCGCTCCGCCGCTGAAGCAGCAGCAGAGGCGGAGCGTGTTGAGGCGGAAAAGAAGAAGCCGAAGCTGGGTGCCTTTGACTCGGCGCTCGTAATCCCAGACTTCCTCGGTCCCCGGGCTTCCAACTTTGCCAAGAAGAAGTTGGAGGATAAAGAGTACGTTGAGCTTTGGTACTGGACCAAAGAGGGTTGCCTCGACGCCGAGGCGACTCGTGCTGGTGTGGAAGCAGATGAGTCCTTCGGAATTACCCAAGTCGGGTCGACTCTGTCTTTGAAACCCCTCACAGCATTCAAAGCCTCCAAGAAGGTCGTACGTGACGAAGACCTCACCTGGGCGCAGTTCTCAATTGCAAAAACCGGGTTTCTCGCTGCTATCGAGGCTGCTGGCTGGCCTAAAGAGCATCGGGCCGCGATCACGACCTTCTTCTACGCCATCGAAAAACACTCTTCCCGGATGAATCACGATGATTATGCCGACAATATCTTGGTGATATACCAGGCCAGAGCACGATGTCACTGGCATGACATGCTCAACCAGGGCAACGGATTTAACATTGGCATTATCAACGATCGTCTGCTCGACCAAATCTCTCAGGAGTTCCATAACAAGTTACGTTCCTCGCGATACCGCACGGTGCGTGTTGTATTTTCTCTAATTTATTGTTTACTAACTTGTCCACTCGCTCTACACTCCTTTCACCGCATCCTTCCTGTTCCTTTTCATTCCATTCCCATCCTTGCGCGAATAACGCGCTCATTTTGAATGCGAATCTCGCACCCTCATTTTAACGCGAATAACGCACCCCACGCGAATCACGCACTCTCACGCGAATCACGCACCTTCACGCGAATCACGCACCCTCACGCGAATCACGCACCCCACGCGAATCACGCACCTTCACGCGAATCACGCACCCTCACGCGAATCACGCACCCCACGCGAATCACGCACCTTCACGCGAATCACGCACCCCCACGCAAATCACGCACCGTATTCTAATGCGACGACCACGTCTGTCCAGCTCGACGAGCTAGTTGAAACATCGGCAGCCCGTGGTCGTCCTAACACTAAGCAGCGGGAAACGGGTAATCGGATCCGGTCTGCGTCCCCCGTACGCCGCACCGCTCTCCCCAACCAGGACACAGCGTTTTTTCAGCAGGGCACAACTCCGAGCGACGGCCTATCCGCTTGTGCCTTATGCCTCGGCCATTCCCGCCACAACGTTCGCGACTGCAAATCCACGAAACTCTGGAACGGAACCACCCCGGCGCGGACGAAATGAAACAGCGAGGGCAGGCTCATCAACCCCCGCGGGGACGTTATCTGCCTCGCCTGGCAGCGCACTTCGGGTTGTTCCCTCAACCATGCTTCCCGCCACGAATCCTCAGGGTGCGGAAGCCCGAATCACGGCGCTCAGAAATGCCATCTCGCACAGGCGATCTAACACGGTCACACCGCTCAACTGGTCTACGTGGCACGACATGCTTGCAATTTCCGGACTCCTCGACAAATATTACCCTCACATTCCTTCTTCTATTTGCTTCGGGTTTAATATCGGTTTCCCTTCCATTCATCTCACCAATACCCCTCGGAACAGCCCAACCTTGCTTGCTCACGCAGATGAGTTCAAACGACTCGTACAGCACGAACGCGACTCTGGTCGCTATATCGGTCCGCTTAACCAGGAAGAGGTGGAGTCTCTTATTGGTCCATTCCAGACCTCTCCCGTCTCCCTTGTCCCCAAACAAAACCGCGTTTTAAAATTAAAGCAGGCTCAGCTCGAGTTGCGGCTTATCCAGAATTTTTCATTCCCTCGCAGCCCTTCCCCTTTCCACTCTTCCATTAATTCTGCTATCGACTCTGATCTCTTCCCTTGCACCTGGTCCACTTTTACAGCCTTTTCCCTTTCTATCTGCCGCCTTCCTCCCGGCTCTGAAGGCGCTTGCCGCGACGTTTCGGAGGCTTATCGCCGAATACCCTTACATTTTACGCAGTGGCCGGCCGCTGTGGTTCGAACCTCAGAGTCGAACTTCGATCTTGATTTTGCTGTGTCCTTCGGCGCCAAATCCGGCTGCGGAGCATACGGATCAGTTGGAGATGCTGGGGCAGACATCTGCCGCTACAAAGGCATCGGTCCCTTGGGAAAATGGGTGGACGATCACGTTTTCCTTCGCATTCGTCGCGAATTCATCGCCGAGTACAACCACATTCGACGTGAATGTCACGAGCACATTCTGGCACGAGGTGGCCGCCACCAGAGCGGGGGACGCTTCTGGTTTGGTGGGGATTCCCTACCTGATGGTCGCATCGAGGAGTTTGACGAGGACATGTCTTTTCCCATTCGCGATTGCTCCCACCAATCACCTCGTTCCTCTCACGACAGCCTTTTCACTTATAACTTCGCCGACATTGACGCTATTACAACAATTCTCGGAATCCCTTGGGAGACATCAAAGGACCATCAGTTTGCCACAGAAGTCTCGTTCACTGGCTTTCTGTGGAATCTCGAGGAGCGCACCGTTTCGCTGGGCCCTGAGAAAAAGGCGAAATATCTCGCGGCTATCGCGGAATGGAATTCAACGGCCCCTGCCCACGCGCTTCCCACGGTTGCAGAGTTATACGGTAAACTTCTCCACACCGCACTCATTGTCCCAAGAGGTCGCGCTTACCTCACCAACCTGGAGGCCATGTTGGGCATCTTCCACGATAGTCTTCACAAGCCGCGCACCTCACCCAGTGGAACTTCAGACGACCTCCAGTGGTGGCAATCACGTTTATCCCGTCCCACCCTCTCACGCTCTATCCCAGGGCCCTGCGAAGTGTTCGACTGCGGCGCGTTTTCAGACGCCAGCTCAGGTACTGGGATTGCCATTGTCATCCGGGGCCATTGTCATCCGGGGCCACTGGCGTGCGTGGCGTCTCATCCCGGGTTGGGACGGTGGAGATCGCGACATCGGCTGGGCTGAAGCCGTCAGTTTCGAGCTTCTCGTCTATGCCGTTATTGCTGCAACCAGTGCCCCGGCGACCACACATTTCAAACTCTTTGGTGATAACACCGGAGTTGTTGAGGGCTGGTGGAATAACCGCAGTCGCAATCGCGAAACCAACGTCGTCTTCCGAAGAATTCATCAATTCCTCGAGGATGCAAATTACTTCATTCATTCACGGTGAGTCCTTTATCCGTTACGTCCGTATTTTTTGGGGCGATCAAGCGAATTCCAAAGATATGTTGCAACCGGCTCAAATCCCGCTGACGGTCCCTCGCGTGGCGAATATCCCTCGAGCTCCCTCCTCCTACCACCTGTCCCAATCCCTTCTGCCCTGGCAGATTTCATCATTGACTTCGACGCCTCGTGGACATACGCCGAAAATGCAGTCAGACGTCGAGCTCCAGCACCGCGAATCACCTCCGCAGAACGAGCGCAGCTTGCCGCTTCAAATTCAATCCTTGATGCCCGAGCTGACGAGCTCTTCCGAGACCAGCTCAACTGGTGGATGTGGGCTTGAGGTTGGTGTGGCTACGTCACGAAGGGCTCATCCATACAAGCCTCGCCTTGCACCGAAACCGTCCCCTCTTCGGCCCCATGTTCTAGCTAAAGATCGTCTGCGACTTTGGCGGCCGTTGGCAGGTCGCTCTTCCGTGGGTTCCGGACTCCCTGGTGATGCGGAACTGGCTCGCATTTTCGATGTGCTTGCGCATGCGTGGGCCGAAGGCACAACAAAGACGTATGGGTCGGGTCTTTTGTCGTGGAATGTTTACTGCGACTCGAAGACAGTGCCTGAAGCGGCGCGTGGCCCAGAAAGTCCGACGTTGGTAGCAGGTTTCATCCCGGAACTTGCAGGTTTCCTTTTTGGCTCTACCATTTCAAACTACATCTCGGGCATCTGCGCGTGGCATATTTTACATGGAGTACTGTGGGCTATGAATGTGCCGGAACTGGAAGCCCTACTGTGAGCAGCAGACCGCTTAACTCCTTCCTCCTCGAAACGCCAAGCCCGAATGCCATACACCGTCGAGATCCTATGCCAATTGCGCCCATTCTTCAATCTTTTGAATCCCTTCGACGCCTCCGTATATGTGTGCTGCAATCCAGCAGAACGACGTCGAAGCAGTCCAGTGTGGCATGTCCACCAATAAAATGTGTGTTTTATGAAATAGTTGTGGCTGCGCGACCAGCGCGCCGCCGAGCGTGATGATCACAACCAAAATATCCTTCCAACAATTCTCCTTCTTTCCTCGCCATCCTATGAATCTCTTCACCACAACCTCCAACCAAAACCAAAACCAAAATAATTGGACGGTCACTGGCATTGCCAGTGACAACCAGGACGATCCTGCGCTGGGTCTTTCCTTGTTCAGGGGACGCTCCATAAGTTGCACAGGGTGCTGGGGTCGGGTCTTGAATAAGTGCCGACACGTCCAAACGAAACCGAAACTAAAACCAAACAAAGAGTAAGGGAAAGGTGGGGTATATTCTTCGTCTTTTTCTACTACATTTCGAGCTCCTTTTATACCTGAACTATTTGTACTTTCCAAATAAATACCTACAACTCCAAACTGTGCGACCGTAGCTCTGTGCACAGCCAAAAACCTGTGTGTTGCCTCGGGAATTGGACTGCCTCCCAATGTCCATGGGATTCAAACTATTCCACCAATAATACTCCTTGTTTTCCAGCTGTTACCATTGCACTGGTTGCCTCGAGACACATGGCTGTGTCACCTTTCCCATCAGCATGCACTGCAACGCATCCTCCATCGTGTTTCGGACGTGTTTTGGTACAGACAATGTGAGACAATGTGAACACGTGACCGTTACTCATTGTTCAGTTGAGCCATTTCAAAATCCTGTGCGCAGTGCCCCAAGGCTGTGCATACAGTGGCGAGATTTGGGGGGTTTAGAAGTGTTTTCCAGTGCCAAATATTCCCCCGCTCATCAACCCTCTTTTGGTCAATGTCACGCGGTGGTGAGTTTACGGTGAAGACCCTCACTTCGTTCGATGCTGCAATCCACGTCAAACCATCAGATGTCACCGAGGTTGTGGATCGTAACGGCTTGAAGCAGACCAACTTTGCCTTGCCTCGGACGAAATCTGCACCCCAAGGCGAAAGTGTTTACTGGGCAGAACAAAACGGGCCAACTGATCCAAAGTGCGCTTTTCAAAATCACCTGTCCATTAACTCACCGTTGCCCAACGAAGCCCTTTTTTCCTATCGGCACGGGAACATACGACGCCCTCTCACGAAACCAGCATTTCGCAAGCGATTAACTCAGGTGTTCAAAGCTGCCGGGGTCGAGTTCATCCACGTCCACGGCATTCGCATCGGCTCCACTCTGGAGTACCTGCTTCGCGGTATTCCTCTCGACGTGATGAAAGCAAAGGGTCGCTGGGCTTCCGATGCTTTCACCATCTACCTCCGCCGCCATGCTCAAATAATGGCTCCCTACATGCAAGCCGAACCGCAGTTGCACGCGAATGTTCTGCGCATCATGATGCCACGCATCCACCGCTAATTATGTGAGTCTCACGCCTAGCCCGGGGGAATCCAGCTGCGCGAATCCGTTGCGAGACTCCTAGTTCTAGGGAATCCTCGCTGACTGTATTCCTCACAGGCTAGTGCGGCCTTCATCCGGTTTAACTCACGACGCGCATCGTCGGAGTTTCTCGCCCGTAACCCACCACCATCACTACTGTGGAATGCAGAGGGAGCGAATTTCACTCCAATTTTCACTGAGTTATTGAGTGAATTTCATGGTTAAACTGGGTGAATTTCACGGTGAAAAAGCGAATTTCACTGTAGAACACAGTGAAAATTTTCACTAATTATATGTCCGCTTTCACTTGTCGTTTCACTCCATTTTAGGGTGATTTTCACGGTCTTCCAGGTGACCTTCCGACAAAAGAATTGTCAAGTATAATCATTAACTATCTCCTCGTCATCTCCAGCTAGCAACTGACTTATGCTACATATTACTTATACTACAACTCTAACTCTAACTAAATAATGTGTTTACAGTAAGAATTGAACGGGTGACCTCATGATAACAGGCAAAAGTTATGGAAGCACCAAATCCAACTAGGCTAAAGTGAACATACTGTATCTGAAGTCTGGAGCAATATATGGGTATCCAGCGCTTCTCCAGCCAAATATTACCATTCCATAGTTCTGGTTGACTAGGACTGACTGACAGATAGGTAAACCATATGTTTGAAGGATGGAGCCCAGGGGGTCGGGCGGGGTGTAAAGGTCACATATCTAAAAATAGACTAAAAAACGAAAGTTGTAGAGCTCGACGAGAGCTACAAGACTTGTCTAGGGTCATTTTGCACGAAATGGCTTTGTTAAGCTGCAAATCACAAAATACTTTCTCAGAGCTGGCGGTTTCAACCCTTCAACCTGCAGCACTTGTTTGCAATGCACTATGACAATGAATTATCATCAGCAATGACAAGATCTCTTGTACAAAGGTTGCCAGGCACCATATTTTAAGTTTCTGTTCATGTAGTGAATTTCATGCCAGAACACAGTGAAAATAAATTTCACCCTAAAACACAGTGAAACAAGATTTTCACTCCATACCATGAAAATTTGGTTTCACTTGAAAACCAAGTGAAACATGAATTTCACTATATTATACCATGAAATTCACTCCTTCCATTTTTCACAGTGCACGTTCATTTCCGCACTGTCGTTACACTCAATAAAATCATTTCCATTTGGATACGCTAGCTTGAGTTCATAGAAGTGTATGTAGAGTTCTCCTGTGGCTGCCAAAGTCTGCATTTTAGTATATACTTGGTCCACGAAGAGGCGTGAAATCGGAGATCCTGTTCCGCAGGAAAACTGATTTGGCGCCATCTACGTTTGTTGCAAGCGTGGAGTCAAATCGCAATGCACATGGCACGGACAGGTCTGTTCTCCGACTTGGCCTATTCACCACCACAGTCACGGAAAGAAGCCACCATCGTGCAAGACACTTGTCATCCATGCCTCTAGAAAGAATTCAACCAGTAGGTGTATTAGGCAGGTCCAATGAAAGAATGAATTGAAATGGTGGTGTCAGTAGAGTTGCTCCACTTGTCGCGCCATTCCATTCAACGGCAGAACATTGTATTGGCTGAAATCCGCCGAGAGCGCTAAATGAGCAAGTACTGATGAAGGACGGTGGAAAAATCCAAGAAATGTGTCATGCCGGACAGACAACATACTGTATTTTCAAATCGACAGTCACGCGTCATGCACCCCCCTGTCGGTAGGGGTCACGCGTCAGGCGGCCCTTTGTCGAACCTGAGCTCTCAAGCATGACATGGGGTCCAAATTTACCTAACTATTTTCCCACCAGGGTGGGGGAGGCCACCCTAAAAGATATTTCTATGATGGAGAGCACACCCGAAGTTTACAGACAAAATATCATTTTCTCACCAAGGTCAATATGTGCGCCCATTTTCGTTTTTTTTTAGGCTGGCCCTCACCCAGCTTGGTAGGAAAGTAGATAGCCAATTTGCATGGCTAAACATGCGTTGAAATATGCCAGCGAACAGGAAATCCTCTGAACCGGCTGCACTGTGCCGGAACTGATCGACTGATCGCAGCTGATGGGAATGAGATCAACAGTGGGACTATTTCCGAAAAGCTTGACACTGGCGATTTTTTTTCCACCACATCGAACTTTTGATCCAGTGATAACATATGCAGGAGATTATTCAGGGGTGAAAATACGCCCAGTCAACAGGAAATGCATATTTGGCACAAATATTTGACAAATATTGCAGGACGGTTGTCTCGGCCTGGCGCAGCTCGGCTACGCTCGGCTAACCCAAAGCAGTACTCCATCAAAAGTTGATATGGCGCAAAAAAAAATCGCGAGTGTCAAGCTTTTCCGAAACAGCTGTAATTTGTGTCACTCCCATCCTTCTCGTATATACTCTCCTTTTCCTTTGTCCCGCGGTTAGAAGCCCATGGATGTGCATGCTCCCAGATTTTGGGTTCAAAATACTTCACGCTTCCAAAGCCCGTTGGCTCGGAGCGTGAAGGGGAATTTGAGCGTAGGAACGCACTTTCTCATGGCTTGCGAGCAATGCAGAAGCCGAAGCGGCATTAGGATGTTGAAGAGGTCAGATCCCGAAATGCTCGCAACTTAGACATTCGCAGGGTCAAGGCCGGTCCGTTGTCGACTTGTTCGCATTCATATTCACGGAGGGTTTTCCTGCCGGTTCATGACGCTTGTCTTCTGTCCCTTCGAATTCCCACAGCCTATACCTATGATAGACAGGTTCAACGCAAGAAGGAATTGAATTGAATGGTCGTGCATGTGGATTTGTTGGCATATTATTCAAAACCGATGTCTTGAAAGAACGCAAGGAATGAACGAAGAAGAGCGCGGACCTTCTATACTGCTGACAAAGTGTTTCGCTTAGATCCATCCCGAGACCGCCGAATGAGTAACCATGTTGGATGCATTTAAGAAACGCGGCTTGTGGAATGAACGATCTGTCGAGAGTCACCTCCGAAATGGTTTCGCTAAAACTTCGGGCTTTGAGTGTTTGCGCCGCCGCTACACTATTGTTCGCGACCCCGCCCGTCAGAGCGCAAGTTACTCCAATTGTCGACCTCGGTTATGCGCAGTACCAAGGAGCCGTGAACACCGACAATAACATTGCACACTTCTTCGGGATTCGATTCGCTGCGCCGCCCATAGGTAAGCTTTCCTCATTATTCAGCCTACCACAAACCGATTGATGAATACGAGATAGGTGATTTGCGATTCAGGGCTCCGCAGCCACCCGCCAACATCAGTGGCGTGCAACTTGCAACAACTCAGCCCATTGCTTGTTGGATCACAGAGGACTGCTTGTACTTGAAGTATAGTTGTATTCCAATATTTTCCCATGCGGCATTGACGTCCCGTT
Source organism: Mycena capillaripes (assembly GCA_029204075.1). NCBI lineage: Eukaryota > Fungi > Basidiomycota > Agaricomycetes > Agaricales > Mycenaceae > Mycena > Mycena capillaripes. Next base: position 1,979,321 of record JARHKZ010000019.1, on the reverse strand, counting down.
CAGTGTGTACTATCCGAGCACTGGAGGAGGGGCCCCTCCCAAAAATCTCCCAACCCTTGTGTGGATCTACGGAGGAGGGTAAGTACCGGTATTCGTGGACACACTGTCACATATAAATTTACGGCATGTCCTTAGCGCTATCAGTTATATCGGTGGCCAGGCTGACGGGTACAACGGGGAGGACATTATCCGCCAGAGCAATAATGGAATCGTCGTTGTTGTCATTCAATATCGTCTCGGACTCTTCGGTAATGGCTGCTGCATCAGATCGAACAGCTCTCTGACCGGTCATATCAGGTTTCCTTGCGGGTTCTGAAGTGAAGAAGGACGGAGACTTGAATCCTGGCCTGCGTAATTTCTTTCATGCTTGAAGTGGCTGATGCTGACCCCTCTCCAAGTTGATCAAGATTTTGCCCTGAGATGGGTGAACAAATATGCATGTGTTCGCTCATACATTATTTGTTCGTCGTCGAGTGACCTGTGTCGTAGATTGCAAAGTTCGGTGGAGACCCTACGAAGGTGACTATATGGGGAGAGTCCGCTGATAATAAGTTAGTCCTGTTCTTGGTCCACGAGTCTTACTGGTTTCCGTCTAGGGGCCGGGTCCGTTCTACAACAGGTCGTTGCACATGGGGGGCAAACAAAACCAAAATTGTTCAGGGGAGCGATAACAAGCTCAAGTTGGTTGCCATCACAGTACCGATTCGATGACCCTGTTCCGGAGGTGGCTATTTATTGTCCTGTTCCACCGAAATCGGTCCTGAATCCAACGTAGCTTGCATTCAATGAAGTTTCGACCCAGACAAAGTAAGCCATCCGACAGTTCAGTTCAACAGCACGGATCTACTGATGCGTTCCAGTTGCGCGACGGCCACGGATTCCATGTCATGTTTACGAGTCCTCGACACAGCTGTCCTGCAAGCGGTCAACGGGAATATTAGTAGATTCAAAGGGACAATCCCGTTCCCGCCAGTCGTTGACGGGGTCTTTATTACCCAACGTCCCACGCTATCCCTGTTGGAGGGTAAGGTCAATGGGGTATGACGTTTAGTTTCCTGCGAGAGAAATCTATAATCGCTCCGCATACAGGACGCCTTTCTAGGTGTGGTCAATGCATTCGAGGGCACGGGTTTTGTAGATCAGAGCATCTCTATCACGGCCGCAAATTATTCGTTGGAACTCTTCCCCAACTTCGGCCCTGCTCAGGCGCGTGTGGTTGGTGCTTTGTATGCAGGCCTTGGCACGGATCAATTCCAGGTCAACGCTGTTTACGGGGAATGTGAGTGTATCGTTGAGCTTGAGAACGGGAGACTGAACTACAACTATTTAGCAATCCTTATTTGCCCGACATACTATTTGCTCAATGCTTTCGGCGGCCGGGCTTTCAAGGTTGGTTTCCCTGAACCGATACGGTCGGATCTATTCACCTAACGGTAATGATTGTAGGGTGAATTCGCGATTCCCCCAGCACTTCATTCAATGGATCTGGCATATTACTTCCCAAGCCTTTTTTCCCCGCCTTTCAACAATGCTGCCTTCATCAACGCCTTCGCCCAATCGTTCACTTCGTTCATCATCAATCTCGACCCCAACATCAAGATTGATCCGACAACCATTACGCCCCACTGGAATAAGTTTGATATAGGAGACACAGAAATGCTGTTCAATCACACTGCCGTAGATGGCCTGCCAGTGGTTCAGCCTATAGAGACCTCGCTTGGTCTCCTGGAGCGCTGTCTGTAAGTGGGCTTCTGTTTTCATCCATCGATCATTATGTAAACAAGATTCCCCTAGGTTCTGGAACAGTGTCGGGAGCGTTACCGCCCAGTGAGGCCGGCTTAAATCTTGACCCGGAGGACATACCGTCTTTACCATGTTATCGGAATTTTTATCTCGATTCCCTTACCTCCTGAAATCAAATGCTGCGATACATGCATTATTATTGTGTTGCAACCTTCGGTCTATGTGTGAGATAAGAAAATCCATTCATGGGAATGCCCCTCTGTGTCACAGGCAGGATAGACAGTGAGCCACCAAATACCCTTTATTCCTATCATCATTGAAGCATCTAGTCTGTAGTTAACCGCGCCACTGATGTAGGGAGGGTAGCCTTATTACATAATCGTCGGAGTTTAAATATATTCCCACGGCCTTTCCACCCCCTGCAGTAGTCCTACCAACAAGGGCTAAGAGAGAAAGTGTGTTGTAATGGTATTTAAAGTCATTCTGCATTTACAGAATGTGCCCGTTCTTGGTCTTTTGCGCAAAACAATATCTCGGTGTTTGCCGTGTGGCGGTGCATCAACGTTCGGTATTCTTGTTCTCTACCTTTGGCGCCGTGCACTCAGAGACAAAGCAGCTTGAATCAAGTCAACTAATGTTCCTGATGCTTAAAAATTGCGAAAGACGCGTTGTGGACTCGACTTTGGCAACCGAGAAATTCGAGATTACATAATAAGGCCGCCCTCCAATCACTTGATCACGGGAATCGACAGACTACAACAAGCGAGGCACGAGCTTCCCGTTGTAGCGTCTGTTTATAAGAGACTATTGAAGCATCCCACACTCGAGTCTGCCCTTCAACGTGGTCCAGGTGCTACCATTTCGCCGGCAGCGTGAAGGGGATTTTGAGGACACTAACAAACTTGGAACTGACTTCTCCTGCCGTCATGTCAAAACTGCAAAATCTGGAGATACTGCTGCTAGCCCTCGCTCCTGCCCCGGAAACTGCTGCATTGCCTGTGAATGTTGATGCCCAAGACATCTTAGCTTGTAACCGCGGCAGTCGAGCTCAAAAAATGGGAAACTGTGCCATCGTACCGATCCATGCACCCGTGTGCGCGCCTCCAGTTCCCGTTCCCGTTCCCGTTTCCGTTCCATCTCACAGGTCTGAAACCCACGCACCGCCCTCGGGTGCGAGCGGACCGAATGTCCTGGGGAGTACCGCTGTCGAGCTTCTCGTTTGGACTGCTGGCTCATCAGGGAGCTGCCGCCTGTGGGCGGATCTCTGCCCTCGGCTCCCCCTTCAAGACAGTGTCACGGGTGCCTGCTGGCTCGAGGATACCAAGGGTCGGCATGAGGAAGGTAGGTGTGTCGCAACCTGCCCGCTAGGCACTGCGAGAATCGGGGGGACAAGCCCGCGCGCTGGCGCCGCTGGCCTCGAGCCGAATTTTTCTGCACCCACGCACGGACCATTGCCAACACTCGGATCTTCCGGGTCGCCATCCGCATCTTTCCGCGGTGGCTTTCCTGATCCGCTTGGGATCGGAAAAAGCAAGCCACTTGGATTGCTGCTCGTTCTTGCTGCTGGTGTAATGTTGTGGTATTTTGCCTGGTTCTCGTTTGCTAGTAGAAACTTTTTCCAGTCTTTCTCAGGCAGACTTGTTCGCCGATGCTTATCCGGCTATCACAGCCCGATTAACTGTACGCGTATCGGACCACCTCTTACGTCTTTGGATTTACTGGGTAGCATTGCTACAGCCTATGCTCGGAGTGTTTCTACGGTGCAGGTGACCGGTACTGGGGAATCTTCCCGTGGCTCATTTCCGACCTCAAGTACTCGATCCTCTGCTCGCCTTCGGGACAAGGCGACGAACGGCCACTCGGCCCCCTCCAATCACAATCGTGTCGCAGTGCAGCAGCAGTCTAGAACCCCAAACCGTCTTCGTGATCTTACAGATACTGTAAAAATAATGTACTGGAATATATTCCACAACTTTACACTGAAACTCACGAGCCCCGAATTTCACGAACTGCTCTGCGACTATGATATAATGTTTTTCGCCGAAACAGATATGCTTCCAGGCGAGGACGAGCCCGCAGATGTCCCGGCAGGGTACACACTGGTCTCGCTTTCACGGCGTCCGCTTATGAATGGTTCCCGCCGCGGCGGTGGTGTCGCATTGCTGATTCGGGATACATTAAGTTTTCAAAAATCCAACCTCAGTTCCCCCGATATTCTCGTACTGGATATGGGAACCATCTGGCTCATTGGTGCATACATACCCCCAGAAAGCTCGCGGTGGGAAGGCTGGACCAATGCGGAGCCTTTGCAAAAACTCTGGGAAACTGTCGCACTCTGTGTTCAAAGCGATAACAAACATGTCGCACTTCTCAGTGACATAAACGCTCGAACTGGCTCTCTACAGGCATCTTCGACTCGTGGGGTGGAATGGGCCAAACGTTGGGCCAGGAAACCAGCCGATCCGGACACAAAAATCAACTCTCGCGGCCGGTCTGTTATAAAGGAATGCGCTCTATACGGACTGTGCATCTTGAACGGCACGTTTATGGAAACAGCTTCACCCGGGCGTTTAACTTCCTGGCAAGATTCTGGTGAATCTGTCATTGACTATGCAATCGTATCGGAAGGTCTGCTCCCCATGGTTCGGAAGTTCGAAGTTGCATGCCCTGCGGCAGATGAAGAGGATGACTGGTCCGATCATATGCAAATATGCATGACCGTCGACGCAGCTGCGTTTACCCAGACTCCTCTTATGCGTGAAGAGCGTCGGCCACGGCCGGAGTTCAGTGGCTCGTCACACATTGATGAGTTGTACCAAATAACCATGGACTCGAAACAGACGCCGGATGGAGCCTTGAACTCGCTGTGGGGGCCTACAGTGGTTGATTCCCCACCAACACAAATTTATATCGAAGGGACTGCTGCGAAGGGCAACAAACCTAGTTCGGCTAGGGCTGGTATCTTCTTCGGACCCGATTCCCCATTGAACATGGCGCTTGCAGTTCCAGGACCCGAGCCTGCGAATGCAGACCGAGCAAAATTGTTTGCGATGCACGAGGCGATTCAACAGGTCCCAAAGAACCGGAGTATCTTGCTGTTTTGTACCTCAAAAATGATCATTCGTCAATTATGCTACTCCGCGGCCAAAAATATGCAGCTCGGGTGGCCAGGTCGAAATGGCGATATCTTCAAGGCAGTTGTCAACCTTCTGGCGAAGAGGCAAGCTCGAACTTGCCTTGTGTTTGTGGACTCGAAATCAAATAACGAAGCGAAACGTGCTGCTTATACTTTGGCTAAATCTGCGTTGGAATTTGCACGACCTGAGGGGGATTTTGTTCCTGCAGTCTGGCTTCCACTGGTTGATGATCATGCTCCTGCTCAAAATTCTGGGAAGCTTCGCAAGGTGTACACAACCTTGGAGGAAGTTTCTCCTGTGAAACCTAAGCCCTGGAAAACGGGCAGGAACTACTGGCATGCAAAGAGCCGAAGGAATTTTGGGATTTTGTTCGAAAACGCACGGATCCAAGGCCCAACCCGGCAAAGGTTTCACTCGAAGACCTATCTTCGAACTTCGCGGCTCGTTTGAACCATCCTCAAGTGACTCCAGCGTCATTCAACTCGGACCAACTCGCATTCAATGCAAGAATGGATAGAGATTTTAAATGTTCTCCCCTGGCAGACACATCGCCTCGCCAGTCGTACACTCGGGACATAACGATAGCGGAGATTGAGGCTATGAAACGGCATATCAAAGCCCACGGAATCGATACTTCAATGGGAGTTGATGGATTTTCTTACAAGGATTGCATGGTCATCCCCAACGAAAAACTTTTAGAGTTCTTCCTCTACTGTCTCAAGTATCAGGACATGCCACAATACTGGTTGACGTCGCTCTTGATTGGGATTCTGAAGAAGGACAAGGACGCGACTGATCCTTCCAGTTACCGTCTTATAGCGCTCGAATGCTGCATGTTGAAAATGCTCACTCTCATTATTGATCGCCGAATCCGCGAAGGCGCAGAGGATCTGGGTTTAGTTCCTTTGACACAGAATGGTTTCCAGGATCACCTGAGAACAAATGACAATGTCTTCGTCCTCCTTTGCCTGATTGACAAGGCCGATTCGCTGGGAAAGCCGCTTTATGTCGCGTACCTGGACCTCGAGAATGCTTTTCCGGGGACAGATCGCTCCACACTGTGGGTTAAACTTGCAACCATGGGAATTTCCGGACCTATGATTGAATGGCTCAAGAAGTTATACGATCGTATTCGTTACCTTGTCAGACTTGATGGCCGCTTCGCCCCCGCTTTCCGTTCACTCCTTGGAATACTGACAGGTGATCCGGGATCGCCTCAGCTTTGGAATCTCTTTATGTCCGACTTCATTCTAGCATGGCACCCAGAGGATATTCAACTGAATGGGGTTCCAATTACGGATATTGAACATGCCGACGATATTTTAGCTGCCTCAGGAACATCGTCAGGGTTACAGAGTCATTTGAATTATGCTCAATGTTGGTGTCTCTCTCTTTATAAAATTACGGGTGTCTGTCTGAAGCCTTTAGCGCCCTACGTATGGTCTTTCTGACCCAAATCTGTGGATTCTCTCACAACAAGCGCTAAGCACCAATTTTTTTCGCAGCGCTTCGGGCCTCAATCAGCGCTAATCTGTCTCTTGCTGCCCTAAATTCCCACGCCATTGTTCAATAATGCGGCGATCTTTCAATTAGTCTCGAGCCCCACAGATCCAGTGCCTTGAAGTACCCGCAGCAAGCTATTTACCAAATCTGTTTATACCCCAATTTTTCCGCCGTGATAAGAGAGACATCTCCCTCCTTATAAAATTATCCATGTCTGTCTGAAGCCTTTTGGGCTCTGCTTTTGGCTCATCGGGGCCCAACTCTTTGGAAGATCAACATTAAACTTGGGCGACGGCGCCGACGCAAGCGTCACTGCGTCCACAATTATCTGAAACCTTTTAACACCGACCCTTCGTTTTCCTTAGCCGCCCACTGATTCTAGGAGGCCTGTTGAGGCGCCGGCTTTACACGCCGACCTTTTAGGACCCACCACGCGGGCTGTACCCTCCTATCGCCGTCCTTCATTTCTCTGTCCAATCGGCTCACGACTCTCCGTAGATTCACCGGTGAACGAGTAACTAAATATGTACCGGTCAATTCAACTCCACTCTATTGAAGTCGGCCACACAAGAAATCCTAACCAGTTGAAGACAGATGGGAAACAATCTCACAAAAGAGGGTGGGAGGCCGCGAAGCGGCCGACCAGCCCCTTGTAATAATAACGAATGCGAGACGTCAATTCCGAAGTGCTTGTACCAGGTTTTCGGCCCCAAGCAAAAGATTACCCCAACCTTTAATCTGGGTGGGAAAATAATCTCCCAAGTCAGCAAAGCCTGCTACCTCGGGGTCTGGCTCGAAACAGGTGTAAAATTCATCTGGAGAGAGCAATATAAAGTGAAAGCCGACAAAGCCACTACAGTAGCCAATGTTCTGCTTGGACTGGACCGGTTCGTCGGCAGCATACCGGCATGGGATGCGAGATCACTGTACATGGCCCGGGTGGACCCGTATCTCACAGCGGGTTGCGATGTTTGCCTAGATGTGGAAGCAAAAAGTCTAGCCCTGTTGGAACGCATCCAGCTCGAGTTTCTATGTCGTATGCTTGGCGTTGGTCGTCGCAGCTTGAAGGCGGTCCTGTTTTCGGAGACGGGAATATGGCCAATTAAATACCGGCGCGTCTACCTGGCTCTGAAATATCTATGCTACTTGCTCCAGCTGGATCAAAACCGACGGGCCTGGAATGCCCTCCAAGAGTCAATTTCCTTGGCCCGAAAGCAAAAACTGTCGTGGATTAATGACCTGCGCATTGTGCTGTCCCGTCTTCATGTCCCTGTCTTCCCCGACATTGCGATGGATCTCGACATCAAAACTGTTGAGGCAGCGATGAAGTCTGTCGAGAAGTCGATGGAGGCTTGGATTGATGACGAAATTGCGTCGTCCTCTCATGTCAAGGATCTGTTGGCTGGCCGCCTAGAAATGGACTCTGAAACGAGAAAGTTGGTGAAAAAAACATTGGATTTCCGACACTACCTGCGCCTTGCATCGCCGGCTCACCGTGTTGCCCTCACGAAAATGGTTTTGTCGAGCCATAGTCTCGCTATTGAGCGTCGTCGGTGGACGGAGCGCGGGAAGAAAATTGTCCCACAGCAGTGGAGGCTCTGCCGTTTCTGTTTTGCCTACATCGAAGATCCTGCACACGCCATGTTTGTCTGCCAAAATCCCGAGCTACTGCCTATCCGAAAGACCTTTTTGGATAATGTGTCAGTACTGCTTCCAGGGGTAGTTGACCAGTACACCAATGCCCTCCAAATTTTCAAAGGCTTGCTTGCTCGACGAGAGGTTACACCCCTGCTCGGGAAACTGGCCTATGATGTTTTAAAAATATTTGAGGCAAGCCCTATGTTATGTGTCCATGAGCCGACACCAGTAGCTTGACGTTACTCCTGGCGCCCTTTCTCGTTTCCGAGACCAAACTGTTCTTCGACCACCTCTATTTTTATTTTATTTTATATTCTAGGTTGTTTTGTGCATGCATTCTGCAAAGGGAAAGACATTCACTAGCTTATTGCAACTGGTGGACACTGGGGAGTTTTGCCTGGGAGGGGGGGACCCTTCCCGTACACCAGCAACTTTAGCTGGTGGTCAGGTCCCACAGGGTTTTAACCAGAGGTCCTGCCATTCGTGCGGCCAGCCAGTCCACAGTAAGTGAAATGTTTGATCGACCCCCTGGAATGGTGTGTGCTCCGTTGGCATCCTGTAGCTACATGCGGGAATAACCACTCTTACATTACTACCTGTATGCCTTCGGTAAACTCGTTGTTCAGACATTTGGACCACGCGAGTATAATAAATCCCCCCCCCCCCCTATTCAATTCACTTTGCCCATGTGTTACCAACAGTGTTGAATTCGAAGCAGCGTGGAAATGTTGAGCAGGCCACATGGGGTCAAATCCCGACAAGATCGCAATTTGAACATTCATAGCGTCCAGACCGGTCCGGTGCCGATTTGCCCGTACGGAGAATTTGCGTCGGAGAGAGGACTCGGTGTGGCGGTCGACAGGGGAGTGCATATGCAATTCATTTCTTTTCCTTGGAGCTGACATGGTGCTTCCGCAGGTGACCGAGAGCGCATGACTTCCGCGGTCCGCTGTGATTCGAATTGCGGATCGGAGTGCGGCGGCGATCTTGTGCACTCTTGATGCCACGCGAGCATCTGGTAATTTAATAGCGTACCAATTTTGCCAAAAAGTATGTGTCCCATCGGCCTGTCTGCGTTGAAGCTCACGGATGATTCTCAGATTCTAATAGCTCACCCTGGAACAGAGGCAGTGGCGACCGGGATCAAGCTCGAACTTCCTCATGCAGAGGCATGATGTCCCAAGCAAGCAGCAGCGACGGCGGCGGCGGCGATGCAGGTGATGGGCGAGATTTCGGAGTCATCGATTAGTGTCTGTATAGTGGTTTCCTTAATGCGAGCATGTTTTGAATGGCAATAATCAATTTAATATGAGCATGAATAGGCCGGCTACCAGGACAAAAAAAACTCGTGGCCAATATTTGGCCAATAGGGGAAGTCAGAACTGGCGATTTTGGTCGATTCATGGTCGAGTCGGACTTCGATTCTAACCCGATTCTGGAACCAGAATCGACCGAGAATCGAGACATCACTCTGCCCGACCCGATTCGGGGCTCGATTCTACGGCCGATTCTGCACACCGGAATCGCCGTGTCATGAGAAGCATCCCGAGAATCGACGATTCTTGATGTAGTTCCTCCTCCGGAGGAGGAACTGCATCGATTGAACGATTCTCGATTCCATTTCGATTCTCGGATGGCCGATTCTGGCTCGATTCTGTTCCCATAATCGCTGCGGAATCGAAAGTGTAATCGACCATGAATCGACCAACTCTGACTTCCCCTAATATGGATGCCAATGTCCGGCCAATATTTTTCCAATAGAGCGTATTTCGTCCGAATATTGGCCCAAGGTTATTTGAACATTATCTAGCCAATATCCAGCCAATACACCCTGTATTGGCCGGATATTCGCTGCAATTTATTTGGGTCAAACTCCGGTGTGATGCTGTTGCGTGACTCATTTGGGGTCTGATCAGAATAATGGCTGCAGGGGTCCAGAACCCCCGCACTTGGCAATATTAATCGGCAGGTCCAGCTCTCTCGTCTCTTCACCACACACTTACTTGAATCATCAATAAACCCAATGAGAGTTCAATCAAGGGCAACAACAAAAAACTACAACAACTGTGCCATTTCTCCAACTCTTCGAAAATCTACTTGAAAGCAGACTTCGGTAATAGCCTCCACCCGCGCTGATTAGAGAGGCGAGCAGGAGAACGAGCTCGTCAAATCGTTAAAGTTGGTGGTCCCGGAGAGCCCGGGCACGCTGAACATGTCCCAGGTGCCCTGCTGCAGGACGACCGAGCTGTCGGTGGGCGCATTTCCGGTTCCGGTCGCGATGCATCCGAAATCCCTGCGATGGTGCGTACTCATTAGTGCAATTGGCCTGGAGCTAAATGTGTCTGCCTCACTGGAAAAACGTGCAGATGAATCCGCCGGGCACGACGGCCCAGGAGATCTCCTTGTTCAGGAAGCTGAGCCCGCCGGTGAGGTCGTTGCAGGAGTCGGAGACCACCGGGACGGTGACACATCCATTGGCCGGATTGACGCTGCCGCTGCAGACCTCGACGGTCACGCTGGCGTCCTGGGTTAAATGAACTGTAAGTTATCATGCACCGAAGCGGTGAGACGTTGAGCGGGAACGTACAGGGCCAGGCTTGACGGCGGGAGCCGCCGCCGTGAAGGAGACAAGAACGGCAGCGATTGTGCTGGCGAGGAGAGCCTTGGAGTTGAACATTGTTTTGGATGGATAGAGTAGTTGATTGGTTAGTTAGCTTGAGCGAGCTGAGGAGGGTGAGTCTCTCTCCCCTCCTTTTATACTCAGCGACCGTATTAATAATTAGGTATGTACTGCGATTTATTCATGCGTACATTGCATTCAATCACTACATTCGGTGGCCACGTCCGCAGCGTTTGAAAGCGTGGGTCGACATCGGTCGACATCTGCCGAGAGGGTTGGCCGTGTCTGCCGACATCAATCAACCTGTGTCGGCACAAATTTAGAGCTAATCAGCATCGGAAAACCCATGTCCACCTCCCTTGCCGACGAGGCCGCTCAACGCAGTGAATCATTCCTCACGTAGTACGTCGACCCAAATAACGAATTGAATGGACCATTAACATAGATTGATGCTCTGTGAACAGAGAGAACGTTCGGGGTGCACGCAAAGGGTGTTCAAAGAAGAAAAAATCTCCGCACAAACTCAATTTTGCCTAATTGTACTGAACCACCCACCAGCGTCTGCAGTTGTAAAAATTCCAAATATCGGTATCAGAATAACCTTCAATCTTATGGCCAGAGTATCAGAGAGCCTCACACGGACACGGCGAAGCGCCGGCCCACATGTTATCAGCGCCAGGATGTCTGTCAGAATCCGAATACATCGCAACTTCTCCCGCGGAGTTTCATTGTTGTTGTCGGAGAATATTCAATGGACTTGATTTCTACTTGAAGCGCCCGACGAATGTCTTGTTAAGTTTTCAAGCACTCAAATTGAGGTGAGCGTCGATATCAGGTTGTAATTTACTTCCAAGAGTAAAACCGACACTGAGCAAAACGCAGAGCTCACAGAACTTGAAACCTAGTATGCTCAGCTCTTTGTCCTCCGGTCTGTCAGTCAGCCTGTTATGCTGATGCGAGATAACCGCGGCGTGCACTACGGTGTTTGAGCGCTGGAAAGAACTTGGTACTTGAGGCCGCCTGCCATTTCCCCTTCACATCGACTCCGCTGTCATAGGAGGAGATGCCTAACTGTCTCGCGAGAGAAGGAGGAATATGCATATTCCGATGAGCATGGTGCTGCATACATTCCATCCAAGTATGAATGGAAGTACTGTGGACAGCCCGGACCTTGCACATCGCTACGGCCGCATGCAGTCCATGAAGGAGAAGAGTGTTTTTACCGAAAATCATCGAAAACAGAAAAAAAACAGTGCCTGCCCTACGTTCCGCAAAAGGCTGTAAACATCGTGGAGTCCTCGTAACCAAACTGGGAGAGACCATTCCATTCCCATTCTATTCATTTTACAAAATACGATAATTTCTCACAGGTGCTCTTGGAGCGTTGAGTCATATCACGGCTCTTTCTGGCCAGGGAGTACGCACCAGTCTGCTCCTAGGATAATTGCCACCTAGAACGTTCCGGTACGGACCAGGGTCTTCCGCGCTTGCTAATTCCATATGTCTGAGATGATGCTTTACACCTTATTCTACATATCCCATTCCGGACTATGGCTATACGGTCACTGTGGGTTCATTTCCAACATCAATCAAATCCTCTGTAACCACCACAACCGTCCCATCGCTGAGCTCCCTCTCCGCAGCGTCTTTGGGAACGAGGTCGGGATGGTAGCTACTTTGAGTAGCAGCAAGCCGACCAAAGCGGGACTCAGGATCGGAGAGTAAGGTCTGAGGATCGTTAAACTCGGCGACGGAACCACTATCCAATACGAGAATCTTATCGTAGCTGACGATGGTAGCTGAGGACAAAGGTCAGAAATGCAGATAATCTCAGATTGAGCATTCACATATGCGGTGAGCTACGGCCACGACAGTCAGACCCTTCATCTGGGTGTCGACAACATGGCGGATCTTTTCATCCGTGATGTGATCCATGCTAGGGTTGAAACTATGTCAATGAATCGTGTCAAATAAAACTGAGCACACTCGCCTCGACGTAGACTCATCGAGAACCATGATTTTCTTCTTCCTCAACAACGCCCTAGCGAGACACAGGAGCTGACGCTGACCTTTGGAGAAGCTCTCTTCATCGACCACGAGATGGTCAAGCTTGTCTTCGAAAGCCGACACCGCATCGTACATCTCGACGAGTTTAAGGGTTTCCCAAATCTCGGAATCCGTGCACACATTGGTGACGTCGAGATTCTCGCGAATCGATCCATGCCAGAGGAATGGGTCTTGAGTAACGATACTGACGGCGATCACAGTCAACACAGGTGACAGTCCGTTGTGACGAACGCACCTCATCGATTCGCGAAGATGATGCAGGGGGACGGTCGAAATATCGACGCCATCGATGACAATCTTGCCGGTGACGAGATGCTGGTCAATGCCCCAGAAGAGGGATAGGACGGTGGAAGATTTTCCGGAGCCAGTTCTGTGAATGGTCTCACAGTTAACAAAGCTCGCTGGACGTAGATTCACAGATGAGGTTTACCGGCCACAGATCCCAATCTTTTGACCAGCTTTTAAGTCAAAGGAGAGGTTTTTGAGCGCAAGGGGGAGGTCTTCGCTAACAGGTGCACGGTTGAGATGATGCGTGAGTAGAATAGCTCTAAATACCGGTATTTCATGGAATAATTTGAGAAGGTCAAACTTCCGGTAGACGGCCAAGCTGACTGGTCGTTGATCGAAAGCTCTCTCTTCTCCTCCTTGGGTAAGTTGGCGAACTCTTCAATCCGGTCAATGACAATGGAACCATTGTCGACAGAAGCGTAGGCGTCGAGGAAATTTGTCAACGCCAGTCCGAGGGTCACCAACCTTGGAAACGATTCAGGAGAGACATTAACGACGCGAAATAGTACGGACCTGGAGAGAGCGACACCTAACAACGTGGCTGATGTTGTGTCTCTCAGCCATACGGTCAGCACAGCGACACCGCATGCGAGAATCATCTGGAACCACAGCAAGAACACTCGAAGAAAGAGTTGTCCGTTGATCCGGTGATCGAGGGCACCCTGCGACTCGTTCACGAATGCCGCATTCTGGGCACGGAAGAAGCCTTGTGTGCGATACGCCCTGACGGTGATAAGACCAGCCACCGTAGTTCCAAAGAGTGTGTAAAGCTGGAAGGCAGATCTAGATTAGCTGAATTCCACGCAACGAGTTACAAGGACGAACCGGAGATTTTGACGCTAATTCAAGTCTGCGGAATTGCTGAAACGAGCTGAGAAAGAGCTGTCGCGTGTTACGCTAAGGAATCCACATGCCTTGCTTCCTATCACACCGGAAAATGTGAATTTTCACCTCGGCTGACAATGTTACCGAACAAGGTCATTCTGGCAAACGGGACAGTAACCACCGCATCTCTGACGGAAAACCCCGCTTTCTTGTGGGTCAGTTTGCCTTGCGACACTCGCAAATTCTCCAACATTTTTGGATGTAGGTCATTCGTGGCTCATCCAGCTCATTTGGCATCGTCACCAAGATCGTGGCTGAAACATTCCCTGCGCTGTCGCCTTCGAGTATGTGTGGAATTTGGACTATGCCACAGCTTCCACGGTTCTCGGTGACTACCAAATCCTCCTCAAAAACAGTCCGACGAAACTGGTGGGACTCGGGTTGCTCTGGACCAAAGGGAATGCGTCTCAGTTCGTCAATTTATTGTTCGGGGGGTCCCTGGTACGGAGCGTCTTGCAACCATTCCTCCCTCCGACGTTCGATATGCTGCTTGGCAACGGAACGTGGATCGACAATCTTGCACAGCTGAATAGTGGCCGGCTCAGTACTTCTGCGTCTGGACAATGATGATACCTTCTATGTCAAGAGTCTCGTTACACCTCAGGAGGACTCGATTGACGACAATATGAGACTGTGTTCATAAAGCATTTGGTTACGGAAGGATTGTCCACTTCCCTCGTACGTTAATCACCGTTCCACTACCGATATTTGCTGGACTTTATTAGAACTGGGTCATCCAGATGGGACCGTATGGTATAAACAGCTCGCATATCAACGCAGTCCCCGTGGATGCTACAGCGTACGCTCATCCAAACTTCATGTTCACCATGCAAGTTCAAGTTACAGAGGTCCGGTCGTCACCGACGGAGGGTTTCGCATTCGTCGAGGGTATGTGCTCCTTCCAACTTGCATTGAATGATCCCTTGACTTGAATTACTTGGGCTTTAGGGCCATTGCAGCGCATGGCAGAACGAGTCCGGTGCCGCTGCGCGGCTTATAATGTAATTGCCGAATAGCTCGGATTACAGATCAACTACCGTAACTCTTCCACTCCCATCTCGCACCGCTGCATGGCGATAATTCAGCACATATGGAATATGAATGCTTGTGTTCTGGTTTAACCTACCCTGGCATAGATAACGGCGACTGCTTTCTTCTCTCCGCAATAATGTAGGCGTAGTAGGCCAGCAACAGATCGCAGACTTACCTCGGGTAAACATCTGGAACCAGTTGTTATTCCGTCATGAAACCACATGTGCCCATCTCTGTCCACAAATCTGCAGGTAAAATGAGCCTGGCCGCCATAAATGATTCCTCTCAATGTCATCGTTGCCAGATATCCGTTGCAATCCACTGCAATCTCGGGATTGAATATTAACTTATCGTGATCGATGTTGACGATGAACACTGGGGGAAGGGCATTAATTGTCGTGCGCATTACCATTCGGGTTCTGACGTTGTTGAGACGACATCTGCCGCAATTCGACCTGCCTCGTGACAGGTAACTGTTTAACCATTCTTGAAGTGGGACGCCCAAAGGGTATTCTAATCTGTTATTTAGCCCAGCCGACAGATGTCCTTCCAGCATCTCATAATGGTGCGGATCTGCGTATCCGCAATCCGGACACAATTGCATACCTGACCCGTAGCATTTCGACTGCAGTAGTATACCGGCTATGAGATCGATTGCAGTCCCGTTGGGGCCGTTTGGGAACGAAATGGGGTCAGACATGTGCATTATCTTCCTAATCTTGTTCCTCACCTGTTCAAATGTTAGCGTGCCGGCGTGCACCCGGTTCATATTATTACCAAAGGCGCGTAAATATTCTCCAGTTCTGCTGAAATAGTTTGTCCATCGATCGGGGTCTTCCATCCAGAGGTTCCCTAATATTGTGAATGTGGCGTCGTAGCCACAGCTGTAGTTGCAGGAGTCCCAAACAAGGCCAAGGGGACTCATTCTCTTGGTCATCTGCGTTGCGGTTTGATTTTTAAAGTGGATGTATTTAATCTTCTTGACGATAGCTTCACCACTTGCGTCTTGAGGCTCTGTATCCAATACTGCATTCTTGCGCTTATTTGACGACTTGATAGATGGTTTCCATTCACTGTACTCCACGGGTTCAGGTACTCGCGGTCCCTGAGACTTGTCCCATTTCATTGCGGGATGGAAATGCGGTGGGTCTCTATGATCTATTTTCCACATATAAAATGACCTAATTAGTCTCCGCCTATACAGACCTGTGACTGAGCGAGGAAGCTTTTTCTCATACCTGAGTCTCGTTATTTCATCCAGTATTTCCAATTCTCTCAGTTCTTGTCGCAAGTAACCGGACATGCCCGAAGTTATTTTTTTCGCGTTGAAACCCTGCACAATAACTGTACCATCCGCTGTAAATCCCCTAGACAAAGCCACGTAATACGATCTGTGATCTTTGCAATTGGCCAACTCTACGGGATTCTTTGGCCTAGACTTACCTTGCGAGGTGTAATCGGTCATACCGAAATTTAACAAGCATACCACTTGCTCTCGCAGAACGGATAACAACGTGTCATCGGGAAGTAGAACAGTGACATGTGTTATCGTCCGAACCAGCGGTACAATATTCTCAGGTAGGCCCTCTATTTGTATGGTTCGAGGCGGATTAACAAGGCGCACAAACAATGTCTCAAGTACTCTCTGTTCAAGAGGACCAACGGTTTCGTCCCATCCACATACCACAGCCTCTTGGCCTTTGGTGATGCACATTTCAGTAGCATCATTAGCACGCAGCATTATCGGCATCCCCATACAAACGGACAACTTTCCAGCTATAAATTCATTTGTCGTGGATGGAGGGGCATCCCACAACATTTTTTGTAGTGACCTTGTCATTTTTTTGATGTCCGACTGTTCGCAACCTTTCCATTTCGTTTTGTCTACTGAGCGCGCGCTTATTCTGTCTATAGAACAGAAGTGGTGCAATGTCTGATTGGTGTCCCGCGCAAATCGCTCAGCCCCCATCTTGTTAAGTGCATCCTTTTGACTGTTACTGGCAGTAATTATAGACACGTTCCTGATGTCTCTTGCACTCAACCTAGGATTTCCTGGCCTAAAGCCTGCAATTCGTGATTGCAGAAATTCAAGATCTTCCGCAGTGCATGCCCCGTACCTCATATTTTCAAGCGTGTGTCTCAGTTTACTGTCATCTGCTGACTGTTTTTTCTGTCTCATATTCTGACGCAGCATGACAACAGTTGTGAACTGGTGCCAGAGAATACGACCTAATACTGCATTCTGGTTTCTCTGGTCCATAGCGTCGGAAACTTGCAAGGTCACCTTTCCGCTGTACAGAGAAGGTCCAGTCATCGGAGGCAGCTGAGCAAAATCCCCAGCTACCACCATGCTTAGAGAGCCAAAAGAGTCGTCATGAATATTTCTAGCTTTTGCAGCCTGAGTCGCTAATAATTGGAAGTCGTTGCAAGACACCATAGAAATTTCGTCAAGGAACACGTAATCTACTCCTTGAAGGCGCTCGTTCACAGCAGCGAGAGCGGAACCTTCATTCCTGATGCCTTCTATATCATCGTAATTCTTGCTCTTAGACTCTCTAGGAATTCGGAACACAGAGTGATATGTAGATCCATTCAGAAGGGCTGCAGTTGAGCCGGTAGGACCTAATACTATAAATCTGTACTCTTCCTTGCGTCTGACAAAAAATTCGATTATAGCATGCAAAACCTGTGATTTACCAGTTCCTCCCATGCCTCCCAGGTACATACGAAGTGGTGTAGTCTGCGGCCCAGATGCATGGTCCACTACTATACGAAAGGCCCTGGTCTGTTCCTTGTTGAGCTCATAATTCATAATCACTGACGATATTATGTCCGCGTTTTTAACCGGATCCACTTTCGAACGGTGATTGAAATAATCAGGCGGCAGTATAGTAGTATTGTTCCTCACTTTCCTAATTTTTTTTATTTCAGAAATCGGCGGCATATTTGCAAGTTTATTGGCTGTCAATTCCATTCTTTGATGCTTGACAATGTTCACCCATTCCATCCTAGTCCTCGCAGGCGGCATGACCGGATCAAGATCCACCATGGAATATCCATCCGGAGCCGCATCCAGCCACCCGCTGGTCTCCATGATGTTTTTAATCTGTATAGCCTCGGCCAACATCCTGAGTGTCCTCGGTCCCTTGATATCGTCCTCGTGATCTCGCTCCATATCTTCGTCGTCAGACCCGTAGTCAAAATCGTTGAGATCTTCTGCAAACTTGTCTTTATGGCCCATGAAACCGGCTGGAAACAAACTTTTACCTGACGTCCTCGCCTCGGCCATTTTCTTCTTCATCTGGGCAAAATGATCGTCTCTAGCGTCGTTGCACTTGTACCGCACATCAAAATTACGCATGAGCTGCAACTGTCTGTCAGTGAAACAGTGCTCCTTGAAGGCTTGATCCCAAGTGGAGGTCGGATCCTTCAGATCGAGCGGAGATCGCCAAGGTTTGAACAAAGTTAACATCGTCATACAGTATGCTGCGCGGTCACCCTTGTCAGACCGAGGAATGGCGCCACCTATGAAGTTGGGAATCATTTTAGTTAGTTTTTCGAAGTTGCATGTTACCGAATGCGTGGAGAACAGACCATGTTCCGTCAAGAATGGATGTCTCATAACTTTCTTTGCCTTGTCTATCTTGGCCTGCTTCTCCAAAATCACTTCATCTTCATCGTCTGTTTCCCAGTCCGATACGTCATCTCTCGGTTCTTGTGATGGTTCTCGGCTGAAATCATCTTCGTCGGACTGATCCTCATAGTCCATGTCATCCTCAAGTGCATCATATTCGTCATGCAGACTCTCCCCATCCTCGGTCAGTCTCTTCATGGCGGCTTTATAATAATCGGATCTGTAATGCCTAGCAAGTTTTATTTCTTCCTCAAACTCTGCACGCTCTTTGGGCGTCCGTTTTTTCTTCTCGGCACATTGAATCCACTCATAGAGATTAACGGCAGAATATACTACCGGTCTGAATCTGTAGTCGTCCACATTGGACGTCGTCACAAATTTACCGTCCTGTCTGCCTATAGGAATGCGCTCGTCGTCATCTCTCCCTTCTTCCATTGGATCATCTTGAATGCCAACAGTCCAAAAACTTCTCACAAATTGCACGTATGGCCTCCAGGCGAAAGCCACATAACTATGGCTCGAGTAGTGATCTGGATTACCAAGTATATACATAGAGGCCATAGGACTCCCTATTTCCATCTTTGCGCTCATTGAGTTAACCATTTTCCGCATCAGATGCCTAGAATTATCCTTACTCCGCTCAGAGCCGCCAACGATCTCCGAATTTTTCTCGAACACGTCATAAACCGAGGCAAACATCTGGTAAGACTTTAAACTCAGCTTGGAAATATAATCAGACACATAAGATACCACAGCTTTCACCGCCGTTCCAGACAACAAACTGGTAACATCTGAGTTGCATCGGTTGAGGAATGTAAGCACAGGGTTCACAGTGTTCATCATAGGCTCCACATGGCGCACATTTATATGACCGTCCTCGTGTATTTCGGACGTATGGAATACGTCTCTCGGAAATCGAGCCCTGCAGATACCAGCCTTGGTGAGACAGCCCTTTCTTTCACGTCTTACTTTGAAGTTTGCTTCCTTCCTCAATTTTTTCAGCCTCCATTTCTTTTTTAAATCCTCGGTACGATGTTGATCAACTGAGAGAAAATGTGTGTGAACGTTGGAACGCACCAGCAAATCATCAACTTCGAGCTCATATGTCTGCCACCAGTCTGCGTACCGTTTACACTTTGAACAAAATTCTGTGCAGGACGGGGAGGTACAAGGAGGGGGTGGGGCCTTAGGAAAAGTCTGAGTGGGAGGGCGATAGGATGATTTTAAATCCAACTCATCGTCGCTATCTGCATCGGGTTCGAGTGACGGTACTTTCCTCTTCGCAATTACTGCATCGTATGAGCCATTAAAATATTCCGCGCGATGACAATCTTCTAGATATTTAATGAGACGCAATCTGAATCTGGATCTGGGCTTCATTATGCGGTCGCGGATCTCCTGTGGGGACAAAGCGTTAGTGATCCATATAAGAGAATGCAAATGAAGGGTGAGCCTGCCCTGCTGTTCCACTGTACCATAATAGGCATTTGTGTGCCCAAACAAGCCTCTATCTTGGCTGCTCCACCCCAATACCTCCGACAGAAAAGCTTGAACCATATAATGAAAGAAACGGGCTGCCGCGACCGGATTTTTGGCCATCAGCTTATTGCGTTCTGCCGAAGTACGTACCTCGGGCCGATAAACAGTGTCCGTCTGGGCGTAGTATAATGCTAAAGGGTGATGTAAATCGGACCAAGATAGTGTTATGAACCATGTTGGAGCATTGAAGAACGCAACTGTGGACCAAATTTCATTCCGCATGTATTTCTTTGACGTCACTGAACCCTTAACGTGGCCGGCAACGCCGTCCAGATCCTTGATTAGATCAAAACATATTTGTTCCGCCGGATTACTTGGCTTTACATGATCTCCCGCAGCAAGCCTGTCTGCAATATCACCCGCAACCTTTGGATTTACTGCCGCTAGCCTTCTGGCTACTCCACCAAACTTGGATCTTTTAGCCAGCAACATACTACCGGTGGAGGCGGCCTTCAGCTGCTCGTGATTGAAAGCAATCATCGGGAAATAAGTATCCAACTGAAAACGTTTATCGTGATACATCAAGAGACTCTTTTTTCGGGTGAGATCACCTTGTTTATTCGAATGACTGGGGTGTCCGATACCTCCTTTCCCGTACGGAAACAACCACGGGAACATTCCCGGGTAAGCATCGACATTGTCGTACATACTCACAGGGAGTTCAGACCTGCCGATCCCGAGCATGCTACCCTTGTGAGTCAGATGCTGTAGAGCTACGGCTTTTATTGTCTTCATGGTGGCTGTCGCATATTCGGTACCTGTCAGGCCATGAACAGCAAAACTGCAGCGGCCTGTCTTTGTTCCGAATTCTTGTGCACTCTCGTGCACTGCCAACGATCTGGCCGGTACAATCTCGCTTTTCTTCAGATCTGTGCGACGAAAATCCACGGCTACCGGTATGTCTTTATCTGCGTATGAATCCAAGTTCTCTTGCGAAATTTCTAGGTCAGCGTATCCTTCATGATTTAATTTGAGCCATTCCAAAGCAGCTATAACCTTGTGTTTGCGGACCAGCATAGGAGTCCGATCAAAGTCTTCCTGAGTCGGGGCGGCTGATCCCATGAACACGAATGCAAGTATCTCGCTCATCTCGTCTTTGCTAGGAGGGAGATGCTTCATGATAGACAGCACAGGCTGAGAGAACATGATCGCGTTTGCACTCATCCTCACTCTACCAGAATTAACTCTAACCACACATCGGTTATGGCGCACTTTGGCAATCATGATGCCTTCGGCATAAGTAAGGTCCCTCAACGCATCAGGGATGGCACCTACCCAGTTATGACGCACCAAGGCTGTTCTCGGTATTATGTCATTATCCAGGCAAGTTTCGCAATCCACGCATATGTCTGTACATCTATCAGCCAGTACAGGACCTTCAATTTCTTCTACCGGGTCAGAACTCGATAATCTTTCTTTTCGGGTTACTCCAGGTCGGATCAGCAAGGCAAGACTCCCTTCGTATCTATCCAGCGGGGTGAGCAGACTCCTAGGCACCAGACATCCGCACACGGCACATCCAGATTCGATAAATTTTTTCGGCCTCATCAATCTACAGTGCCTGGATATTATGCGATGAATACCGCTTCTAGACAATGGTTTGGGTGGAAAAACCGAATCTGCAAGACGTCCAGTGGACTTCCTCCTGAGCATCCGCAAATTTGAGACCATCAAGTTTCTGAGCTTGAATTCATGTGCTATCCTTGCGGCCGACTTCGTAGGGTTCTTGCGTTTTTTATACCGAGCTGACGGTGTACCGTCGGTACTGATTTTTTTAGGGGATCCGAAAGAATCTAAATCTACAGTGATGTTAGCAAAAATCGAAGTCACTTCATCGCAAAGGTCGCAGTGATGAGATTTAATGGCGTCTCGGCATTTCTGTGCAGAATATTTGGTGGGTATCCAGAGATCGTGCAGCTTAGAAAGCGCGATGATTTCAGTTTTGGTGAGCATGTCAACTATTTTTTCCAACGGGATGTTCACTGCTAGGCAGGTTTTATGTCGTGCCAACGTCTCAGTAAAAACTGTCCGCTTGCACTGAAACTCAAAAGTATAGTCTTTGTGTATCCAGGATGATATCCCGTTATTGTTCGCAATATAAGGTGCGAGAACTCTGCCGGGTATTGTTTGACGTGCTCCTCCACCGAACCGCACAGATCGAATGCTCGACGAAAACGCATGTCCAGCATCACGATCTGCAGTCTCATCGGCGGATGGCCGAGTCAATATTTCAATGGGACACAGTATCCTGCTGAGAACGGCTTGGATGGTCAACAGGACCAAGGAAGCAGGACGTTCAAGGTATTTGCATATTATATACTGGGTACGGAGTACCCGGCTAACAAAACCAGTTGTGACAGGTATAGCTCGAATGGTAGCGCATAGCTCGCTATCAAACCGAGCTCGAAATCTGATGTATTGGCACATATTCACCATGCCAATGAAGAAGGTTACATGCCCTAAAAGGGCGGCCATCAAGAGCGACCACATGCGATTAAATCGCTTCGGATGCACACACAACACAACTATCAAGTCATGTCTTCGCACTGCGAAGTAGCGATCTGACGCATCTGCCAAGATTGTAGCTGATTTGAATAGGATACATTCCACAGCGGAGCACACAGCACCCAGATTGCAGGCCGCATAAGTCGCAGTTTTGGGTAGACGAATCAGAAAGTAGCAGAGGTTTTCAAGGAGATGAGCAAATTTGACATATGGAGAGGACAGAGGACAGCGCATTGTGGGTAGAGTATGAAGGCAGGAAGCAATTCACAAACAATCTCGCTTGGTTGGTGGTTTCATATAAGTTGCGGGCTGTTACATAAGAACAATAAGAACAATGGGCTGGCTAAATCTGGCGCCAAAGGAGCAATGTTGTGCCTTGCTTTTCTGACTACATATCAAGGGGTTATGGCCGGTTGAAACACCCCATTTTAAGCGTCAAGAAGCACAGCCAACATAATCCCGCAACGTATTCGTAAGTTACCGATTCATAAAATTTCAGATCGAATTTCAGGGTTATTGCGTCTACGCATCTAATCCAATCGTGTATACTCTCGAATCGTCCCACCCGTACTCTACTTCCAACCATGATGGTGAAGTGAATGCCTTATTAGCACCCACAGACATGCGCATGTCAATCCAGTCCACATGCTCTTCTTCCTCTTCGTCCTCAGGCAGACCGGAACGAAACATAACCTGCCGCATCCTACCGCTAACCGGAGCTCTGGACTCGAGGAACATCCTGACGATTGATGGATCTTCGTCGTCCAGGGCCAAGAATGCCAACTGCGGACATACAAACAACTCCGTGAGTGAGGTGTAGCCGGCAGCAGGTGATGTCGTGATGGCCAATGCGTCAAGAACGAGAGACTCGTTAATTAGAACATCCAGAGAATATAAGTTTGGAGTGTGGGTGAAGACCTCGTGTAGGGCGACCGAATCGACGATGGACAGGCGCAATACCATTTCATGTAGGTTCCGCAGCATATGGGGACGATGTGTGAGACATTGAAATGAAAGGGTTGAGCGTGCGAAGAGGAGGAGGGAGGATATGTTGGGTGCGTCGAAGGTGGAAATAAGTCTGCGCAAGGATACGTTGTCATTGCCGAATACGAGATCGAGATGCGTCATTTCGTGAAAAGCAAGGGTTCGAGGGTGATCAGGAAGCTCGCGACATCCTACATTGCGGAGACACAGCTTTTGCAGTCGTGGCGCAGCATCTGCGATGGCCTCCCAATCAGACCAAGCAGGTGCAAACTGGATGTACACGTCGCGAATGACGAGAACCCGTAACGAGGTGAAAGTCGGAGCGATATCCCACCCAAACCATATCCGCCGCAACCGGAGACTACGCAGATGGCGGCCTCCACCAGGTATTTCCATCATCGGCACCAACAACTGATCGGACTGACGAGCGAGGCCTTGCAAGTGCAAGACCTGCAGGGAGCCGAAAGACGCTGCGCAAAGTTTCGAACCTATAATGTTGAGAACATTGGCTTCTCGGGCTGTGATCCACAGCGTGCGGACTCGAGACAGACAGTCTACGAATGGGTCGAACGTACTAGCCACCGAACTGGGCGCACCACGGTACAAGTCGAAGCGCAGGTCTAGCGGGCCTGTATGTGCTCTCTGGACAAGATAGGCAAGCCAGTCAGGTGGTGTAGCCGTGGAAACATCCAAGGAGTTCCACAGAAAAGGAGAGCCGAATACCACAAGCCGCCACCAACTGCACACTTGGGCAAGGACAAACCGAGATTTGATGTAGCTCTTCTTCAGCCGGCGACCCCAAAAATACCCAAGGATCATGTCGAATATGTATCCCAAGAGTTCTACGGGAAGACGATTTGCATATGATCCTACGACCAAGCTATAATATTGATATATATATAAGGAGAGAACTTAGTAAGCAGATACACAAAAAGACTCACGAGGGTACAGCCAAATCAGTATTGTCGGACATATTCAAGTGGCAATATAGCGAATACGGCCAAAAGATAGTATATATCCAAATCCTGTGCGGTCACGGAGTATTTATTCGGTGCTCAACAGATGAGAGTTACCGTCGGATCAAGTCTGCTTCTGGAGAACAATGGCGAAAGTATCCAATCACGAATGAGCATTGATATCAATCTCTAGATGAATCAGCTAAGTAACGTCCACGTATAATAGGGCCGAATCCGTCATCGACCTACATACCTACACTCACCTTCTTTGACCCAACTTAAAAATCCGAATGCAAGCAGATACAGCGAGTTGTGGCACCTCCTACCGGAGGAGGGATGGCCTAAAATATGTGTACAGATTCCGGTCCAGTTACGGTAGTAAACACAGTTCACGGATCAACACACGAGCTCACTGCGCAAAGCAGGTGTGAACACAACAGTGGAGGGATGGCAGAATGTGGTCACGTACATATCAGATTACCATGTTGACCAGCGAATATGCATTGGAGGAAGAGTGTACAACCGGGACAAATACACCAAGTCGAGTCAAGCAACCAATTGAATTTAACAGGGATGGACCGGCACATGGCGGGGAGGGATGAAGAGCTGTCGATCAGATCATGTAACAAAATCATTGATTCGATCAGAGGCGGTGCACAATTGGCATTCTCATTGTATAACTCTCCTTCTACCACACGACATGAGCGGGTCTCCCGAATGGCATCTCGCGCGGATGGCGGCCGCGCAACACGTATTCAGTGTACTTACCCCAGAAAACCATTCCACTGCGTCCAAACAGGTCCCTTCCATGTCTCTGCCTGTCGTTACGCCAAGCGACATTATTCTTGATAAGTTCTGGAGGCGAGTATCACAATTAACCACAAGATATCACGACGTGGAGAATAAATGGATAGGAGGATCGGCAATTCGGGAATGGAACAAGGCAAATCGATCAGTAAGTACATAGTCTGCTGTTTCACGTTCTGTGAGACTCCGAAGCTCACAACAATGGTGTAACAGGCCTGTAATAACTGTGTCCGCAGTAAAACTGGGAGAGTGTGCATAGTCGACGAGGATCAGCCTAGTTGCAGAGCCTGCAGAGCTATCAAAATAGGATGCGACAGGAAGCCGCAATTTATATTCGACATGACCAAGACCGAATTCTTCCCGACGTTTGCCCAATTCATGGCGGTATTCCAGAGCAAAGAACGCGGAAGATTGCGGCGTTGCATCAGTGTACCCAGCGGATATCCGGGAAATCACCGCGGTCTCAGCGTCTCGCGTAGGTTATTGGGTTTGGATGAACCGGCTAGTATTCACAGGCACTAACAGGACATGCTGACGTCCGCGCAACACGCGAGGAACGTCAAGGCAACGGCACTCGCAGTAATGTGGGTGTATACCGCTTGAATAAGCTGTCGACACGGGGTAATACACATTGAATTTTTTCGCATGAGCAGATCACTAATTAATTGCACAGATATCGAGCATCGGCTGGGCAGCGTGGCTGCCCATATGGCCAGCGTTGTTGGTCCTATGTTATCTACGCTGCAATCCAATCCCATTCACGGGGGTAGTTCCACTGAGGATATTGCGACGCTGCAGTCAATGTTCAAGGATCAGCTCCGGAGTTTCTGGAACGATATGCGTACCCTTATAGAAGGGATAGAGGATCAGGCGGCAGACGATACACATGTACCATGTATATTATAGCGCATAATTCATAATTCATGGGCAACATGGACATAACGCATACAGGGAAGCATATAATATGGGACAGTATGTTTTAATGATGAGAGGACCGGATACCGGGTGTTCCAAAAACGATCAACCAAAGGATATTCAAGCCAACATGAGGGACCTGTCCCGTCGATCCCGTAATGGCCCGACGGTAAGAAGAGCAAGTGTACCCGACAACAGTGAAGGAACCTGCCGGTACTTCGCCAGGGAATAAAGGCAAGACCTTGTCAAGACGATCAAGATCCGCACTAAAATCGAATACTGTTTTGCGAGCATCGTAGACTGGGACTAAATATAATGATTTAGCCAATGAACGTAAACGTTTAAGAATACATTAACCCACTCGGATCGTTGTATGCAAGCAGCATTTTGTCGGTGTACCGGGGCACCTTTTTGCTAGGCGAACGGGCACTGAACATGGTGGAAGGAACACTTTGGGCAGATTTATCGTTTGATTCTAATAATGTAGTCAGTTAAAGAATGAAAATCACAAGCCAAATGGCCAACGTACGCTCAGCCCGAGAAGGATCAGGGCTCATCATCGTCTGAAAGGAAATGGATTTGTCCGTCACCTGTCCATACATTATGGACTCGCCAAACACCAGACAAAGAATTGATTCGAAACGCTCCCAATCCTGGTCATGTAAAACACCAGAAAACCACTTGCGCTGAAGCTCAGTCTTTGGGCCAATGCGCTTAGGAGCCAAGACGTGAGACTCGGTACAGCAAACAGCAGACAGACAAATGGCGATCCGATCACCAACGTAAAGCCTGGACGTCTGAGAACTGCCAGCGGACGCACGGGAAGTAAGGTCCAGAGGTGAAACCCTGGACAGGTTGATGAAATTTGGTTCCGCGGATTGAAACAACATAGCAGACATGGAATTGCTGGGGAGAAAAATGTAAACTCTGGTTATCTTAATAAATAAGAGTACGCACGCTGCCAGCATGCGAGGATTCTGGTCAAACCAGGAGCTGAACTTGACCCGACCACCTGTGGTCCAATCAATATCCTCCAGCGAGGACCGGGTGCGATCATAGACCGGTACAATTCTGCGACGTTTACTGCACGCACAGTTAGTCATAAAAGAAGACAAAAATATATAAATACATAAAACGTACGGGAGTGGATGAAGGCCCACATAATGCGGACGAAGGGCTGGGTCTTGCAACTGTAACTCAAACACACCGCAAGGCGCATCGGAATCACTA
Organism: Mycena capillaripes; assembly: GCA_029204075.1. Taxonomy (NCBI): domain Eukaryota; kingdom Fungi; phylum Basidiomycota; class Agaricomycetes; order Agaricales; family Mycenaceae; genus Mycena; species Mycena capillaripes. Next base: position 1,951,838 of record JARHKZ010000019.1, on the reverse strand, counting down.
TAGAAATTTCGTTAGTATCGAAACAAAACCGAACTAAGCGAGAACAATACAAGTAAGCCTTGTACGATTCCAAATCCTCGAGGAAGACCTGATCGGGCTCAATAGGTGGAGTAGGTTCCTTAGCTTCTGCATCATCCTCGATAAGGGGCTCGCCACGAGACATTCGAAGAAGCTGGGCCATAGTAAGTGAAGCGTTACCAGCCGCAGGTACAGCGAGGGATGCAGCAGAAAGCGGCTTGGGGGGCAACATGAAAGAAGATACGTCCGCGGAATTTTTCACACCAAGTGCATTCTCGTCGCCTGCTTTAGGCGCAGATATACCGGACGATCTGACGAGATATTAGCATACAGAATAGTTACAGACTACAACAGGATACACGCACTTTGAAGTATTCTCCGAGCGAACACGAGCACTCCCTTTGGAAGCAATCGGCTTCAAAGGAGACACAGAAGGGATGACGGTCTCTGAGGAGTCAGATTTGGCCTTCTCCTTACCTTTTTGAGAAGGTCTGCAAGGGAATATTCAGATCGGGGTTCCACAACAATCATGTCCATATTCTCACCGAGCCCGGGATGTATGTTTATTGGGAGGTGTTTCGCCTAGATCAGTATCGTTGCCATCTGCAGAATCGGTATTCGAAGTCGTTCTAATACTGTATGCAGGTAGGGTATTTTAATAATAATAATAATAAAATAGCGTGTCTGAGGACAAATACTGACACAGATTTAAGCTCTTTCTTAGCGGCGCTACGGGAAGCAGCCTCCTCAAGTAGGTCCGCAACGGAAAGGGGCTCCCAATCGGGAGAGTACCGGGCCACAGATGGCTTCTTGGATATTTTTGGGCTAAGTATTAAAAGGGATTCAATGTATTGTTAATAATCGTGAGTGACTATGGGCAACATACCTTGAAGCCTGCAATATCGAAGAGCGAATGCCTTCATCCAATGCGAGTTGATCATGGTCCACGCGATCAAGCGCACGAGATGCATGTTTTAAACCAGGTCCCTCCGTCAATGAAGCAGAATCCATCTTGTGAGAGGCCATCGCCGAGATCCATCCGATCATGCTCCTACATAAAAGGGAATCAGAAAGAGGTGGATATCATTTAATAAAAATTTCAATGCTGCGTACTTAGTGATCTTACCATCGACGACAAAAGGAGGTACTCTGCATTCAGTGAGAATCTGTATTAGTCTCAAAATGGAGAACATGCGTACCTCAGTTCCTCTGGGATTCCGTCGAGGTCAGAAGGGTCGAATAAATTCTGGGAACCCGACTGCAACATGGGGGCGCCATTGCCAGGTGGAATCCGACTGTCAGGACTCAGTTTCTCCTTGGAGGCCGCACTACACCAGCATGATGAATTATGGAAAACAGATCCATTGACTGCGCTTACCTTCTGGTGAGGAGCGATGGAGGTAATGCACTAGAAAGTATCGAAAATATTGAGCGTACATTCCGTATATTAGAACATGGGAACTACTCACGTTGGTTTGATGCTGGTCGGCTTCTTGTACATACTATAATAAAAAATAAAAAATAAACTGAACCACGGCCATCGCGGGTTTAAAAATAAAAATAAAAACCTGTCATCCAAATCCATAGCCTCTAGATCCCTGTCGAACGAGTAAGTAGTGCAAAGGTCCATGCAATACAATGAAATTGACACGCACTCCTCGGATGAAGATGCCAACTCAATAATATCTTCGGTTTTGTTCAAACTAATATAATCGTGTCACCAATCAATGATATAGCTTGCAACAAATATATCTCACCGCTTGGATCGTTTGGTAGGAGAAGGGGTTTCGGGAGGAGTTGCAGCCCGTCTCAAACGGGACTTGATTGGGGACACGCTTTTAAGGGAGATTGATTAACAGTACAACTAAACAATAGAGTACGCACGGAGTGACCGGATTCTTAACGGACCGTCGGGTACGTCCGCGCTTGGAGGGAGAGGGAGGAGGTGTACTAGACGAGAGGTGAGTCATTCAGAATCAACACGGGGAGTAGGATATTCTCACATATCTGGTGAAGGCGAACACTCTTGTTCATCTTCATACGGATCGCTTGCAAGCCAGATGTCAGATATAGACAAAATATAATATCTCTAAAAACGAACCCATCATTGATAAAGTCATTATCTGACCTGTAACATGACCTATTGCAGATCAATCACATACGCAAAGTCAAGTCAACTTACTCGCGGCGATCCTCGTTCTCATGGACGTCAGGATATTCTTCAGGTGCTTCAAAGTCAGGGCGCTCTAAAAGCACGCCGTCGTCCCTTCGGGAAGAATATATTCAGTAAGATAAGATTGAAGAGCATACAACGGAATAACTCACGATTCTTCCGCCTCATCGTCAACCAGAGACACAGATTTTTTAGCAGTGCGAACAGGTCGCGGTCTTGGTGGGCAAAGATGAGGCCGAATCAGAATAAGTATTGTGTGCGCTTACTTAGGGCGCGATTTTACAGGGGTTCTGGTTCATGTTCACATTGGTCAGGGTAATTTTCATCGGAGAAGTAATGTACATGGCTCACTTGACAGACTTCGGCATCGAGAATTAAAGGATTCAAGATCAAAAAGCAACGGTGAGGAGCAATACAGGTCGGAGGATCAGATACGAGGACAGGGAGTTCCACGAACGGAGCCAGACATTTTAAAGTCAGAGTGCCTGACGACTCCAACATCACGCTAAACCCGAACAGGTATCAGAAACACACGGTTCAACAAACCTGTTGGTGATGATTCGACCTGGACCTATAAATGTGTTCCCCATTAGAGCTACAATGGGCAGAGAACAATGGCAGAGTAAGTACCGCCGGATTAATCAGCACTCCACACAACGTTTGCATTGTCCTGCCAGAAATCAAGAGGATCTGGCGAAGCGATAACGTTCCAAAGGGGAGTGCATAGACTCGGAGCAAATCAATTCAAAGGCTCACCCGGTAGCGACACCAAAACACTGCCTCCTGGTAAAAAACACACAAACATAGAGTGTCTGCCAGCAGACGTATCACCGTCACAGACGGGTTAAAACTGCGATTAGGTCCTTCAACTCACTTACACACTATCTATGGACATACACTATAACAGAAATGCGGCAGGTAAGAGAATCGGCGGGTGACTTGATGCCCTACAACTCACGGATATCGAGGCCATAAATTGGAGGAGCTAGCTGCTGCAAGACGTACCGCATTAAGCAACAGAAACGACAGTGCCATGGTCCACATGGCCGATATTAAAGCATGTTTTATTTATATTCCCAGCGAAAAGTCTAACGCAGTTCAGGTGGAGGAATTGCGCATAACCGCGTTGGCGGAAGGGAGGAAGAACTGGCGCCTGTGTCTGAGAGAAGATGACGACGAGGTATCCGACGAGGTTATAGTGCGAATCCAGGGGATACTGGTCAAAAACAATCTGGTTCCAAAAAACGTCAGGAGGTGAGTGCAGGTACCATCCATGCCTGCGTAGACACTTACGAACACAAAAGCTGCCCCCAACACAAAGCCCAGTTTCTGACACAGTCTGCGGAAATCACTGGATTGGGCACTACAACGTTTGACGCTGCGTTGAGCAAAATGCAGAGCATTGAAAACCGATTCGGAGAGCATCTGGCGGGCGTCGAGCTGACCAACAACATAGTTGCTCGGGCTACCATAGGGGAAGTTTTCAGCGCAAGTAATAGGATTTTCACTCCTCACCAGGAAGTACCGACGGAGCAGGATAACCATTTCGAAGAAGGTGTCGACCCTCTTGGACATCTCGCGAGAATGAAGAGAGGCGACTTGATTCACGCACCTGAGAATATAGTTAAGTACTTCGCTAGAGTGGAGAATTCTAAAACTAAGTGAGAGTCCAATCGCTGCATAATAAATCGTGCATACTGATGAAGTTACCAGAGAAATCACGTACAAGGGTTTCGTTCCCGGTGGTTTCAATACAGGCGACATAGTCGAAGTGCAAGTATGTTTTGTAGCGATAGCTTCTGGAGGAAACAACGTGAAGATCACATCGCGCCTCCAGGCGCTCACTTTGCTAGATAATAGCTTTACAAAGGTGCGACATACCTGCAAAGTGGCTGTCATTCTGCTCATATAAGGGTAAAAGGACGCAATGAAGACGAGACGGGAGGTCATGTCCACGCCGGCATTGGTCCCAGCTGTTCGCCGGCGTGTGGGGTACTTTCACGAAGACGACGAGGATGAGCGCCAGCAAAAGAAGAGCAGAAGCCACTCACCAGATATGGATTAGTAGCTAGTCCAACTTATATGATGCACCGTTGTATATTCGTGTTGCGAGTCATAGTAAGAATACTTAAGTCTGTGACCGCCCCAGGAGAAGCGGAATGTCACATGCCGTCATCGGTGGTGGTCGGTTGGTTTCCGTAACTAGTAGCGGCACGTCGTCAATCTGCCGATGCTGCCGGTGTGTCACAGCCACGAACAGGCAACGGTGTCAACTGAGCCAAGTCGCAAGCCATGATAACAGAAAGAAGCACGGATTGATGAATTGTATTCAGTTAAAGTACACAAGGGTACGTGTTTAATACTTGTACATGAAACTTAATAGCTAATAAAGCATCGCGTACAAAGTTGGGAATTGGAATCGGAATGCTGTGAACAAAATCCACTTTATGAAGCCCTATGCATAGCACAGACCGCCTTTGGACGTAATTAATCAAATCAGGTATGTATATATCGGTGACTGAGATGTGACGGAGATAAGCGCACCAAGTAGGGTTCGCGTTAAGAGCATCAAAGTATACACTGCTGGTCCTGAACATGTCGAAGCATTGAACGTTAACAAGACATTGAAGGAGAGACGAGACGTGCGACAAATCTAGAGGCCCTCCTCCTATAGTGAGTCGTTCCACCTTCCCGAACACCCCGACCCTAAACATGGCAACCCACGCTGAATGATCGAAGTCGGTGAGGGTAAGTTCGCGGATGCGAGGGTAGGATCCACAAGCCAGAAGTTCGAGAATCGAAATACACTCCGGCCAATGAACAATCGATAAAGTCTCGAGCGACGGCATCACAAAAGCAGGAAGGGGAGTGGAGGTTACGCGAGCCTTGAGGCCGCCGCCGCTGAACACCAACATCGTGATGTTAACCCCAACCACGAGTGTAGACCGCATCTGATCCACAGTGGGCCACGCAACCCATGGGAGCATCCCGAAATCGACCGCAAAAAGGGACGCAAAGTAGGATGGATCTCCCCATGGAACAGATGCGTTCATCAAGCGAAGACTTTGGAGGCGGGGCAAGATACCACCAAAAAGCGGGGGAGGATTGATAAAGAGATGGTCAGAACGATGGTGGAACCTGTACGCGGGGCATGAAAGGAAAAGACCCTCAAGACGTGGGGCTGGGATCTGTCCGAGCACAGCGTGCACGGCAGACATGAAGGCGGGTGAAGTAACCCAAATACACACGCGCCTCCACAACGCAGTGGTTTGGGCTACTGCAATCAGACACCGTATGGCTTCAAAGAGGTAGGGGGTAATGTCAAAATCCTCGATGTGGCGCGCAAGAACAGACCCGTTAGGATCTGTGACCCAAGTATTGTCCAGGTCGAATAAGATGCTGACATCGATGGGACAAGTGGGGTGGAGATGAAGGACATGGCGCTGAATCTCGGGCAAGGTACTGAGGCAGGTAATGGATAACCTGGTCCAAAACCGCGAATCTGACTTGATGAAAGAGTCCAGCTCCGAAGAGAAACTGCAAACGACGTCTCTGGTCTCGTTGTATAAAGTGAACGTGTGACCCTCGCTGAGGCAGGCCTCCTCGAAGATTTCGGCCCACAACTCCAACGGGAGGGTGCGAACGCGATGGGGTTTCGTTGGGGAAGGCCAGTACAAGATCATGAGGACGAACACCTTGATCCCTGCCAAATCGGTCAGCCATTCGTGAGGTGAGCTATACAAGCAAGGCACGCACTGAATTCACTCCCTAGCGGAGTGAACATTTTTTATGTGGGGAAGAGGTTAAATGAAGATCACAGTGGTTCGAGCAGACAGTCAGAGAGGCGGGACGAGGGCGAAATTTTCCGTGTAAAGCCGAACTGTAGTTATACATAGCTGATGAAATGACGAGCAGAGTTGATCGGCGGAAGTACCATCGAGACGACATCTAATTATGATTTTCTCGGGAAGGTCCGGATCTGCAAGGAGAATAAACAAGGTAGTAATAGGACGATGCAGGCGACTTACGGCAAGAACAGTGGCGACAGAGCAACCACGAAATGCACTGATGTCAAACCAGAATCATGGCGTCCAATATAGTTGGAGCAGTTTAATTTCGCGGGCTGCACGTTTCGAGTCATACGGTAACATAACTGGCCCGGCAATGTTTCAGGGCCTTACATACAGGACGCTAATCATGAGGCATATGCCGTGATATGTAACCCATATACGGGTGCTGAGCGCTAGGGGATGTGCCCCTTGGAGAATCTTATTCCCAATCTAATAAAATTCAATGATACGAGCTCAGAACGTAATGTGAGCATCGTACAGGGAGGTTAGGTCATGCGCATATAGTGTTTATTCAGCAGAGTGCAAACTATCTACACGCAAAGACAATAACTAATAAATTCAATAGTGCCAGATCCATTCGTCGTCGAAATCAATGGTCAGAGGGTCCACTATAAGCTCGCCGACGTGAGCTGCAATCCAATTCTCCGTCGCAACCGAATTGTCGTAAGTGTCGCTGATGATGAGCGTATCGAGCCGGACCGCTCTGTTCAAACGGCGCGAGACAAAGGCGCGCACATCCGGAAGGCCGCACTCGCTTACAGATAGGTAGCGGATAGACGGACATGCGATATCTAACTCCGATGAGGAAGGAACAAGTGCCCTCAAAAATGATGGGCTGGCGTCGCTGAGATTGAGCCGGGTGAGAGCAGGCATGAGACGGAATACAGCCAAAAGGTCAGCAAGCAGGCCGCACCTCCCGCACGCAGTGAAACAAGTGATTTGCGGCAAAAAGGGACGAAAGGATAGGAGGGAATCGACGTGGTAGCTCGCGGAGAAGATGACCGACAGCGTCGAGAGTGCTGGCATGATGAATTGAGACACAAATAATGCCGTGTTCTCACCACAAAAGCATATGTCCAACTCCACTAGAGTGGGCAGGTACACAGCCCAGCGGGGGAGTGGAAGGCGACAAGAGAAGTGTCGGAGGGAGAGGCGAGTGAGTTTGTTGGAAGACAATAATACAGAGGCGAGCTGGGAGCAGGTCGGACGCAGCTCAAACTCCAATATGCGGTGGAACACCAAGACGACGGAGTTCGCGTAGTAAAAGAGATCTGTCCAGGAAAGCACGAATGCGAACAAGCGAATGAATCGAAGGACAGGCAGATGCCCGTCGAAGATGGGGGCGTTCAACGCACGAAACCGATTGCCGTCATAACCAGCAGGTGCGGCTATTCGGGAGATGGATAGGGAAGTGAGACGGCTGCCGTCTGAAAAACGGAGGTTGCGGATGAAGGAAGGAAGCGCAATCAGCTCGCGACCGGTAACGTGCAAGCGACCGCTCAAGCTTCCAAAACCAGCTGCTTCGACAGCCGTATGAAAGATCGACAAACGGCGAGGATTCGATGAGTCCACACGCCCTGGGGCAGGCTCGAGAAAGACCCTCAGATCGAGGGTCTGGCCAGAAAAATGCGAAGTCCAGTCGCGAATATCCTGCAGTAACCTGTCGACCGTGATGGTGTATTGCGACCAGAAAACACCATGCCCTGCAATGATATCGTGCCAAAATCCGCAGACCTGCATGGCGGTGGATCTATTTTCGATAAACATGGCCATGTTGGTGAAAAAGTCGCCGCAGAAGAAGTAAAGCATGAGGAGCAAGAGCTCCAATGGGAGACCGATGGTTGGCGTGAGCCTATACAGATGGCAATTATCATAAGCAAAAATACCAAGTGTCCACCGTATACACTGACCGTGGGGCACGGGTGTCCATAAGACGACGGGGCAGACGACGATCTACCTCAGGAGCGCGCTCCCTTGGAAAACCACCGCGCTGAGTGGCGCGATGAGAGCGAAACATAGTAGGAGTAGGGCAGACTGGAGTCGTTTGTTTTGCAGAGGAAAATACACGAAGGCAGAATTTGGACGAGCACAATTTAAAACAAAATGCAAAGTAAACCGTGCAGGCATGTACCAGGTTCGTACTCGCAGTTACCGGGGTAAACCGACCAGTTGGCACTAGCTCCACAGCCGAAGTCGGCAAGAGAGAAGGCAAAACCTGAATATTAGCAAAAAAGAATAACACCGGCCCTGAGCACTACCAGTAATTCTGCATCCCATTCGATCGCCACAATAACAAAGATCAACCGCCGCCCCGTGAATACTCACGGTAGACTGGATTTACCGAAGGCACGACGAAAGGAGATGGAAGCGCATGTTTGTTAGGGTGAGGCAGTACACGGCCAGAGAGTATCGGTTTCCAAGCGAGGGTTTTACCAGTACAAGGCAAGAGCTCGGCACAGCAATAGGCGAGACAAAAAGGGAGAACAATGTAGCATTTACCCGAAACATTACGGAAGCGCTGGGAAGACAGAGGCGGCAAAGCTGATGGATGTACATTATACAACTCGCTCCTCCTGATCTGTATCACAGCAGAATATCTAGGGAGTCGAGCAAGAGGGAGATGAGCATGGTCAAGTCTCTGGATGAAGCAGGACCATGCAAGTCGTGATAGAGATCGGCGAAGCAATAGGCGATACAAATCGGGAGAACAATGCAGGAATTACCCGAGGCGTCATAAAGTGATAGGGATCGAGTAACTCGGCAAAGCAATAAACCAAATCGAGAGAACAATGCAACTTTTTCCCGATTCATTACAGAAGCTGATTAAAGGTCTAGAGCCAAGACCGAAAGGGCACCAAAATAGTGAGTAGAACCCAATCCTGCAGAATGTATAATGAGCCCATGCATATCTGGTTCAGAGGAGAACAGTCGCATGATGCAGTGAAGTGAGATTCTGGTGTATAGGTATTCAGAAGAAGCAACGGCAATAAGCGAAGATGCATAAATTACCCGAGACTTTACTAAATTATCTGGAGGCGGTAGGCGAAGTGGAGCGGACAGATAGTGCACCAAATTAATGGGTATACCAACATCAGCCGCCTCTCCAGCCAATGTGGTGTTCTAAATCGCGTTGCAGTACCGGTGAAGTTGATACCTGACAACTCAATATGGTTCGGCAAAGTAATATTAAGCAACCTGATAAGGATAAAAATGCATAACTTACCCGAGTAATTATGACAGCATTGAAAGCGAGAGGCAAATGGTAACGCGGACCGGACCTGCCAGTGTCATTTCGTGCTGGCATCAATAGCAGAGTCCCAATTCCGTATTCAATCTGAATACTTACTTGCCGGACCTTTTTCGGCAACATCTCATCTTTTTATTTTTCTTTGGCAACATTCAGTGCACAAAACCCTTATGTAGAATTAATATACCTTCTTCTCATGTCATTAAAGCCTCTCAAAAATTTTCAAGCTGGGTTGTCCTTTTGAAATTCGGTCTTCGCAAGGCAAGGTTTGTATTTGTTTGCATCTGATCTCTTGATTTGACGCGTGCACTTTGCTACATCCGGTCTACGGAATCCTTACATACAATTAATTCACCTTCCTCTGATCTCAATAGAGCCTCTCACAAGGTATTGAGGTGGGTTGTCCTTGTGAACTCCGGTCTCGGTCTCATAACTTTGGCAAGGCGAGACTGGGGCAAGACCGATCCCTTGGGGCGGCATGAATTCAAGAGAGCGGTCCTTGATCCGTATCATTCTATTTTGATTGATCTTGTAGTGTTTGATGGCATACAATAAAGGTGGACTCTTTTGCGCACTCTAAATAAAATTCGAAAGCATTCACAAACATTTTTAAGCATTGATAGGTTGAGGCAAGTAAGAATGCCTAGTTAGGCCATACAGCGAAAAGTAAGAGTGAGGTTCACGACTTTTAAACCCGAAATCCCGGATGACTCCACGCATCCACTCGAGATCGACCTCGGCAGCAGGATCTGTCGGTCCAGCCAATCTAACCCGCTGGACACCTGACACAGCTTTGTCACTAGGCGCATGATCAGACACAAAGCGTATCAACTCCACCACCGTCCAAATCGGGACATGGCACAGAGTAAGAGATTTCAGATCAGCGGAGTAGTTTGGGAGCTCCGACTCAACGCGCGAATGAGCCCACAAGCAGTATGAATGCCACACGCTAGGACTGCTGCTCGATATATCCAGCTCTTGCAGCATGGGCATAGCGCTGAATAGGCGCTGGAGGGACACTGGATCACCCATGTCAAAGTGAACCGTGAATGTAGTGACATTGGATAGCAACTTGGGGCAGGCGAGCAACAGTTTTACGTTGCTGAATACATGACGCACGACCAATTCCGACATGTACGGCACCTCCATGCATTCCAAGAGACGCCCAACAAAGTCGGGCCGAAAGAATTCGAGGTCGAGAGTCTCCAGTGAAGAGGAGTACACGTGGTATGAGGAAGGAATTTCGTACGGTTGCATCGGACCTAGCCGAAGAACTCGGAGGCGAAGTGCGAAATGGAACACGGCAGGAAGGACGTCCGGATGGAGGGACATGGTGCAGGAGAAGTCGGACAACTCCACGACCTGAAGGTGATCGTACAAGGCTGGAATTCCCCACAAAATCGGTGCGCAAAAAAGTACCAGGGATGTGAGGCAAGGGAAATTGTCCTGGAACCAGCTTTCATTGCGGAACGGCACCTCATAGAACTCGGCAGCACGGATGTGACGGGAATGACCCGGAAGATAGATGTAGCCGATCTTGAAATTACTCAACGAGGCTGCGCTGAGAGACATACAGTGCGATTGAACGCGACAGAAAGCGATGGGATTTTCAGTGGAGAATTCAAAGGTCTTCCATCGAGCAGAGGTATCTGCGATGCACCCGAAAATTCTGTCCACTAAAAGTGCGACGACGTGAACGGTTGCGGGGAGGCTATGAATGCGGCGAAGATCGCGCAAGCACAGACGGATATGGATATCCCCAACAACACATTTTGAAATGACGAAGCTGAGGCGATCCAGGTCAACATTTTTAAAAATAACAATGCTGGACCAGAATTCGGAGATATTGTAGACGCGGCCCTGGCACAAAATATGGTCAGTACACTGAGAATACGGTACTATGGAATTGAGCGTACCCGCCACTCTCTTGATACTCCTGCAACAGCAGCTCTACAGTTGGCGGATTCAACTGGAGAGAGAGTCGGATCGAGGACCAGATCCAACATACTTTTCATCCACAGCTCCAAGGGTAAGGATTTTTCGACCGATGTGGCAATCGCACTGTCTTTCGCCAGCTGAGAACGGTTCATCAAACTCTGAGAACTCATATACCGGTGTAATACTCACGACAAACTCCAAGCTGCTCGCTTCAGCCATGATCATTGCAGAAGGGCCTTTATCGCAAGACCCTTGTAAACAGACCTACAATCCACAGCAACGTCAGACACATAATCGAGGCTTTAAATACACCCCTGGAATGGTATCTTATGGGGACGAACCAAGTCGGTGGGTAAGCAATTCAACAGCGACGTCGAAGAAGCAGGTGTCTAGAGAGAATTCAAACAGCACAGGCAAGGCCGTCAAGAGGACAAAAAAAAAAGGGGGAGAATCAGGGAGGAATGACGATTGAGCCAATCATGTTTAGTACCAGAGCAATAAGACCTAATGGAGATTGAAATATCCTCACTAGTACAAGCGGCGATGTGCTCGTACTCGGATAGCTATCGGATCGGTTAAAACCCCAAGCACATACCGCGAAAATAGAAACAATGCGAGCAAGTTGGACAAGCGAAGAACAATGGTGAAACGTATGTGATTTAAATCTATGCGGCCGGATATCTGATCCTGAGGAAGGAGTAAAAAGTGAGAGACAAGAAGGCGAGAGTCGGTCTCATCGTAAACTCAATGGCTACTCATGAAACAGTGCACCCATCCGTTTTGCGAGCCAGATCCCCTCTCCGTAAATTGCTAAGCGCGTTCAGGTCCGCCCCATACGTGGTACCTACAAAAGTAAAGCACGAAGATATGGTAAGTTGGTTCAGATGGGTTCGCAGCAGGAGTCTCACAGACGGCAGAGCAAAGAGGATGAAACCCACACTGAAGCGCTTTCGGTGAGCGATGATACATGGCATATTCAACAACACTTACCACTTGATCCATAGCAATTCCCCTCCACGCACACTGTGATATACATCACGACAGAGAGCCAAGCCAACGACGCTCTCCGCGGAATCACAGATGGAAAAGTCGGCATCGACACCGAGTTTACAGACCGCCGGCCGACCATTGAGGAACACACTATTATTCACACCTTTCCACCTGGTGGGATCAGGAAGTCTGCGTTGCTGGGATGGCAAATCGTCGAGCTTGCTAAATACCACAACTTTCCCATCGCCTGGGATAATATTGGCCTACGCCTCGTTCAAATTGCGAACGACGACGTGGCATGGGTGCTGGATATGTGGAAGATACGAGGTGAGTAGTATTAAAATATTCATCCGTTGAAACTGAGATCCCGCACAAAAATAGCATTCCCGAAAGAACTGCGTCGCATCCTGCTTTCCGACAAAATCAAAAAGGTGGGTGTCGGACTGATAAAGGATATCAGCGTTCTGTGGGATGACTTGAGAACAGAGATGCGGAATCTGACGGACTCGGGTATGATGGCGAGGCTGATGCTCGTAGAAAAATACCCCAAACAAGCATACACCAACCTCGCACTGAAGACCAGTGTTGAGGACGTTCTCGGTTTCACTATAGACAAGGACCTGGGCCAGAGTGACTGGAGCGCTAGTAAGCTCTCGGATGAGCAACTAGAATGTAAGCGACCCGCACCTGCAAACCCATGAATAAGCTCACAATTTTAACAGATGCCGCTCTAGACGCTATAGCTTCGCTGAAGCTACACGACGTACTTGTGGATAGCTTGGCTAGGAAGAGTAGACAGATTAAGGCCCAGATACCAGAGGGATGGTACACTTTCAACACAAGGATGGGCGAACCCACAAGAACCCAGCTAGCGGAAGATGGAAGCGAGATCGCTTGGAAGACTAGCGACTGCACTTGGTATACTGGGGGGAGATTCCAGAGCTATTATCCTTTGAAAGAACGCGAATGTACTCCTGAATAGATACTCACTACGAGCATGTCCTGTCCATATTTGCGAGATACCAATTACAGTGCCGGTTACTATGCCAACAGACAAGTTTGTGCAATGATAGTGTCGCCAGCAGAGTGCTCGCAGTTAATGATGGGTGAAGCCATATATAACGTGGGCTTACATGAGCGCGAGACGTACAAACAAGCTCAGAGGCCGTCAAAGGGTCCAGACTAGGTGGCGAAGCGAAAATGCCACAGCTGTACAGCAGAGGCAGACCAATATCTTTGTCAGTAGTGCTGAAAGAACATGAAATGAAATCCAGACCAGGGGCGGGAGGAGGGAAGAGGCTCGACGGCCGACTCGACGATCGTGGCAAGCACAAAGCGCGCAGAGAACGTAAAATGAATTACGAATAGATCCCCGAAAGGTCGCGAAAATTACCGTAATTAGAAAAGAGTCCAACACGAAGCGCATACGTCATGACACAAATTTCGCCTCAGTTGGCTGTTTCAACGGAGATAAAAACGAGTCTAAAATAAATTTTAGGACTCGTAATCCAGGTGTCGTCAACATCATCACCGACAGTATACCGTCTGACTGGGATTATGGGGCATGCTTGAACTATATCGATGACCGCTTGGTTGATTGTGAGTCGATCATTCCAGATGCAATGCACATAGTCAACGAGAGATTTATTAGGGTAAAATCGCTATTACGGGGTTCACTATCCTCGTTTCCCAGCTCTCAAGAAGACGTACGATCCTAGCAACTTCTTCCGTGTCCCCCAAGTCTATCGAGCTGTAACCAGCCCTTGCTTAAACTGTCTCTCTGTGTGCCCACATGTTACTATATTCAACTCGTACCTCGCTCAATCACCTTTATTTACCCTCCTTAACACTGGTATTCGATTTCGCATTGTAGGCTTGAGATTGGTCGGCTGGTAATCGTCCTGGACGCTCCGGAGAAGAAGGTTAAAAAATGACGTGCAAACGTGGAGCCACGTCAGCGCTCACAATCATGAATCCCGTCCATTTTGTCGGTAAGCAAGAAGAACTTTCCGGATAGCTGATCCCAGTTCGCTTGAGCGAACGCTTTCATGTTTTGACGCCATGTCGTCGCAGGCTCGCTGCATTCTCAGGCTTCTCGGCGGTCTTTCCATCGTTTCACACTTGGGGAATCAGATATATCAGAAGTAGAACTGGGTGTCACCGTCACTGTATCATACAGCTTTCTTTGAGCAGCGCTCGTTCAAACCCATTCGGACCGGTCGAGGTGGAGGCGCGGTGTATTAGCAGGGGGTCTTACGATTGCGCTGTCCGTCTACGACCCAGCTGTCACTTCAAGGTGAACTCCCGTCGAGGTGTTTGACGCCAAGTATCCGGTTGTAGGTGGGCGGCACAATATGACGCTGGCCCGTTTGTCGGCGTGGGATGCGCTGACCATGACTTTGACGATGACGGCGCAGTAGGGCGCACCATGTCGTAGGATGGCGGTCAGTGCGAGGTCTGTGATTGTACCAGAGCGGGCTGTCTTACTGCTGGCTCTTATATATGTGTATTCATTCCTTCGGCTGCCTCTGCTCTCTCTCTTCTCCGCACATAACCCCTTTCCCCTTTCCCTCCCTCCCACGCCCCTCATTACTCTTCTTGCTTATCGCATTCTGGCGCACACACATCTCATCCTCCTCTTGTACTTATCTCTCCGAGAGCGTCGCACCCGCTCACCTCTGGAGCTAAGTAGTGCGAGCTTTCGGTTCTGGGATATTTTTTCAAGTTGCCCGCTCACAGACAATAGTGCCAGCCCAATATAACCAAATATACAGCGGTGAACTACATGAATAGTGAATAATCATCTAGGACCCATATCGATACTAAACAAATCATCAGGTCACCATGAGACCATCGTCTACATTCAACTTCTCTGCGTTGGCAACCTCACATAGTTCATCATTCAACTCTCTGAGCCAACCGTTCCAGCCGGTACATCAAGCGTCTATGTTGCTTCAACACGCCTTCGCTGATACCAGACAATCTTCATTCTATCTTTTTCACCTGTTGTGCCTGCGATGATCGTTCAAACAGCAGTCTGGCCATTTCCCAAAGCTCGACTGCTTTGAACTTGTCAACATGACTCTCGGCAATGTCTCCTAGTCGCAGTATGCCATCGGCTCTGCTGCGATGAATATCCATGTAGGTGAATCCATCGAGCGCAACTGTGAACAGGTTAACGGCTGTATCCTCGATTCCTCATTTCCCCAAGCCAGAAAATCGTCTCCTAGAAACACGAGTGCTTTATGGATTTCGAGATGTTGTTTCGACTTGACGGAATGTGCGAGGAAGACCATTCTCCGGGCCAATATGTTATGCGAAATATCCCAATGGCTCAGCGGATATAGCTGTTTTTATATATTAAAGGCCTCTGGTGAGAGACGTGCTCTAATATATTAAGTCTTGTAATGGGAGATGTGGTTTAATATATTAGCTTAGAGAAAGAACCATACCTGGTAGTAACTCCGAGTTCCGCGCTTGGGTGTTGTGTGGCGTTGTGGGCGGCGCTGCTGTGCGCGTGGCTGTGCGCGCCCCCGCCTCCTGCCCAATTTGGGCTGTTCGCTTGCCTGCACGCGCCGGGTTGCGCTGCTGGGAGCACCTCTATTAGATATTCAAGTGCACTTTCCTGGGTTTCTGGCCGTGTATGGGCTCTGTGTCCCTCGCTGAACGGGCAGGAATAATTTCCAAAACGGGCTGGAAATGATTGAAAGGGAGGTTGTTTGGCGTTGTTATAAGCACAGGCTTGCTTCGCTCACCCACCATCTGCGCTCACCCTCTGCATCCCCCAGCGGCCTGGCTCTTATGCGTGGTTGGGGTGGCTTCTCCATCCCTCACCGTCCTCATTGATACCTACAACTCGCCCGTGGCCCGCCTATACGTTGCACAGCAACCCTTTCCAGCTTGCACGCCCCCACCCTTCAACCCTCCCGCCAGCGCCCACCCACCCTATTCACTTGCAGAGGGTGAATGTCCCACACCGTACCTCGCTTTTGGTGCCGCTGCTGGGCTGCTGGGCCACCTGCTCGTTGTGCGCGATCGAATTTGGCGCCTCTCACATACCCTGCCCTCCAGCCTTCCCGCCCACCCTATTCACTTGCCGGGAGTGAATGCCCCACAATGTCTCTCGCTTTTAGTGCCACTGCTTTGCCGCTGGGTCGCCTGCACGTTGCGTACGATCGAATTTGGCGGCCCGCACCCGCCCTGCCTTCCCGCCTTCCTCCCAGCGCCTCCCTACCCTTTTCACTTGCAGGGGGTGAATGCCTCACACCGACTTTTACTTTTCGTACCGCCGCTGGGCCGCTGGCCGCCTGCACGCCGCGCACGATCGAATTTGACGGCCCGCACCTACCCCGCCTTTCCGCCTTCCTCCTAGCGCCTGCCCACCCTTTTCACTTGCAGGAGGTGAATGCTCCTCATCGTACCTTGCTCTTGGTGTCGCCGCTGGGCCGCTGGGCCGCCTGCTCATCGCGCACGATCAAATTTGGCGGCCCGCATCCGCCCCGCCTTCCTCCTAGCGCCTGCCCACCCTTTTCACTTGCAGGAGGTGAATGCCCCTCACCGTACCTCGCTTTTGGTACCGCCGCTGGGCTGCTGGGCCGCCTGCTCGTCGCTCATGATCGAATTTGGCGGCTCGCACCCACCCCGCCCTCCTGCCCTCCCGCCAGCGTGCGCCCACCCTGTTCACGTACCGGGGGTTAATTCCCCACATCGTACCTCGCTTTTGATGCCGCCGCTGGGCCGCTGGACCGCCTGCTTGTCGCGCACGATCGAATTTGGCGGCCCGCACCCGTCCCGCTCTCCCGCCTTCCCGCCAGCACGCGCCACTCTGTTCACTTACAGGGACTGAATGCCCCATACCGACCCTCGCTTTTGGTGCTGCTGTCTTGTTGCTGGGCCGCCCACACCTTGCGCACCATTCAATTTAGCGCCTCGCTTGCACCCCACTTTCCTCCTGATGCCTACCTACCAATACTTATACTTACACCTACTCCACTACTGTAACCATTGCTAACAATCTCTCTCACTTTACAATACACTTCCAAAATGTACCATGATCAGTCGGTTAACAGTATCGAATGTGGCTGTGCTGCCTCACCGTTTTCATATCAAGTCCGTCGTCCCGAACGGCCTTCTCTATTTTTTCAATAGATAATGCACATTTCAAAAGATGGGCCAATAAGTATGAGTAACAAGTCTAAAAAATTCAATGGGCGACTAAACAGACAGATCATAAGTCTACGGAATTAACAAGTCGCAAGTCTACGGAGTTCTTCAAGTCGCTGTTTTGGCCCTAAGTATTATACGCGCAATCAATTCGTGAATGTAATCCGGCTAGATAAAAATGCCGCTCACCGTTTGGACTTCTCTGACGCCAAATTCTCGCCCTTGCGCTTGCCCGCCTGCAGAGCCTCCACCAATGCTGCATCTTCTTCGGCCTGCTTCTTGTCCACGAGCGACTGCACTTCGCCGCGATTCTGCGGTGGTACGATGGAACGACGGGGGCGAGTTCCAGGAATGACGGCGACCACGTCGAAGTTGTTGCGAGCAGGATTCTGCACCTGGATACTCCCTGCTTTCGCCGAGTTAGCTGCTGCCTCCTTCTCACGAGTCCGCTTCGTCCCCTCCAGCGCACGTTTGCGGTTGTTGTTTGTTGTGGTGAAGACGAACGCTGGCCCAGCTGTGGGTGGAGTGGATGGATCATCCGGCGCTGTCGACAGTGCACTCACACCGACTATTTGTTCGGGCTCCTTCTCCGCATCATTGCCCCCCTTCACTTGCTTTTTCTTACCCTTCCTCTTCCCCGCTCTCGCGTTCTCCATCCGTCTGGCAACTGCCCCTGGCGACGGTTTCAGCGGAGGCGGCTTCGGGGGATTTGCCATGGGACGAGATAGAGGGAAGACAGGAGGGCTTGCACTGCGCTGCGGCGGTGAAGTCGAGACCCTCCGTCCTGGTGATGGCCGCATGAATCTGGGCGGTATCGACTCGGGAGCCGGAGGTGTCGCCGCACGATCCCCATCTCCATCTCCATCCTGAGCCGTTGCCGAAGGTGTTTCTACCGTGGTAAAAGTGGGCCCCACGTCGCCAGTCCAGACCGAGCGGTACTTTGGTACTTGGCCGAACAGCAATGCGGTACGTTTGGCCAAAGATGTGCTCTGTCCAAACATCGGGCATGGAAGGGGCCTCTCCTGTGTCGAAGCAGGGGACTGCGTGTCAGCGTGAAGCGGGGGGAACGACAGTGTGAATGTCGAGGCATTGGGCTGCGTGTGAGCATGCAGTGCAGGGGGCGAGGATCCCGAGAACGGCGTGTGCGGATGGGGCACGGGGGTCGATGTGTACGAGAGTGCCGAAGTCAAGATGGGAGTAGGCGACGTCAAGTTGTCAGGCTTCGAAGCGACTATCATCGGCTGCTCTTCGTAGTCTGCAATCATCTTGAAGATTCGGTCGTCGTTGAAATGCATCGCAGGAAACTCGTCAGAAAACCCGTCGGAGTCAGGGACGGCGAGTTGGCTAAGTGGGTCAAGTTCCCCGTGCATCATATCGTTAGCTTGGCCTTCGAAGAGATCTCCCTCGCCTTCCGACTGCATTCGATTCTCATACTCTTGATATGACTGCCTGGGGTGCGCAGCCTCGCCATTCTGCGACAGGGGAACCACCTCAGGCATCAGCTGCGTACTTGAGGAGGTCTCTTCCACTATCGCCGGCGCGGGTGAAGTGGCTGAGGTGGCAGCCTGCGGCTTGCGTGGGCGACGCACGGGCTTGGCTTTCTCCACATTGCCCGTCTTCTCTGGTGCAACCGGACTTTTGGCAGCCCCAGAGACGTTTTCTTCCTCCTCTGGTGCAAACAAGGCGCGGGAGACACGTATATTGCGCGCTGTGTCTCACAATCAGCCTCAAGATTACTGTATCGCTATTGGGGACTTACGGATGGCTTGGCGGGCAAACTTTGCAAGCGGCTGCGCAACACCTTTCCTCCAGTTGTCGTGCCAGTGCTCGAAATTGACGCCGCCAGGGGTTACGCCGAAAGAGCAGCTGAGAGCGATGGTGATGAGCGCGAGAAGCCTGATGCCGACTTAGGTAATTCTCACCTCTTCATTCCCAACTCGCCTCCCATCCTCGGCACTGGTCCAGCATAGACAAGCGCTCCCACCCACCCCGTCATCTTGTGAAACTCGCCCAGAAACATCTCCGCAACCTGCAAAGACTCATCGAGCGACCTGAAATCTCTGATTAGCGTGAGCTGCTTTGCGAAATGAAACACACCGACAACTGATATTCTTCTGGAGTTCTTTCTCTGCCCTCCTCCTCCTCGTCCTCAGGCTTGCTCTCTGGCACCACAACCTCGCGTTTAGCCATCTCACGAAAGTTTTTCTGCACCTCTGGTTCCTCCGACTCCCACTGCTCCTGAATGACGCGTCGAAACACGGTCATTCTTTTCTTGCGCGCGTCCGTAATCCGCTTGGTCTTCGCGTCGTCGTCAGTGTCATCAATCCACTCCCCATCGTCATCGCGACACTGAGCCGCCTCATTCAGCTTGTCGTATTCAGACTCCCTGAGCGCACTCTGAATCTTGGCTTTGTTGTCCTTCTGATACAACTCCAGCACCTGGTGGCGACGCTTGCGTTTAGGAAGCGCCTTGAACAAGCTTGCAGCCAGTGAGATAGGACGCCTGCCGCCCCCAATCTCCTTAAGCTTGGCGCAGCCATTGTAGAATGAGTTGTGAAGTTGCTTTGAGATGGTGAGCACGCGTTTTTAGCCGAATTTTGCATACTACTCACTTTTTCTCTCTTCACGATAGCTTCATCCAGTACTCCCTTTTCTTCGGGCGTCAGCTTTCGAGGCGGCTCCGCGTTTGGATCTGGGTCCATGTCCTGCACAGGGAGGCCGAGCAGTATCTCTTCCGGGAACTCCGAAAGGTACGCCTCTTTCATCTTGGGCCAGAACTCATCAAGGCGCTTCCCTGCCTTCTTAACCAGAAATTCCGGCATCCACAGCGCGATGAAGGCCTTTTGCTCAGGAGTTCCCCAGCCTTTTGGACCTTTTTTGGCTTTGGTACCGGCAGGCATTGTGCGAATAAGATGAAGTGTGAAGTCAGTTGACGGATTTTGACGCGTTCCGGTGAGTTGTATTTGATTTACTCTTACTCTCTCTCTTTGGTCGACGCCCGTCTAATATTTTCCTTAAGCGAGAGACCCCCGCCCCCCCTCGACCTAATCCGGCTATCGCAAAATCTTAATGCGTTTATGTTTCTCAGGTCCGCATCCTTGATTCAATCAATCACATATCACCTTCTGGTTCACTCAGCATGTGGAACGTCCGACTTGTCTTAAATAACACGCGTTTGGCTTTCCGCACCCCAATACCATGTCTACCTCCCCCTCCACAATCGATGCCCCCAGCATGACCGACGCCCCCAGCATGACCGGTGCCCCCAGCATAACCGATGCCCCCAGCTCCAGTGATCCGGAGCTGGCGACGTTAATCCACGCTCTCAAGTTCATCGCTCGCAAAACAGCCCTTGCGCAATGTATGTCCGTGCACACAACTATATCCATTCTACTAATCTCTTCTTCTAGCCAGCCTTTCTCACTATCTCGGTGGAGAGTGTACGTTTCCCTTCTCCTTGATCCCTTACATTGTTCGCGCTAACACTTTTCTTTGTAGCTGTGTGGGAGGCCACCTTTCTTGCTGGCACCCCCGTGACCCCCGACGAACTTGCAGCATCTTTCGCTTCGCAGCCGGAATCGCAGAACTATTGGGTAGTGTTGCACGGGCGTGAGCCTGGTCTATACCTCACAGTGTACGTCGCCTCTCCTCCAGACTCCTGCCTTTTCTTATCTTTCGATCTTTTCCTTTCAGCCGCGCTGCCAACGAGCAAACCAATGGCGTACCCAACCAGTTGCAGGTGCGCAAGTCCGGCCTGGCTAGTGCGCTCTCCACCTACGCCGCCAACTACCCGGAGAACGTTAGGAAGTGGGTGGAGGCGACGTCGGACAATGCGGACATGGGCGATGCGGATATGGATGCGGATGTGGCGGCGGCTTAGTTATTTTCTTCTTGTGTCGATAGCAATCCATACCTTCAGTCGTGTAATCCCTCGTCTCCTTGGAACAATCAAGGAAAATCTTCTATTAATAAAATATGACAGTATCTATCTAACTGTGAGTGAATCAAGTTTCTCCTGCGGAGCGCTTGTTCTTCGACCCCAAACAACCCGCAAACAGCTGGGGCCATGGCATGCGTTCATATGCACTGCTTGGCAACGGCGAGTCAGCTGCGTCGAATTCTGGGGATATGTAGCGCTTCCGACCACGGGCTGCTGTAAAAATACCCGAGCTCACCGGAGATGTCGTCTCCGGTGAGGCAGGACGTGATGGGCGGCGATAACCGTGGGCGGCTGTGGAGATGCCTGGGCGCGAGGCGTCGGGTTGGCACACAGATATCTCATTTTGCCGGATGCTTGGTCGCCGCTGGGATGAGAAAGGAGGCGGTGAGGAAGGGGGCAGCGTCGGAGAAGGGGGCAATGTGCTGTTCACGTTTAGTGTGGAATTATTTTTTGGAAGTCAATGGAGGGACGCACTCTTCTATCAAGCCTGGTGTCTGTCCAGACTATCCAGAATATGAGAACTAAACCCATGTCCACAAAGCCCTGTCCTGACCTTATACAACGACGCCAGCACTTGAGAAGCAATCTGTTCGTCTTCAGAGCCATAGCTAGCGGCTTCTGCCAATGTACTACTTTGCCATCATTAGCGTCTTGCGGGGGCAGATGGAAGCATACCCAACTTACATCGGGCCAGATTGGGTGTTTTTGGGGGGTGGATCCCAGCGGCGCTTTGCCAGCTTTTTCTGTTGTCGTGCTTCTCTCATCTGCAGCTTCTTCTTCTCGCGCATTTCAGGATGGCTAGAGATTTCAACAAAGTGAGCACGGTACTCGAGTGAGAAACACGCGGAAATACAAGAATCACCTTCGGTAATGCTTAGCCACTGCCTCGCGAGCCTTCCGCTTTCTTTCTTCCTCATTCACTCGTGCGCCCATGGTGGTGCAAGCTAAGAAGCGATCGGGGCTGATCTGATCCGTGTCTTGCTCATTTTTGTTTGTTCCTTTTTTTTGGGGGGGGGAGAGGCCCAGGTCGTAGCCCAAGCGTTGGCTCCCCTTTGCGAGCACAGCCGTTAAATTTTGGAAGGGTTTCATGTGACGTAGGCCGGGGGAAGGCCCACATTATAAGTGGCTAAGGTGTTTTTGATCCGAAGAGAACCGACTCACCAATAAGCATAGTCTTTATACCCTCTATTGTTTCGGGTCAGGAATGCGGATACGGCGGTGACCGGCCTGTCCTTGCGAGCATTTAGAATTCGATCTTGAAAAATTCCATCCATCCTAGGGCTGGAAAGAGCTTGAATAAAATGTGGCTAATCACTGGTTGATCTGGGGTAATCAACTCACCGAACACTATGTTTGAGCGTACCATATTCTTTCGGGTGGTGCGCGCGAATTCAGCGGTGACCGGCCTGTCCTTGCGAGCATTTTGAATCCGGTCCTGAGGAGTTTTCTCCATCCTAGGGCTGGCATGAGCTTGAACAATATGTGGGTAATATTCGGTTGATCTGAGGCAATCAACTCACCGAATACCATGTTTGAGCGTACCATATTTTTTTCGGGTCGTGCATGCGTATCCAGAGGGGACTGGCCTGTCCTTACGAGCATTTTGAATCCGGTCCTGGAGAATTTCCTCCATCCTAGGGCTGGCATGAGCTTGAACAATATGTGGCTAATATTCGGTTGATCTGAGGCAATCAACTTCCCGAACACCATGTTTGCGCATACCATGCACCCCCCAGGTCAAGAATATATGTCTTGGGAGTTTTAAATTATGCTTGAGATACTCCTACTCTTTTTTGAATATTTTTACGTGTACTGGGGGCAGAACTAGATCAAATGTGGCTGGCTGACATCCGCGCAGCTGCGCTCCACAGTTTTGGCCGCTTCAAACCCGGATCGCTATACTGACTCACCTGGTGCCTGTATCAAATCCCTGTGTTCTCACAGACGAGAACACCTATAGTTAAGGAGTTTGGTGAAAGCCTGCGGCGGCATGAAGGCGGCCATTATGTGGCTAAGAGCGATCAGAGGCTGTGATGCTGTAACTTATTTATTTTCTCTCAGTGGTCTTCAGGCCTTCAAGATTCAGATATCGTAACACGTGTGAGTTCCTCAGTGTGATAGGCTTTAACAAGCTTGCTGACTTCAGAATCAACTCGAAATATATTTGTTTTATTGTTCTTGCAAGCCATATTCATTCCCAGATGCGTACAAAACAAATGGTATCGTACAGAACAGAACATTATTGCAAGATCTAGTCATAGTCAACCCAAGACGACTTGGAGGCCTCGACGTCGTGCCTGACTCCGGTCCCCATCTCGCGTCTCGCATGAAGCTGCCATGTCGCACTGTAACGCTGCTCCTCCTCGCGCTGCTCTATCTCCCATTCGCGGCGGCGAGGTTCGGGCATCGCATCCATGGCGCGGCGAACCACGCCCTCCCATTGCCTCTCTCTGTCAGCGAGAATAGCCGCGTTTTGGTTCTCGGTGAGCGGTTCCGGGGTGGTATTACGCGGGATCTCCTCGGGTCCCCCGCTCCTGAGAAAAAGCTAGAATTTTGACTTCGATCATGGCGGTGGTGAATAGATTTACGCGACAGAGTTCCCTTGCACCCATTCTAAAACGATGGCGGTTAACGGCGCCATCTTGGCCTGCCATTCAGCTTCTGCATCGGAGTTGAAGTAAGCCGCGGTGGCTGCTGCCGACTCCTGGGGCGATGGCACAGAGAGCCCTCTGCGCTGAGACGCGGCAGGTAACGGCGGGCGCGGAGGAGGCACACGAGCTATGCCTGTGCTTTCCCCGTCAATATACGTTCCTGAAATGTGTGCTGGACTCACGTGAACGTGTTCTTTTCTTGCGCAAGGTCATCTTCGACTCTGCTTTGCAAAATACTCGTTGCAGTTCGGAGTGCCTCAACGAAATCGCTGGTGTAAAGCAGGAGATAAGCAAGCTGAAGGCGGCGCAGCAGGATTGTTCGCACCATAGAAGTAAAAGAGCAGCGCCTGCATGTGCAACTGTGATGCAGGCGCCACAAAATATTTACGGCAAGGCTGCGGCGCAACGGGTTCTCATACCGGGATGCTCTTCCGATCTCAGAGCGGGATGCTGTTCCGAATCCCGATGTTCTCTCTTCCCACACAAACCTAATCATCATCAAAAGATTAGCGGTGCGGTGCGCAATCCCCTTCCCGACTACCCACCTTAAATATCTTCGTGCACGCCGCAGTGTGTAGACTGAGAAATCCTCTTCAAAAATTGAAACGGGCTGCAGTAGTCGCACTCTTTCGAAGGTGAAGTATGAATTTTGCACGGCGAAATCCCTCCACTAAGCTCATGGCGTCATTTGATGGGGTGGCTTCTCGAAACACGATGAGCTGGAAACCGGTCGTCGTCCTCCATTAGTCTTGGCTTAGTTTGTAACTGACCCCGAGAATAAAATAAAATAACCTAATGAACATGGTTAGTCTCTAAACACTATTTAATGTATCAGCAATAGTTGGTACAAACACGTACTCATGCCTTCACTTGGCGCCGATAGCGCTAAGCCTTTCACTGCGTCCGAATATTTCGAGGCTGGGATCGGGCCATCAATGCGTGCCCCGACAGCTGAATTGCGCAAGCTGCAGCGCCAGAAAAGACTGGGTATGAGCGGTCAATCTTTATTTTTTTTCTCCGCAGTGCTCATGATGGCACAGACCTATTGCAGCGCCTGTGTGATAAGAAATCGGCCAAACCTCCCTTGCCATTTCCCACTTCCCCCCTGCACCGACACTCCAAGACAGCCCGGCAAACGAGACGCGACAAGCCGTAACCACTGCACCGGTTCAACCCCCCTCGGACGCATTTGACTGCTTGCGATGCAACAAAGAAATTTATCCGGTCACCCGGTGTGCATGTGGGACGGCCAAGGAGCGTCAGACCTTGTGGAAGACTGCTGATGATCAGTGCTTCAAAGATGATCGGCGCGGGTGGTTTGAGGCAAAGGCGCCTCCTCAGCGCGCGTACTCCGATCCTCCTGGGCTCTGGGAAGAGTTAGCACAGAGTGTGTTGCGAGAAGAAGCAGAGAGAGAAACGAGGAAGAAGGAGCGAGCTGCTAGGGTGGCCGCAGCGCGAGCTCCGTTTCGCATAGCCGCAGGTGAGGCGGCAGCGATAGCGATGAAGCGCATGATTGCTCAGGAGCGGAGCGATGGGGAACAGACGAGAGAGATGGTGCACTCGCCGTGATTGTGGTCGTGATGGAGATGGGGGAGCGAATGGATCGGGAGTGCAAAAAGGCGCCTCGGGAGGAAGGGGGCGGCATGTGCTTTGCGCGAGATAATAAATACAGACGGAGGGGGTCCAGGGATCTATGCAGGGGTCGCGAAATTGTGGATCGTCCCGGCGCCCGGAGCTCAGAACCAATAAATTGGCGAGCACTAGTTAATATATTAAAGCAAAATTTGCGTCTTCCTCTCTGACTTACTGGACAGATATGCCGCGCACTCCCACCTTTCGTATTCCTGTCCACCAGAAGATCTCACCCTTGGGCAATCGAGCCAACAAGCAGGCAGCGAATGCGCCAACGTCGGATGTGCCGAACATAGTTTCCTGCACTGTCAACACTGTTTCCTTGCACTTGAAACGCGGTAAATGAAATTTATCTTTGAGGCGAGGTATCTCACTTACTGTGATTAAACAGAGGCGTTGGATGACATCACCAAATCTGAAAATTCCTGCTATGCCCGTATTTGGAATGCCGTGCCGGGTGCCGTTGCCAAGCCCTTGCATGCGGCCCGCCTGGCCCGCCGCTGCCTTAAATGCCGATACCTGGCCAGGTATACTCTTCCCAAGGGTTTGCAGGGCTGGCATTCGCATCAAAGGCTGGGGTTGGAATCCAAGGCCGTGGATGGCCAGCCAGCTCCTTTCCCAAAATAATATCATATTTACATGACCGTCGACAACCGTCGACCCGCGCAACATGTAAGAATTCAGTCAACGTGATTGTCCGTTATACGCAAAAAATCCAACATCTAGAGCACAATTAATGAATCCTTTAGGGGCAATCTCAAAATCCCTGTAAGGGTAGCCCCCGGGGATCTGTCAGCAAAATCAAGAAGTTTATTCGCGAGACTAACAGAACATATAGTAGAACATATTACAACGGTGCATAGCCTTCCATTAATTCGTCTGCCAAAAGCCCGTCTCCATCCTCTGGACCCAAATCTGGTTCCAGCTCACCATCACCAGCCGGCAGCTCAGATTCAGGCTCGCCTTCGGTATCATCCGACTCATCGTCGTCTCCGTTGTCTGAATCAGAGTCGTCATCCGCACCGCCGGTTGTAACGCTGAGATCTTCAGGTCTCGCCGGTGGTTCTGAGGGAACTTGGGGCACTACTACCCCCGGAATTTGAATCGACGATGGGAAGTCTTCGTCCTCCGGGGGTGGCTCCGCCACATCTCCATCCTCGGATGGGATGTCAACGTGGTAGTGCCCTACACCCCCTCCAATGTAGCGCATAAACATGTCCCGATCCACGAAACTTTTTTCAAATAGTTAGAAAGTTCACAAGAAAGTAACGCAAAAAAACACACAAGTTCACGTAATAATATCTGTAGTCCTGCTCGTCCGTTAAACCTTCGCGTGGAAGCCGTCCAATCGAGTCGCCGTGCAGCAATTCAGTCGTGAGGCCGGAAAAGAACGCAGGAATTATATGCGAGCCACGAATCACTTCATCAGGATTCAGAAAACCGAACGCCTCAGGATCGTCCTCTGGCAAAAACTCCAGACGATGCAGGCGCTTCCGCTTGAAGCCACCGCGCCATGTGGGATCCAAGCGATATCGACGAATCCATAGAAACTCCATACACTGTGGTGCAGAACTGGCGCCAGGTAAGTTGTGGATAACATTTGCGTGGAATACGCCGATGACCTGGGCGTAGGAGAATGGATGAGACGTGTCGCCTTCAGGACTAAGAAACATGATGTCGGAATGGGTGCGTGGGTTCAGCGAGTCCTGTCCGAGTCGTACATCATAAGTCGTGTAGTTGATTCGCAAAATCTTGTGATGATAAATTCGGTCATTGCGCATAATGACTTGTGCGCGTTCATGCGGAGTGAATTTCTCGTTGCCAGTCCAATCGGGGTGAATGAGACGACCGAGTAAATGGTCTTGCAGCTTCGGCAAAAAATCCTTGGTGAATAGCATGTCAGTACGGCGGAAATTAAGAACTGTCGGGCCATACCTTGATGGCGGCATCACCGCGATGTTCAAACAGCCAGGATGGAACATGATTGGAAAAATTCTGAGAATGCGAGAGGTGATGGTGGTCTTCGGGAGCCGTGTATGGTAGCGCCTCCGACTCTGCAAATGGGATCACAAGCTTGCGACGGTGGGCCTGGACATTCGGAGTCGGCGTGGTTTTGTTCAACACACGAACATTTTTGTTCGAGTTCGAGTTGGCGGCACGTGAATTGAGATATGTTTCACGGCGTTCAATCTGGGTCATTTGCTTGACTGGCTTGTTCTTATTGGTACGGGCGTAGAATCGCTTAACTCGCCGATGTTCAAGTTCGCCCTGTAGGGAATAAGTAATCGTTTAGAATAACGAAGGAAAATGCTCACAGGTTGAGTTGAGTACGAATCACTCGTACCAAACCAAAGAATCGACTCAGGATAATCCCCGAGAGAGTGAAGCTTGTACGTGAAAAGACTAAACTCCTTATCATTGGCAGTCGACTTCGCTGCGCCGGGTGCTGCTGCTCTGCCTTTGCCCTTGCTCTTCTGCCCCGCTTTTTTGGCCTCACGACGGCCGCGGGCAGCGCGTTCAGAATCCAACTCTTTGGTCTCAAATTTTGAGCAGACATCCCGCCGGAAGCGGCGCAGCAGTCGGCCCAACTCCTTGTTTGCTGTCCGGAAGAGTCCGATTGTCGATTCAGTATGAAGTTTGAGCTTCGCGTAACTGTGCCATTCTGCGAGCGTAAACAGGATGTCCAGAACCACAGAATTGACTGGCTCAGGTAGCAGACCCTCAACCACGGGAATCGCGCACTGGGGAATTTTTCTTAGCGGTAGGCTCTTGGCAAACATAAAATTGGAAGCACGCACGATTAGAATGTTTTGATAATTCCAGGCTGCGAGCTTTTTGAGGCCCGATGTGTTGGCGGTGAAGCGCCGAATCGTCGCCTGTCCAAAAGTTGGGATCAATCGGAAGCTATAAAATGTGAGTGCATTTTCTCTCGCATTGGAGCAGTGGTACCTACCGTCGATCCAGCTCCCCAATGGCATCGCCTCCGTGAGTAACGAGAATCCGGAGCAAGTGCACAAAAAATGCCTTGAACACACCCAGTTCAAATTCATGCATAAAGTCGGGAACCAACATGCGGAATGGATTGAAGTTGAATTTAGAAAGCCGGTCAGAGAACGCGTTCTATCCAAGGCATTTTAATTAAATATGGTGCGATAGAGACGAATTGAAACCCACAATGGTCGGCGTCTCAGACAGTGGTTGCAAATAGCGTTCCACAGCAGCAGACTTTATCGCATATCCCCGCTCGTAAATCCATTTGCGAACCGTTTCGATGCGTCCGCGGCGGATGGAAGTGTCTTCGCGTGCAAGTTTCTCGCGTCGATTATCATCAAAAACAGTGCCGAGTTCGGGGATCTGTTCTTTCGGCAGAGTGCACCGTGGGCAAGGGCATTTACCCATGTTGCGAATGGTAGCTAGGAGAATTCTGTCGAAAATTCAGTATGAGCCACGGTGGACAGAAATCACGCACTTCTCCGGATAATCGGCGGAATACGTGAATATGCGAGGATAAAATCGACGGAAGATGCCGTCTTCGCATTGGATCACAATACCATGCTCGTATGCGTGAAGGAAATCGTCGTCGAGTAGTAGCCGCCAGATTGCATGCATGAGCTCGCGGCGGCAGTGAGTCAAGACATCTGCAGAGGGTGCTTTACCGGTCAAATTTTTGAAGAAGTCGTGGAATGCGTCTGGGAGCTGAGAAAATAATTCAAAATCAATTTCGATGGTCTGGCTCGATTAACGTACCTTCGGAAAATAGGCAACATGATGGCAGAGATTTGACCGGGGTTTGACTCGCAACCACTTGGATTGGTTTCCGAAAAATAGATACAAAGGCCAGAGAGATGCGTTCCCGAAGCTCGCAAGGTGCGTAGAATCTGACCACCACATCAAACTGAGCACTACACGCTCAAGCGTACAGCCAGGCTCCGCAGGTTTTTTCTGCAGGGCTGTATGCGCCTCGGCCATAGCATCGGAAGAATAAATTTCGTCGAAGATGCGCTGGGGTGGGCTGCCAGGGGACGAGATCCAGAATTGTTTGAAAGGAGTGTAGTGGAAACAGCGCGCTCCGGCGTTCTGGATAGCCGACTTTATGACCTCCACAATTGGCCGATAGTGCAGACCAGGGACCGCGAAGATGGGGGCGTCTGCCTCCGAGGTATGTGGCTTTCCATCAGGGACAGAAATATTGACTGAGACCTGTTTCCAACCGTCGCGAACTTTATTCGACGGCGAAGTGAGGAATGCGTCAAAGGCGGCGGTTTCCTTTTTAACATCAAAGTCCGCGATATCCTCTTTCGCAAACTGGTCGGATTTCAAGAAATCAACCAGCTTCCCCATTTCTTCGATCGATTTCGTGGATGGTCCTGTCCACAGCCAAGTCATTAAACCCTTGACGCTTGTGTTACGAAACGGACCCGTTGCCGAGGCAGTCTTGGGCAGGGGTTCCGGATGCAACGGCGCGGATGAATTGGGAGTAAATGGGGTGTCGGGCAGTGTTGCCGTATTTGAACGGGCTGCGGTCGGAATATCTGAAAGGTCCGACACTGAAATCGATTCGTCTGGATTGTATGAAGGGACAGAGGGGTAGTCGCGAAATAGACCAAAGCTGTTGACGGCCGTGCACAGTGATCTCCACACCCATGTGGATGTCGGTTCCATTGCGGGCTCGGGGGCGCGTTCAGGGGCTGGTGCAGGCTCTGGGACAGTCAGCGGCGTTTCGGGCAACTGCTGTAACAGTTTCCAAGTCTTGCGCTTCGCGCGAATCGGCCGCCCCGTAGCAGTAAGCTCTGGAGGTGGCGGAGGCGGCGGGGTGTCCGGCGAAGGTTCACGGAAAGGCATGGGTTCATCGGGCTGTGGAAAGGCAACTATAAAAAAAAAGAAGGCTTGGACGCTAAGCCTAGTTGCAACACACCTCTATAAATTCATGACCCAACGGTGCAGAACTTGGGCCTGCAATCGACTCAGAGGCCGAGGGTCCTGGTTCCGGATTTAGGCGGCGACGTTTGGCCAGTTGCTTTTCGAGATAAATGCTGTGGCCATCGGGGGCAGATTGCGCTTCCTGCGACGCTAATTTCAAGGCCGCTTTGACATAGTCGCAGCTCCGTTTGTGAATTTTCAAGTCTTTCCTCGCCACAAAGTTGCGGCCGCATTCAGTGACACAAGCAAAATCTGCTGCCAGGGCCATGAGGAGCCAGAAGATCCACCAATAGTGCATGGCTAGCTGGACATGGAGGAGGAAAATAGGAGCTCAAGGCGACGCCGAGACACTTTGCGATCAATAAAAATTGTATTTCAAAGGGCTATATTTAGTAAATTGCCTCCCAGTGGAAGCGTTCAACATGATTTCTTGTTGAAGCTGCAACGCGCTGGGAGGTTCTCGGAGGAGTGGACAGCGCCCATCCATGCTTTGAATCCCCAGACGAGTTCGGCTACAGTTAAATGTCAGGAAATTGAGACCGGGAAGAAATAACTTGCTACCCACCGTCATCGTCTGCGCCCAGGTGCGGAGATCGGTGCCTGAATTACAATCAATATCTCAGTTTCACAATCAGAGCAGAGCACCCTTACGATCAACGCATTCTCTCGTTTGCGAGCATAATGGAGAACACATCGGACTGCTTGCTGCAAGGTTTTGACTGTCCAACCTGTCTCACCTATCTGACTTGCATCGGACGCCCAGGGAGGTACAGGGACATTTGAAGTATTATCCCACTGCTTGTGCACAAAGAACGGGGTAGCGTGCACCGCCGGATCTGCGGGCTGCCGCTGATCGCGCGGACGCACCCAAAAGCGAGACATCAGCTGATATACCGAGCCCTGTGACAAGAAAGACGAATTCTCAGTGCGCTGCACAACACAGGACATGGATAAGAAAATCATACATTTACCAAGAACTGTGTCTCCTGGAGCGCCTGAGTCACGCCTAGGAAGGGAATGTAGCCCTCACTGAGGGGAGGTGGAGAGTCGGAGTCGGCACGATGTCTCCTGGGCTATGAAATTCGGTTGACGAGATGGCATCCAGGCACAAAAACACAAGTTACCGCAGCTTCGGTGGCCTCGTCGGTGGCCCCTTCATGCTTATAGTCGAGGGGGCTAACGGGAAATGGGAGCAAACTACGCGACAGCTCGGGCTCCAAATCGGACCAGTCCCCGCGCGTCCCCTTTATAATTTAAGTAAGAAAACTGGGGGGTGGCCGAACAGAGAAAAAAATTACCTCCCATGGCTGGCCGGGTTCATCTCGATATCCAACGTGTTCAGCAGCAAAAAGATAGGGCATAGGCAAAGAGTGCAGAGAAGAAACGCGTTGTGCTGAAACGATAGTGATGCGGAGCCGAGTCTGATACGCCCACGTGAGGTTCGTATCAACGCGATTTTATTGCTGCCGCACAGCTAGATAAGAGGGCGCCCTGAATAAGCTGAAACCAACCTCCTTTTCTTCCGCCCCACCATCATACCCCCCACCCAAAGTCAGAACTTGCTCTCCCTTTCACGGCTTACCTCCACCATGTCGACCACGGGCCCTCTTGGCGATGCGACCAACACCTCCGGCAGTCAGCCTGCAGCACCGACCATAGAAGAATTCGAACTGATCCGCGCGGAGCTCAAGACCATGAAGGCGATTGTCACCGGCTTCTCCAAGAAGACGCGAAAGAGGAAGAGGCATGTTGTTTTGTGTTGTTTCATTGCGGAGCGATTGCCAATCACTGTACCTCGACAGGAAGACGACTACTGCCAACCACTCGGACACTGAAAACGACACTGGCCCTTCCTCCAATAGGGCCAAGACGACGCCTCCCGAACTCGATCAAGATTTCTCGTGCCATGGCCGCATCGTCGCGCGATTACTTGGGCCATTTGTGGCTATCGAAGACATCATCACTCATGGTCTCACAGTCGATACGGCGATCTTGGGTGACGAGGAGGACGGAACGTACGTGCTCCTAATATCTGACTCTAATCTCACTATCTCTTTTCCTGTAGTGTCGATGAACAGCGTCTCTACGATGGCTGGAAAATTCTGTATCAGAAGTTTCCCGGCTTTCATGAGCTGATGCTGAAGAATCACAAGAATCTGGAGCTCATTCAGTCTATCGCTCGCCAGGTATGTTTCCAGTGTATCACCGAGTTGTACTGACATTACGAAAAGATGAATCTGGGCATCGAAGGTGCCCGATCGGACGACACCGGTACCCTCAAGCCTCGCATTCTCTCCCTGCTTGACGAGAAGCCCGCACCGGATGCCAAGATCGTCATGACCACCGGTTCGTCTAAAGCGACGCGCGCCACAGATCCTGCCGTCGCTGCCCTTCTCCTGCCCTTGGAATATAAATATGATCCTGCACATCCCGAGTACGTTCCAATATCCTGATCTACATCTACTGATCATCTTATATCCTCAGCCCGTGGGCCTCCATCGCCGCCGGAGATCTCGACCTCAACAGCCGCCAATTGCCCTGCTTCCTCTTCCCCTTTGGTCAGGCCAACGACGACTCCGCTCTCGATACCATTCTCCACGGGCCGGTTATGTTGCGGGTGAGTGACATTAGTTTTCCGTCGTAACATACTTATCTTCTCTCAAGTGCGGAAAGGCCGTCTACATGGGCCCGTCATCTGCACTCCAGGGTGATGGTTTTCACCAGGGCAGGGCCGGGATCGCGAGCATCATTGGCCTGCGATCGTTCACGGACCGCGTGATTGCGGGTCTCGCCTGCCAGGTGAATTTTAACAAATTGGTCAATTGTTGTTCTTGATATCTTCCTAGGTTCGCTTCAATCTTTCTAGCATGCAGGCCTGGAACAGACACGACGGCAATTTTGATTACGAAGAATTCTTTTGGTGCATCGTCGATCTCTTCAAGAACCCTGAATTTGCCGCCAATACAATTGCTTTGTACAACCGGTGAGTCTTACTTTCGTTATCGACATACTCTCATCATCTTTGCCAGCGTCATCCTCGGACATGCTGCTGGTCTTGCGCCCGCCACCCATGCCGTCGCAGCTGGCCCTGCTCCGGCACTGACACACCTGGAGCGCCTCCAGGCTGCTCGCGCTGCACGCGAGGCGGCTGCTTCTGGTGGCGCGCCTGCTTCTGGCTAGTGTAACGGCTGTACAAGTTTCGTATTAGGCTTTATATCAATGCATTTCTTTTCCTGCCGCTGCATTTTTTTTGCGTGATCCCGGAGCAAGTAATATTGTACAATTAATAGCATTCTGGTGTATGTACGGCAATCTGGGTAAACAATGGACGGGCATAACAATGCTTCGGAAGGCCTTGCATAGTGCCGAACCCATACAATGCCATGGAAGGCCCCAAGGTCACCTGGCCAGGTGACCCTTCCAAACCGCTGTGGTTTCCTTCCAAGGCCGGGTGAAACCTTCCAGCGCTTCCGGTCCTGCCATGCCTTGTATGGCTATATATGGCTATGCATTGATTTTCCGGTTTTGGTGATGGAAGGGGTGATGACTAAGGACTTGGTGAAGTTGCTCGAGCTGGTCGACGAGGACGCACAGGTGCCGAGTGTGTTACAGAGGTTGAGCGTAGTGGAACGAGCGGGGCAGGCAAGGGTATCACTCGAGGTAGCGGTACGCGAGATGGTCGTTCGGCGCAAAGCCCTCGTCCGGTATTCAACTTACTCGGGCCTTGGACTTGACAAGCATCGGGAAGCATTGGGGCGGGCCGTAAAGAAGGTTAAGAAGTTGACGGCAGAGGTGGAGGCTAGCGACAATGAGGTTGCACAGTTGAAGGTACAGATGAAAGAGAGGAAGGAGAATTGTTGAGGTTGTTGTCGTAGACGTTTGTACGGCGACGAATTTGCGGTCAAGATCAGAATGACTAAATTTGGCAATTGATGGCTGTGCTACCTTGCTCTTCTTCCTCTCTCACGTCGCATGGCCAATTCTCGCTGCACGGTCCCCTTTTATCCAGACCCAGGCCAATCCAATGACCCGAAGACGTTCAAGAAGGTGTATCTGGTGACTGGACGGCTGGTTAAAACACCTGGCGCATATAGCTCTTGGTGAGTTCATCGCTCGCATATTCCATCTCGTGAATCAATTAAGACAGATGTATTCCGCAGGCCCAGTGCAAGTGCGCAATACAGCGGCGTTTCAAAGGCAACCATGAAGTCCTACAAGGACTGGGACTCCCTCCAGGCTGCGTGGTTTGCTGGCTGCGATCGCGGCGAGCATGACCACGAATCACCACCTGCGCAGCAACCCGTTCGGTCATCTCCCATGAAATTCGGAGCTGCACAATTTGCGTTGCACACTCCGGCGTGCGAGCCTTCTCCCCGTCGAATCGCATCGCCCTCGCAAATTGGTCTATCACCAACTCTTGCACCAACCGCCTCTTTGGCCTCTCGCGAACCACGCTCTGAGCTTCTTCGCGTTCCATCGCGTATTCGCACAGTAGCACCAGCTGCACCAACCACCCCTTCGTCTACTCGCGAACCACGTTCCGAGCCTCTTCGCGTTCCATCGCGTGCTCGCATGGTAGCACTGGCTGTGCCGACCATCTCTTTGTCCTCGCGGGAACCACGGTCCGAGCCTCTTCGCGTTCCATCGCGCGCTCACACAGTAGCACCGTCCATACTGGGCCTCATGGCCTACTCAGTGCGTTCCAATGATGGGCAAGGTGTCGTTTTCGACGACTTCGAGGCAGCGCGCAGCCTCTATCACCATCTCCAGCTGCAGGGGCACAGCGTAACCTTGGCAAGCAGCCCTTCCCTCACGGACAGTGTGTCGTGGGTCGAGGAGTTTTTTTTTGACTCCGCTTCGAGGGAAAGTGCGCGCCGCAGAGCCTGGATTCAAGAAGAGTATGCTGCTCGGGAATGTCGAATGCGTGGTTTTTCGGAGCATCTGGAGAGCGTGGATCTGTCCTCGGAAAGCTCAGTGGAGGAAGAGAGTTCGTATTAGGAACAGTAGGCACTTCGAATTAGCGACCATATTTTATTCAATATTATTTTGATATCTTATAGACCTGAGTGTATAAATTGTCTCCTACACTACACGAAATAACGACGGATCCTTTATCTATAGTACTTGAAATCAGGAGCCGGTGCCAAACTAATGCCGCATCAGATCTATCAGATCAGCTTTCCGTCTCCTCTCTCCAGCCTCTTTATTTATTGTATTTATTGTCCCTTTCCTCCCATGCGATGGCTCCAAAACGCAAAGTCGGGGATACACTTATGTTCTCAACCGCGAGCTCCGACAGCTCAGCCGGGCACAGATCTTCAGTACATGGCACCGACGAAGAGGACGACCAGGTATACTACGAAAGTCTAAATGCACGCGGCGTCTATACTGCGTCAATAATGAATTTTACGGCTCCTGCTTCCCCATCCAAGGTCTCCCGGCCCCCAGCCCCGTCTGTTCCTGTACCTAGTGGTAACCTCGGGAGTAGCACCTGGATCTACGATTTTGCCGAGAACGACTGGACCTTCGAGCCGGAGCAGCAAGGCCTCGCAGACGAAAAGGTGCCCGACTCCTCTGCGGCATCGAGCGAGTCTTCCAGCGATCTTGAGACCGATGCCCCCACTAAACGCGAACCGGTATGTTTTTCTTTAGTTTGTTTGCTATCTCTTTGGATATCGAGCTGACGCCCTTCAGTACCGTCCAGTGAAGAAGTGGAAAGAGCGCTACCGTTCCGCCGCCCTGGACGCGGTGTTACGCAGCGAAGGTCGCGGTGATCATGCCCCACACAGTCGATGCGTCTGTGGCCATCCGTTTTGCAAATCCGGTGTAGCAGAGCTGCGGTGCAAGGACTGCCATGGAGGCGAGTTATTGGGGACGGACTGCATGCTGCGCGAGCACGAGCGCAATCCACTGCATAGGATCGAGGTGAGCCGTGATTTCGCTTCCATTTTATTTTGATGCTAACCGTGACGACAAGAAATGGAACAAGGATGAGGGATGCTTCGACCGTGTCTCCCTCATGGCCCTCGGTCTTCACTTCTACCTCGCGCGGGAGCTTCATCCAGACCGCATGTGCCCCAGCCCCAGGCGTGCAGCCGGCACAAAGACCTTCGTTGTGATAGATACCTACGGGTTACACGAAGTCGACCTGTATTATTGCGGGTGCGGCAAAGGTTCTTCGCTGTCCGACCAGCTCCTGCAGATGAAGTGGTTACCGGCGAGCGGAAAGCAGCCCCGGACGGCGGCTACCTTCAACGTGCTGCGCAATTATCATGTCTTGTCCCTTGAGTCCAAGTGCTCAATGGGCGAGTTCTACAACAGTTTGGCACGGCAGACGAACAACTCAGGGAAGCCACCTAAGGTACGTCGAGCAAGGGATTAATGGACACGCAGCTGAGAGCCACACAGAGTCGATACCAAGAATTTATTAACATGACACGCGAATGGCGGAATCTCCAGATCCTCAAGCGTGCGGCGAGGGCCCATGAGACCGACGGAATTGCGCAAACCAAGGAAGGAGCATGTGCACTGGAGTGTCCGGCATGCCCACATCCCGGGAAAAACCTGCCACCTGATTGGAAGGACGTACCGCCAGAAAAAAAGTAATATTCCAAAGCCATTACGCCGACCAGAGTGCTGAGACCCATTTAGATTCCTCTATGCGTTGTTTCTTGCTCTCGATGCGAACTTCCGCATGCAGCGGAAGGATGTGTCGAGCGAGAAATCGGATCCGGATCTCGGGAACGGGTTAGCTTTCTTCGGGGAGGTCAATGCGTACATGGCCCATTTGGAAGCGCACTGGCACCTGCCACAACCGGTACGTTTGGTAAATTGGAAAACACGTCTTTGGCTAACCTTTCTCTCCTTTCAGAAAAGTACATGTGTCGCCCACGACGCGGTTAACACCCCTGACAAGGAGGTGCGGGGGACCGCATCCTCGGGCATCGGCACGGTTGATTGCGCGCGACATAATATGAAGCGACCTCGCGCTGTCGGAGATCTTCAGCAAGGCGAACGGTTTGTTAGAGACAGATCGTCCCGTGCCTGCATGCTAATCATACTACCAGATACCTCAATATGGACTGGATGTTTTTTATGGGCCTCGAAAATTCTGAATTACAGCATTTCTTTGTGTCCTACGACATTGCGTGTCAGTGGCACAAGAATATATGGGCTCGAATGCAGTTATACCCGAAGCACATCCAGAAGCAGAACGGGAAGCGGTACTGGGTGTTCCTCGTCCCCAAGTTCCACCTGCCGGCCCACATCGAATCCTGCAACATCAGCTTCTCATTTTTGCTGACTCGGTATGTGGGGCAGACCGACGGGGAAGCGCCGGAGCGTGGTTGGTCCAACATCAATCGCCTAGCGACCAGCACGAGGGAGATGGGGCCGAATTTGCGGCGGGAGGTTTTGGACGATCACTTCAACGACTGGAATTGGAAGAAAATTTTGAGCATGGGTAAGTGTCGAGTATGGGGAGCTAGCGCAGAGCTGATACACACGAGCAGGTACATATTTCCGGGATAGGATCATGCACTACATTCCCGAGATGGTCAAGACGAGGCACAAAACGCTCGAGCAGGAGCGCACGCTTCCCCAGGAGACGTTGGCGGAATGGAGGATGGAATGTGAGGCCTGGGAAGCGGACGCGTTGCAGCCAAATCCGTTTGAGAGGAAGACGGCGACCAAGAGCATTGCGTCGGTGCGTTACGAACTGGCACAGGAGGGAGGAGGAATTATACGGGGGGAGACGGCGAGCTCAGAGATGCTGGCGATGGCGGTACAGCTGGAGGAGCAGCAGTACGTGTTTCCACTAGAGCGAAGATGAATCTCGCTGACCTGTCTCAAGACGCCAGCTCAAATTTGACCAGGCGTCAGCCGGGAACCATCCTACTGTCAATCAGAAACGGGTGATGCTCGAGCGCTGCAGCAAAACCCGGCGAAAGATCATGACATGGATGGAGACCCAGACGCAGTTCATGCCGGAGGTGACAGTGTTGAGGGCGGCGGCTGGGGCGAAACGGGTGGAGGAGAGCAAGACCAAACCGGTCGCAGGGGAGCTGGTACAAGACATCCCACTGCTCCTTCCGTCGCAGCTGGGGGCAGGGGTCGCATGTGTGCGAGAGCTTCAAGACTTCGAGTTCCGGCTACGGGAGGGGCAGGCGCACCAGGCGCTGCACGACCTACGGCATCAACTCCTTGTGCGGACGAACGAGTACAAATACAAAGACAAGAATATCCAGGGCATCCGCGACGTCAGCCGGTCTATTACACGCATCGAGGGCATTGATAACCAGATCATACGGGCGTCTGCGACATACCGAGCTGCGCGGGAGGCGCTCGCAGTCCTGGGAGAGCGGCTGGGGAAGAGGGGCTGGGAGCAGGTGCTGAAGGTGCTGAGGGAGGAGGATGTGCGACAGATGCCAGAGGCGACGTTCCGGCAGCCGGGGAAGCGAAGGAAGGAAACGGCGTCGGCGAAGAAGAAGCGGAGGATGGATGCAGTAACGCCAATCTCGTGGATCTGGCTGGCAGATGGATCAGCGGCCGATGCAGACCGAAACCCCGCCATGAACGAAGGTGAAGTGAACGTCTTGATAACCTGTCAGTGGTATACGTACTGATAGTTGCCACAGCCTTACGGATCGAGTGGGCCAAAACGCGCGCACGTGGCCTGCGGAACACAGAAGAGGTCGACCTGCTGGAAGAGGAGATGCGGCGGGTGCCAGCGTTTCTGCGGTGTCGTGCAGACTGGTGGGAGTCGAAGAAACGCCACGTTGGGAAGACCGAACGACCGGACCTGCTCAGCAATCCGCGCCAACGCGAAGGCCATGACGCATACGCTACACGTCAAGCGCGGATGCTGCGAGCTATCGCTGATCAGTTTGAGGAGAACTGGAAGCCGGTGGCAGCTGTCGTCGAGGAGGGAAGACGTCAAGTCAGGGCGGATGAGGCAGCAGCAGCGGTGCTAGCAGCGGAGGCGACAGAGGGTGCGATGACGGCGCGTAGCGATGGTGGGAGCACGGACGAGGGGGATGACGGTGACGATGAAGGAGGAGAAGCCAGCGGGGAGGATTAGTGTACTTGGAATTTATTTAAATTTATTTCTTAATTTTTACAGTCGAGTCTCTGATACCCAATTCGGAATCTTAGTCAGCCCGCTCATCCAAACATGTCCAAACTCGTGGTCGCCGTCGACAACGATGAGAAGCAGTGCTGGACTGTCTACAACGATGAGAAGCAGTGATGGACTGTCTCAGGCCATGGCTTCCCCAATTGGGTGCATTTGTAACCTAATACATTAAAACACATCTGTGATTAGAGCTTCTAATATATTAAAGCACGTCTCTCATGAGAGACTCTAATATATTACCCTGCCATTATCTGGTGAATGGCTGGCATCTGGGAGTCTCTCCAGACAGTAAGATACAACATCAGAGTATTTTCCCCACGAAGATCCGAGGCAGCGTTCAAACGATGTAGGCGCTACTACCAGATTGAGGTCCATGAGATGGAGGTCCGCTTGAACGACATCGCAATAATGCATTAGCCTAACATCTCCCATGGTATTGAAGATTGATTTGGCGGTCTCAATGTTCCTTTGCACATCGCCCTTTGGAGCACCGACCAGAACTTCAATCTCCACCACATTCAGCAAAGCCAGAGCATGACTATATGATCGGACCACCGCACTTAATGACGTAGTAGAACGCGCATATCGGAATGTTGGAATGCATTCAGGAAGAATAAGAGTATTGTAGCGACACCGCGGCGCAGCATGTCAAGATATATGATTGTTTGTTCGCATCAGTCCGAGTACAGATAGCTATCACTTCTTTGATACTTGATCTACCGTTTCTTTAACGAAATGACCGGCTTTTGTTTGGATCTCTTTGTTTCACCCCATAACGGTCATCCCCTTTTCTCTGTCTCTCCTTGTCTCCTCACTTCCACCATCAAATGACCTACGCATTAACGGCAAACGAACAGCCCTGAGAAATTGTCTAACCAGATCTGGGCAATCGTTTATATTGGGAGAAGAGTTCCAGATCTCCATACCGCGAAGTGAACCCCGGTTTGCACTATTGAGGATGTTGAACCGCCTTCGGAGCATTTGATCTACCAACCAAGCCGGATCCAGACATTCGTTCCCGCCGATCCATGCCAAGGCTGCGAATACAGACATCTGAGCTAGCACAGCAGATCTCGTGAAGCAACAGCCTTCGGATCTGACTTGCTGTGGTGATGAATTTCCACATAAAGGGCCGCTCCCTCCCTGTTACTCGTCTTTCACCCTCCACCACGAGCCGACTGTAAATCCTTCCCCTTTCTTCTCGACGTCATGTCTTTGCTCTCAAGCATCCTCAAGGTCAGCCGTAACTCGTCTGAACATCGTTCTCATCTTCCTCAAGCCGGCGCCCAAGGCGTGGTTCAGCGCAAGTTCCGTTTCATTTTTACCTCCTGCTTACCTTAGCTAATTCTCATTGCAATATCAGGTAATCCCAAAGTCGACGCAAAACAAGAACATTCACCGACGTGAGTCGCTAGTGGCGAGTACCATCCGTGTTATCTGTTGCTCGATGTCGGTTTACTCTGCCCCTTTTCTATGGCGCCACTCAACCGGTAAGCTCCCACACCGTAACCGACACGACCGCCCCCACTTATATCAAACTGTGCGGGGCGGATTTGCGCTGGTGAGGGAGTTTCCCCAGCTCAGTGTGCACATTTCTCCCCAAAATTCGTCCCTTTTACACCAACGCCCTCCGCAGAGTATTAATCTTTAGCCTAAGACAGCCTTCTACGTCTTTTCACAAGCCAATCTATCGTTGCAGTCCTGTACCTACCTTGAAATTTGAATCTACCATATAATTAACAAAATGACCGGCTTTCGTTTGGTTCTCTCTGGCTTCGGATCTATCCCCTTCAACCTTATCTCCTTCCCTTCTCGTCTCTCCTCCTGCCTCAGCCAACGTCCCTGTGACACACAGCCTCCAGCGCGGTCAAGTCGGCACCGTATGCCGCAAGTAACCCACTAAACCCACCATCTCCGACCTCTGACTGGATCGGGATCAATTATTCACCGCCGCACGAATTTCATCTTTTTGTGAAATGTCGGAACCAAATCAATCTGATGTTCACCGCTTTCGAAGAAATTCAAGGTCTAAGCCCTGTCGAGGTGATATTATTCACACAAACGCCGAGATCTCTGTAAAACTCGTCACCCAGTGTCGATTGATTTCAACTCGACACACACACCCAAGTAAGACGCTAATGTGTCGAGCAACCGTGGGCTCAAGCGCTATTAATCGTTCTTTAAGCAAATGGTACGAAAGCTGCGTTGGATCCCCATGAAGTACCATCTCCATTCCGCTCCCTCTCCTGTTATCGTTCCTATTTCTTCATTTGCATGGTTATGGGGTCACTTCGGGCTTCTCTTTTCTGTCACTATTGGTTGAGCTTCCTCTCCCGCTGTGCTCATTCTCCATATATCTATCCTCCTTCAAGTTTTGCTTTCTTTCTGCTCTTCCTCTTGGCTCCACTCCTCTATCCTCGACTTTCTGTGCTTTTTAAAACAGCCTTTTCATTTGCGACAGAACAGGGGACCTACGCGTAGTTCTTGCTTGACAGGACGCAGCGGATCGTAGTCGCTGCTGCGTACAGCACAGCTTGATTCGATTTTTATCAGGCCGTGACGCCACGCAATCCTTGCCGACGTATCTGGATATAACAAGGCGGCGCCTTTGATTCGGTTGCCAACATTTCCCTCATTTTCGTCATCTTCAACTCACTGGAATCGCAAAACTCTTTCTCGGATTATATGTGGCTCTAGATCTCGTGTCGAACCGCTTCTGTCTATGGCTGCCGAGGACCGGGCTCGACCAATTCTGGGGGATTTCCCTTGCCGCCATGGCCATTCTCAAACATTAATTCTTCCAATTAACAATTTCATGGACAATGCTTCGTTCTGCCACGGTTCTCGCTCCGAGTCGCTCCTCTCAATTATTTCGACCCCTCCGGTCTGAATCTCTGCAGATATAATCTGCCCTTTGCTCTTCAGTCCATGGGATCAACATACCGACAGGCCGATGGTCATCGTTTCTTTCAGGCTCGGCCGTCTTCTTTATTGTTACTCTTCACTCACCATATCTCGGTCCCTTCTACCAATTCTCAAAATGTTCGGTATTGCTTTGCTGTTTTTTTCTCCACCTTTTATGCTGGCGTAACAAACCAATTCCACTCACTGGTCTGTTTTCCGGTGCCGTCCAACCAAGGGCTCAACATATTTTTCTCTCCTCGAAAACAATTGTGTTGTATCGAGATCTCGTGTGATGCAGAACAGACAGCAGCGGTCCAAAACTGCGCATCGTGCAATTTTGCATCTACATTGTCTTCCCATGTCTTCAATAATTTATCGAATTTTATGTTCTGGAATTGAAGTTTCGAAATTGTCATAAAATTCTTGAAACTCATTGCCGGAGCGTAGCGCAGGCACATCTTGTGTACTTATATCATCTTCCCGTTGTCGTAGCATAGCCTCAGTCTATATTCTATCCTTTTCCCCCATCATCTGTGCCCTCTCTGTGCTCCTGCTCCTGCACTCGAGTAGCTCCGTGTTCTTTACGAGCTCATTGGCT
The DNA here is from genome assembly GCA_029204075.1 of Mycena capillaripes. NCBI lineage: Eukaryota > Fungi > Basidiomycota > Agaricomycetes > Agaricales > Mycenaceae > Mycena > Mycena capillaripes. The sequence goes on along the minus strand of JARHKZ010000019.1, from coordinate 1,908,680 downwards.
TCTAGCCACCTCGGCATATTTTCTGACACAGCAAGATATCGGAAAGAGGAGATTCGTACAAGCTTCACCAGCTTTTCTGCTCCAGCTTTTCCAGCTGAGTCCGTTTGACCTTCCGCCCTTGGGGTGTTCCGGGGTATCTCCCGTATCTCCTGTGCGGCAGCCGCAAGACGGTGTAGTTTCGCGGTTGATGTGCGCATGGGGAAGAGGTGCAGTCGAGATGTATCACCTTCTGACGTGGCCATGACGTGCAAATCCATCCGCCCCCCACTGCGCGATTCGCGAGGAAATTGAAGCAGGATCTCGGACGCCGGGTCGAATGATTCGAGGTCGCTGCTGCGCCCGACTTTGATCTCGACGCCGTCGGTGGACGAGTAATTGAACACCGTGACTGCCTGTTGGTCCGGGTGCTCATATATGAAGTGAACCTTTCGTGAGCACATGTCGAGCATCAGACTCTGATAATCGTGAGTTAGAAGTGCACGCATAAAGGATTTTCCGCGTGTGGTGATTGTCTCGGGTTTCCCTGAATCGCGTCAGTCAACGACGGTGACGGGGGGGTATAACGTACTGAATGTAACGCGCGCCAGGCCTTGGCACATGTCTTTATGCCCAGCATGCCAATCCTCAGACTGACACTCCTCGGAACAATAGTCCGTGGTTCGACAAGAGGCACAGCACTTGAAGCCGTGTCTTGATGCGATTTTCCCGCACTAGCAATAAGGCTCCAACCGTTTTCATTTTCAAACTTTTGTAAACGTTTGTAAATGGATTAATAATCCTTTTAGAGTCACTCCGGCAGCTGGCATAGAATAGGAATTGGAATTGGAATAGATGCCATAATGTGACGTGATGTGACCGAAGCGTGGAAACACGCGATAATCGCGCCTCTACACACTTATTCCACCATGCCAGGACCACCCCAAAGCCCAGAGGAGACCAAGCGTTGGATTGCTACTGTCCTGGCTTCTCTTGTGCAGTACATAGTCTTTGGGGTGGCCCTGTTTATTATGCCGGAGTACTGCAAGACAGAACTGCATACCTCTGCACTTTCGGGTCGTGCATGGCTGGACGAGTTGCTCGCAGGGCACCCAGACCGCATCTATATTGCTCTGGGCATGCGTCGCCATGTTTTCCTGGCTCTGATCCTTGTTTTACGTACAATGGGGCACTACGAGAGCGAGAATTCCCATATCCTACTTGACGAGTCTCTGGCTATTTTCCTCTACACATGTGTTACTGGATTGGCCATAGACCATGTTGCTGAGCGATTTCAGCATTCACATACCACAATATCTGAGTAAGCACCATTGATTCTGCTGATTCACGACTGACTGTGCTGTAGACACTTCCGAAAGATTCTCGACATCTTATCTGGCCAGCAATTTTATACAACATATGTGCGGCTCCCATCTGCAAATGATCCTCCTCCCGATGCAATCCGTAACAATCCCAAATGGTGGCCATATTTCCGAAATGTTCTTGGTGCTATTGACGGAACACATATAAATTGCACACCCTCAGCCGAAGAATTGCATATGGCGCGGAACCGAAAAGGGGGGGTGTCCCAGAACTGTTTGGCAGTAGTTTCCTTTGACATGCGCTTTCTTTACTTCACCGGAGGGTGGGATGGGTGCGCAGCAGATGCAACTATGTATGCACAAGCGCGTCTGAAAGATTTTCCGATACCAGCGGGAAAATCCTATCTTGCAGATGCTGGATTTGGTATATGTGACGCTTTACTTGTCCCGTATCGTCAAGTACGCTATCATCTAGCTGAGTGGGCACGCGCCAATAAGCGGTAGATATTGCCTCTTTTTATTCTTTCACAATCTCACACATTGTGCAGGCCTGCCAACTTTAAAGAACTCTACAACCTCCGTCATGCGTCTGCTCGTAATGTTGTTGAGCGAATTTTTGGGGTGATCAAACACCGATGGACCATACTCACTCGTGCTCCACACTACAACATGGAGACCCAGGCACGGATTCCATCTGCCCTGGTTGCATTGCACAACTTTATTTTGGAACACGATGAATCAGATCTTGACCGCTGGATTATTCAAGAGCAGGCAACCGACCTGCTTCCAGGTGCGAGGCGAGCACAGCCAATTGACTTTGGCCGGCTTTCATCCTCCAACAGGGTTCTGGCTGGAGAGAAGGCTCGAGCAGAACACATATGAGATCAGTTGGCCAATGCAATGTGGATTGATTATCAGAAGATTCTCGAGGACCAAATGGACATAGACACTCATTACAATGACATTGAACCCGAAGAGCTAGATTAATGACATATTTGTATCTAAAATCTAAAAGAAAAAATCGGGGAGAAGGATTCTAGCAAGGTCTGCACGGCTGTAACCGTCGCGCTCTGCAATATAGGCATCTGCAGCAGAGGGGTCGCGAGCGAAGAGGAGGGAGAGACGAAGACGTACGTCAGACGTGATGTAATTGTTTATCACGTCCTTCTCCGCAAGATCCCGAGCCTGTGCAAGCTTCTTCGTCGGAGAGAGGCCCGACGATTTGTTCCCGAAACAATCCCGCAGTGCGCCACCAATGTCCATGACCCCACGGCCGAGGAACATGATTGCCTCAGGACCGGTAGTTCTGGTGCGCTTGTTGCTCCATGGTGTCTCCATCTCGTCGGATGTCAGATGCTTTCGTGGATTGGCTGGTGTCGCAGGGGGGGCAGGGAAAACGGGGGGAGCTACCGGAAGCAAAGTTCCTACTGGTGTCTCTGGGGTAGCGGACGGGGATTGGGAATGCTGGAGTGCAGCCGATGCAAGCTGATCCAAGCTCGACGTGTTGTTAAGCCCGTCGTCAAAATCATCGTGCAACTGGGAGCAGCCATCGTCAGATTGAGACCAGTTAGAGATGGGCTGAGAGGGAGCAGAGGACTGTGACGAAGTGTCCGAGAGCTGCGATTCCGTCGATAGCTGTGTCACATCGGACGATGTCACAGACTCATCGAGGTCCCCGTGCGCCTGGGAGCCAGATGAGGCACCGTTGAAGACATATTTACCCTTGGCCCGGGTGGGGAGGATTTCGTGCACAAGCTCCCAGTGAACCCAGCCACGATTGGCAAAAGGCTTGAAATGGGAGTTGCCGGCTTTGACGAAAGCCAGCCAGGCTTCCTTGCTCTCCGGAGTGACGTTGAAGCCAAGCTCGTGGGTGTAGGTCCACCCAGAGGCACCGGGATAGGTTTTTTGTAGGGCCTGAAGGATGTAATCATGCAGTTTCCGAATCTGGCCAAAATCTTTTGTGAGGATTCAAGTTAAAAAAAATTGGCTGTATGACGCACCACAGTCCACCGAGACCTGATTGAATCCGAAGTCTTTGGTCCACCATGCTTCGGTGCGCCAAGGCTGCGAAAATGTGCAGCGGCATCATTACAAAGCTGTTTGTCGGGATTTCCACCATCTCCGAACCGGCTGCGTTGGGTGTGGAAGTAGCGGATGAGATTTTCGACGTCCTTGGGATCACTGGTCCAGTCAGCTGCTTCACCTCCCCGCGCCATAAGGCTTAGAATGCGTGAAAGGTGTGCACTGGTCGTGAAAAAGTCGAAAGAAATAAGTTACGAGAGGTGTTACGACACTGTGATGTCACATTATGGCATCTATTCCAATTCCAATTCCTATTCTATTCCAGCTGCCGGAGTGACTCTTAGTTTACGGCCCTCGGTAAACATTTTGCAAACAGTTTATAAATGGTTTAAAAGGTAATATTTGAAGGCATTTTCAACTGGCTATGTATATTAATTCACTGTATGGTTTTCACTCAGAAACTATGCACCTATGCCTGGGAATTCAATTTGAAACCAAATCTAGGCTGGTTTTGTGCCGCGCATGGCCTCGCGCTCGGTTCGATAGCAACTCCGGTCATCTCGGACTTCAGTTTCCCGAAGGCATTATGTCACAGTCAAGACTAAATCGCGTCCAATATCAAAGATAAAGGATTGGGGAGTGCGATGTGTATAGCTCGAAAGAGGATGGAATAAAAGGTTAACTACTACAGACGACTAGCTACTGTATATATACTGTTTTATCGGGCCGTGTGAACGAGAACATAAATATACTACAATAGTCTGTAACCATGTGTTGTACATGCGTTGTCCATGAGATCTGTCAAGACCTATTAATTAAATGTGTGTTCCTCATGTGAACCGTCCCTCCAGCATGTGTTCTTACAAAGCGACCTGTATCCTCATGTATAAGGTGTGTTTGTCGTGTGTTTGTCCAGAACGTTCCGAGGATATTAATAAGTGCTCATATAATATAAGCGCCAAAGATTAGATAGGCACATGTTTACATAAGGCGTTGGAACAATTAGATAGTATCAAATCGTGACATTACCCCCCCTCTAGGGTCGACGTCCTCGTCGACAGAGACAAAAACACCAGTCTCTGGGATAAATAATTTCTTCGTCGAGTATGGTAAGGACTCCTCCTTTGTTTTGTATCGGCGTATGGTTTTGTCCCAAAATCCTGCCGGAAGAATCGGTAACTCCCGAATCTTGATGCCGTGCTTCTTATTATATTCGTTCAGAAGCTTTTTATGTGCGTCAAGTTCCTTTTTGGTTCCCAAGTCCGTTCTCCAAGCGGATAATCTTTCCATCTTATCAGCCATTGATAACCACTGCCGCGTTTTCTGTGCTTTAAAATCTCCTCCACCTCATACTCCTTCTGTCCACTGATAATCTGAGGCGGTGGCCGTTTTTCCCTTCTATGCTCCGGGGGTTCCACATATGGTGTTAACTTCGATTCATTGAATACTGGATGTGACAGGTCCGTTTCAGGCAATCTAAGTCTCCAAGAGGAAGCTCCGACTTTTTCCAGAATTTCATAAGGCCCTAGCCTTAGCTTCTCTAACTTCTCCGACGGTCGATCAGTGGTTATGTCTGTTCCTTCTAACCACACTTTATCACCGATTTTGAACTCCGGTGCATCTTTACGCTTTGCATCGTAGTATGTTTTCATTGTTTTCTGTGCTTTTTCCATTGCTGCCACCGCCTCGTCACGAATCTTTTTCATTTTTTCTGCAAAATTGTTCGCAGCCTCATTGCACGACTCAACTCTATTTTCTATCCCCTTCCAGGGGTGGTATCCCGTGTTCGCATAAAAAGGCGACATGCTCGTTGACGAGCTGACTTTATCATTATGAGTGAACTCGGCCATTGCTAGCCATTCAGCCCAATCTGATTGCCGATAATTAACATAAATACGGAGATATTTTTCAATCTCCTGGTTCATCCGTTCAGTCTGGCCGTCTGTGATCGGGTGATAGGCTGTGCTCGGGTTCATTTCTATGCCGAGCAACCGGTTTAACTCTTTCATGAATATCGAGACATATCTCGTATCTCGATCGGATATAATTTTACGTGGAACTCCGTGATATCTAATCACGCGATCTCGGGTCAACCGAGCCATCCCTTCTGAGGTAACTTCCATATTTGTTGGTTCAGCATGGATCATTTTTGTGTGTGTGTCCACCCAAACCTGAATGGCATTAAACCCATTCCTGATTGGTAATGGTCCGATCAAGTCCATAGATATGATTTGCCAAGGCCCCTCAGCAATCTTGTGTGGATTAAGCTTCCCCTGCTTATATCGGTGCACTCGTGTGCTTTGGCAGGCTTCGCATTCCTTTATATATTTCGATACTTGGTTGCCTAATCTAGGCCACCAATAATTATGTTCGATGATCTCCTGCGTGCGGTTTTCTCCAGGATGTCCGAGCAGAGGCGGATCATGGTGTAGTCCAATAATCTTATCGCGAAGTTCTTCGTTTCGTGGTACATATATTTTTCCTTCATAATAGATAACATCATCTTTTTTCTCCCAGCCTTTCATCTTTTTCTCCAGCGCCAGCTTTACGCTTTTGTCTATCTTTTTCTCCTTGATAATCTGATCCCAGATTTCTGCCTCTGGCAAATCTCCGGTAGAAGTTGGTAAACCCTAGAAACGCTTGTGTCTGTTTTAGGTTCTTGGGCTCAGGCCACTCCATGATTCTTTTAATCTTCACTGGGTCCATCCTCATCGAGTTGTGCGAGATGATCACTCCCAGGTACTCAATCTCTGTGCGTTCGAACTCGCACTTTTCGGGTTTAAGAAAGAGTTTGTTGTCCTGGAGTATTTTCAATACTCGTTTTGTCAACTCCCGATGTTCCTCCAATGTTTCCGTGAAAATCAGGATATCATCCAAATAGACAATGACTTTTCCGTCATTGATTAGCTCTCTGAGTATGTCATTCATCATTGTCTGGAAGGTCGCAGGCGAGTTCGTAAGACCAAAGAACATTACGAGCGGTTCAAACAACCCTCGATTTGTGTGGAATGCTGCCTTCCACTCATCCCCCTCCTTGATCCGCACATTGTTGTAGCCCCATCTTATGTCCAATTTCGTAAAGATCTTGGCACCACGAAGCTTATTTACAAGCTCCGAAATCAATGGAAGCGGATAACGGTTTTTAATTGTCATGTCATTGAGCTTCCGATAATCCTGGACTGGTCGCAGGCTGCCATCTTTCTTCTTTATAAAAAAGAATGCCGAAGCCATTGGTGACTTTGATGGGCGGATCCGTCCACTCTTCAAATTCTCCTCCAGGAACTCATTCAATTTTTCCTGTTCAGTCACCGAGAGTGGGTATATCTTGCAATCTACGGCCTTTGCATCTGGTTTTAGCTCGATTGCGTGGTCCCATGGTCTTTTCTCGGGTAATGAATCGAATGATTCCTTCGCAAAGACTTTTACATAGTTGTGGTACTGCAGTGGGATCTTTTCCTCGGTCATCCTCTCTTTACCCTGATTGGCTTCTTCTGCCATCTTCTGCGCCTGGGTCTCTTTTAGGCGTAGATCGATCTCCTCAGCAAAATCAACCATTAGGATTGATTCACCCTCCTCGAGGAATTCCTCTTTCCTCCCAGCGCAAAACTCCTGGCCCTTCATATTGCATTCAGGCGGACAACGATTGAAAGTGATCCTTTGAGATCTCCAGTCAATCTCGGGGTTATGTTTGAATAACCAATCGTAACCAATGAATACACGGGCTTTCCCGAGCCCTGTAACCAAGAAGCGCTGTCGCTCCTTGTGTGGTCCAACGGTCATGATCAACTCTACGTAATGAGTGATCTTTCCCCAAGCGTTCTCCGTTCCATCAGTGTTGCGGGCGACAATGTGCACGTCGAGCTCGTGTTGTCCAAAACCTTCAGCCTTGGCGTAATCTCGATCGATGCATGTAGTAGTGCATCCATTATCAAGAAGAGCCTTGACTGCACGCGTCTTCCCGGTATCTAACGCTTCAAGCATAACGGGAACAAGCATCTCGTGATGCTTTCGTTGTTTCTGGAATTCCTTCAACTCCTGTGCCAACCGATCCGGCTTTGGTCCTTTCTGCCGGGCAGCCGCTTCCCGCATGCGAATGGCATCGGGTGTTTTTGTCCTCTTGGGCGCTTCCTCCGTCTTTCCGGATTGAGCCCTCACGGCATCGCCGTCCTTTTTCGTCTCACTATTTTTATCACTGGTTTGGGTTCCAGGGGCCTTTTTGAATGCGCTCCACCTCTTATTTACTTCGTCCATATGTTTGTTCTTTAAATTACGTTTCCGATTCTGATTCTCCATAATACGTATTTTTTGTCCTTTTTCTACACTAGCTACTAAGAAATTGTTTATACTCTTTCGTAAGCTGGCATTTTCTTCTGTGTACATGTCATCTGTATCTGTATCTACCGTGTCCGTAGTGTCTATATTATTTAATTCTGTGAAGCGTCCATATTTCGTATCAGGGGGCGCCGCTTTGGCCGCAAGCGGGGGCCCCTTTAAAAACCCTTCTCACGAAGGATGGCCGCTAGGGCCTGCAGGTCTTCCTGCATGTAGTGCTCGGTTTGGATGGATCGAATATTGAATTTTTTCTTGGGAGGCTCCGGGCACTCCCGCTTCATGTGACCGTCCTTGCCGCAGTTATAGCATTTAAAGGCTCGCGTCTGCTGTCGTGCCCTGTCCACGTCCATGGCGTCCGGATCTCTTGCTGGTGCGGCCACTTGTGTCATCCCTTTGTTAGCGGTGGGCGGTACTGTCTGTTCCACCTGGGGAGACCAAAACTGTCTCCTTCGTCCCTGTCGGGTCTTGTCTCTCTGCAGATTGCCATCGATCTGCATCAAGCGGGCTTTGAAATCCTTGTACGTGGTGGGCAAGGCTGTCCCCCCAGGTAGATTTGCGAAATGATCTCATGTCCAACGAGATCCTCCAATAGCTCAACCAAAAAGGCATTGTAACCTGTTGTTGTTGAGTTTGGGGAATACCCCGCCTGCTCCGCATAGAGCTCGAAATGCTGGAAAAACTCCACCAGCGACATTTTTCCCTGACGCGTAGTCGTCAGTTTCAGGTGGGCCAACTGCGCAAGGTTCTGATCCTTGAACGCGGCTTCCAGTTCGACAATCAACTGGTCGAACGTGTAGGTGGTCGGGAGGGCGCAATTGACGAACGTCCTCTTCTTCCAGTTTCGGACCCAGTCCGAAGCTGTGCAATCTGTTCCGTCCGCATTTCGGAGGAACGACACGGTGAAGAAAACTTTCTTCTTGTTGGTGTTTAACTCATCGTCATACGCGGCGATGTAGGTGGACAGGGAGTCGTGGAAGTTATTCCACTTGGTCTTGTCACCGTTAAAGAACGGCGGGGTGGTGGCGAGGATAACCTTAGACGACATGTCTAGGCTTAGGAGGTGGAAGGGAAGGGATAGTGGTGACGACGGATGTGCGGTAGTCTGCGGAGAGGGTGAAGAGGATAATGGCGAGCACAAATGGGATTTGTCCGAGGAGTCAGGACTGGTGTGTATACGAGGTGCCAAACGGGACACTGTGGCGAATTCCGCACGAAGCGGTGAGTGAAGTCAATGCGGTCTTTTGCGAGTGAAACTATCCCGGGTCTTCTACAACACCCCCGACAATAGCGAGATGGTCCTCTCCAAAGATCTGACCAGTGCTCCTACGACTGCTTTGTGGCTGGGGACGGACTCAACGTTTCCCGTGGCCAAGTGTCTGTTCACTATAGTGGACCGCCAATGATTGGCGCTGCAATTGTTTAGACTCGCTGTGGACGAGGTAGTATGTTGGTGGGTAAGAATGGATCTTCAAATACGAGAGTCCAAGTAAAAAGGTAAGGATGACGCAAATAGTGCGCGTAGTGGGGGAGAAAGGGAAAGGAGGTTGGTAGGGGATGGCGGTACGAGGGTATGATGGGTAACCTTTTATTATGTCACAGTCAAGACTAAATCGCGTCCAATATCAAAGATAAAGGATTGGGGAGTGCGATGTGTATAGCTCGAAAGAGGATGGAATAAAAGGTTAACTACTACAGACGACTAGCTACTGTATATATACTGTTTTATCGGGCCGTGTGAACGAGAACATAAATATACTACAATAGTCTGTAACCATGTGTTGTACATGCGTTGTCCATGAGATCTGTCAAGACCTATTAATTAAATGTGTGTTCCTCATGTGAACCGTCCCTCCAGCATGTGTTCTTACAAAGCGACCTGTATCCTCATGTATAAGGTGTGTTTGTCGTGTGTTTGTCCAGAACGTTCCGAGGATATTAATAAGTGCTCATATAATATAAGCGCCAAAGATTAGATAGGCACATGTTTACATAAGGCGTTGGAACAATTAGATAGTATCAAATCGTGACACATTACCTCTACATCGGGGAAGCCCGCTGGTCTATGCAGGCCAACATGCTGCCGAAATTATGCGTGGAATTTGCAAATGGTGAGAGACCACCAGTTTCTTCATTGAAGTCAGAACTGCGGTCTTCCATACCCAATAAATATATCTTGTTAAATATTTGTTTTTAAACTGTTTACAAATGTTTGTAAATGTTTAGGATTTTGTAACCGTTTAGTTTACGGGCCTTCGTAAACGAAAACTAAAAGGTTGGAGCCTTAACTAGCAAGCATGGAGAAGGAGGACAGCGAACTTCTGAGTGGACTTACAATCAGGTTATTGCATGCTTTGAGCGAAGGCCCACGACGGCCGGGCCTTCCCCTCCCAAGAGTCCAAAAACCCGATGCGCGACCTTATCAAAGTCGAAAGATTTTTCCATGCCACCGCAAATGGTGACTTTCCAATGGTAGATCTGGCTGCGACGGCGGCGGCTTCGGGAAAACATTTCTGTAGCTGTGCGACTACGGCGCAATGCACAAGGGATGGGATCAACACCTTATCGAACATCCGCTGGATGATCATGTATTTACCGTCCGTAACGCCTTTAATCGACGCAGCGATCACAACCGCCAGCTGCAGCAGGCCGGAGTCGATTGCCAGCGCAATATCAGGTGGGGCTTTCAGCATCTTCACCAGGCAATCGAGGCATGCAATGAGGACGCTCTGCGCACAATCGGAGATTACGCTTTCTGCGGCGGTGTCGTGGACGGTGGATATAATGCGCACGGGTATCGCAACGAAACCTATTGACCGCAGCGCATTACACAAGCTGCGAGTGGGATCGGTATGTTCGTCCAAAATACTGATACAGGGCAGTAGAAATAGGGCGGTTGCCTGGGATTTTCGGGCAGAGTGCGCACGGGGAAAATGCTGAGCCACCATCGACGCAAGATCGGTGACGCGGCCTCCCGCCGCTTCCACAAGTTCATCAAAGTTGCCTCCGACGTTTGTGTCGTCGGTGGCAATTGCCGCGGTCTCCGATATGGCGAGGAGTGTTCCCGGTCTATCAAGCACCTGATGATCATCCTCACCAAGCATGCCTCGCCAAGCTAAGGCTAGAACGAGGCGGAAACCAGGGGTCGAGCGTAACACCTCGGAGGTCTTCGCATCCTTGTCCATGGCGATAATGATTGGGGAGTGGATTATACTTGCCGGTATTTGCTTAAATACTTCTGAAATGGGTAGGTAGTCCCAATAGGTACGGAAAAAAATCGAACCATTTCCAGACGCAGGGCCACAGGTCTGGGGAGGCGTCGACGGGAATTCGCGAGGGGGAGGCAAGATGGCCCATTGCCTGCAAAGAGTGGAATGCAAGATCAATATAAGGAATCCGGGAGCGAGTGGACAATAACGTGTCCAATTTAGGAGGACGTGGTAGACGAGTGACATCGACATTCACGAAGAGCGCAGGGAGGACGAGGGAGGACGAGGATAGTCTCTGAAGGTGGAAATGTTGGAAAAAGAATTTGCAGAAAAGGATGAGGTCTCTCTCGGAACCAGCAGCAATACCGTTCGCAGGTTGCTTGAGTGTGCGGGAGCTGCAGTGAAGGGAAAATAATAAATTCGTGACTTGCCCGCATTCTGGTCGATTCAGTCCGCGCGATGTGTCGAATATCGAGTATTGGAGGTTTTCCGTTTATCTGTGCTCAAAAACTCGCCATTTCCGAGCCTATAGGCCTGATTGTCCTTTGAGGTTGTGGGTGGCACAATTATCAGGAAAAGAAGAGCAAAGAGCGCGTGACTGTGGGAATATTGATGTCAATGGACAGCCACCGACACTTCCTTACAACCTCCCTCCATCACCAGTTCCATCATCATCGTGAACAGAGGGAACGGCTAACATCGGGTACATCATAGGGCTAGGCATGATTTCTGCGAACTTATTTTTCACCCAGGAGACAAACAAGACAAAAAAGCTCCAGAAGTCCAAAAACTCATCAGGAAAACACGAAGTTACTATATAGACCCACATAGCCCCACATAGACGACATAGTCGCCATAGCAGATCGCCCACTCTCAGAGAAAGGTGGGGGGAGGGTGTTTGGCCCCATAGCCCGTCATAGACCACCATAGCCCGGGTGTCATCTATCATAGTGGTCAAAGCTATAGCGCCTATAATGCTCATAGCAGCTCATAGTCGACGATAGTTCACAAAATGAAATAGGGGTAAATATATATATTGCGGCCAGTATAAACAATTCACATGACATATGAAAGCCTATCACAACGCAACACAAGCAAGGCGAACCGGGGCGAGAGGCGGTAGTCTTGAAGTCAATACTTATATTTGAATGAAGAGATGAAGACCGGCATTTAGGCTTCTAATGTCTTTTGTGAGAGGCGAAACAAGCCGAATGGACCAAGGAAGTCTTGCGGAGCATACGAAGCGGGCGAAGTAGAATTTGCGCGGAGTTTTGACGAAAGTTTGCATTGAAGACGGACTGGTCTTTGGCGCGGTTGAGTCAGCGCTATTTGCGCACGCTATTGCCATCAATTTTGCGGAGGCTTGCATTTTGTTCGCGGTGGATTTGCTATCACAACTACTTGATGGGTGTAACTTTGATGATGAAGCGCAGCTTGCGAGGCCGTGAGCCCAGATGACCGTCTCCATTTGAGTGGCCAAGCTTGAAATTGAAAGTGGTTTGCTGATTGCGAAGGGGATTTGGTGGGATTCGGATAAGGAAGGCCTTGAATGAGTCCTCCGACAGCATCCGGTCCTCCAGAAGACATGCATCGGTGGCGCCAGCGCACCATTTGAGAAACATAAGCGGGCAAGACTGCCGAGGAGATCAAAGAGCGATGTCCGCAACGAGCATTGCGAGGTCAGAACACAGGGAGGTCAAAGCAGGGGGTCACACTGCTCCACGACCAAGTTTGGTTTCAGGTCGAGCGTCCTTGCCGTCTGCACTCTGGGCCAGGGTCCTGTTGAGGATGGCCATCTTCGTTCCCACTAGATTTGACAGCGCCATCGTCGGTGTTGTTGCTATAGTCGACCTCTGCTTCCAAGGGTGGTGGCGGCTCTGGAGGGTGACCATATCGGCGAACTGAGTGAGAGAACAAGACAGGTGCAGGCAGCCAATGCTACAATGAGCCAACAATGGCGGGACCTGTGGTGAAGGAGGTCGCCAAGCCGAAGAAGAGAGGAGTTAGGCAGCGGAAGAGGAGAGGGAAGGGGAAGAAAAGTCGTTCGATGTTGTCGCTTGTTGTGGCTCCGATCAAAACAAACCATTTCTGGTAGCACGTGCGCGTTTCGGACTTGGCCCACCGTCGGCCGAGAGATCTTGGATTATGCCAACGGCAACTCCCTTACCAGGGTTTTAATCTCAAACTTTCCGGCTGCTTGTTGCCATCGTAAAGTGCTGAGTGATTACTTTCAGCTGTCGCTCCTCCATGTTACCTTCACGGCATTTTTTCTGCTCGGCCCGGGTTCACACACAAAACACTGGTATTTTTTGTGCAAAAATGTCCACTTCTCCCAGACTCTTTGCCCTCGCCTCTCTGGCATTCACCGAATATGTGGCAAAAGATTCTGGGGTGCAAAAAAGATCAACGGTGTGTATGCTCCAAATCTGGTTGTCAACGTGCTATTTTCCAGATTATGTGTTCAAAGCCAATAGATTCAAATTCACCTTTCCCTATGCATACTCGAAAAATATAATAATTTCAGCTCATTTACCCATTATATTATGATGTCATTTCTTTGCGAGGCCTCTACGCGAACAGTGTCTCAACTAGTCCTGCATCAATTCAAGGCTGCCTTAATACTGCCTTGATACTTTTCTGGAGTAAGTAGTTTGTATATGCAGCTATTCCCCAGCCATATCTATAGACAGTCATAGACCGAGATAGTAGAAGCACCAATTTTCATAACTCGCCATAGCCCGGTATAGCCGCAGGTCATTCTCATAGACCATCATAGCACCACATAGCCCCACATAGCCTGCCATTTGTCTATGAGGCAACTTTGGATTTTCCTGATGGCCTTTTGTGTCGCGCTTGCATCTTCGGCTGGAAACTTGGTGAATGATGAAGGAGTTGCCGGAGTAAATTGTTGCAGCCATCCTAAAATATGTCTTTATGTGTCTCCGTCATGAGCCAGAGGAGAACCCACCACTCGATGGCTTAATCTCGCCATACACTGTACTGTGAAAGGTGTAGTCCCTTTGATTCCGGATCCATATCTGTTCGCATGTCCGAGTTTATTTGAACACCGAGACCGCAGTTCACGGAACGGGAGGGCGGCCGCGGTCGTAAAACGCAAATAGCGAGTCGTGCCGAGGCAGAACATGATGAATTCTCTCTGTTTCCGGTTTGATCTCATTCCGTGCTCTCATGGAAGCAGGGTGATGGAATAAAGACAGCAACGAACATGCCAATCCGGCGGGGCATGTCTGCGAACCAGGAGACTTAGGCGGGGCCTAAATTTGAATAGCTTCGGACGGAATGTCTGCTGACCACTCTCGAACCCCTGAGGATCCCAATATAGCGCACAAAATTCCGTACACTGCCTCGCAAAGCCTGCTGCGCGCAGATATCTATATCCCCGACAAGATATGCCTTCGCTTCGCTCCGGCAGGCTCCTGTTCGCCTGTTCATTGATGTCCTTGTCCATGGTATATCATGAGACATATTTATTGTAGGCGGAGGGCTCGAAATTGAGATGAAGTGTTCATTTGGACATGAATGCACAAAATCAAATGAGTGTGTATTATTCTCCACTGAGTAACGAACGAATGCACCGGCTAGCGCGTATAAATCAACTTACAAAGCTATACATGATCTTAACTGCTCGCCGAAGACTCTCATTACCCATTCATGTCGGACTTCAACAGTACAATCCCATAAATCTGTTCTGCGATGCAGAGGGATCAGAAGAAACTGTCCTACTGTGTGAAATCGTGGATGGGTGACAGCTACTTTGGGCTAGTGATAAGATTGGAACATGAATATCACGGGTCTCAGTCAAGACGTGCCTTCGCTTGGCTCTGGCGCAAGCGCGCAGGCTAATTTGCATCCCAAAGACACGATGTATTGCAGCGACGACCGTAAAAATATACAATTACACGTTCAACTACGTTCACAAATTTCTCCCGTTCTTTGTCCGAAGTCGCAAGCTACACAGCATGCTAATAAATGTTTAGCACACAGCCAGAGGGCCGGCAAATGACTGACTACTGACTCGAGATTTAATGAACATTAGAATGTGGCCGAATACCGAACCGTGGGAGACATGTCTCATACCGGACAGTAGCGCTAGCATGGTTGAGAGCAAAGCCCAATATCGCTAGTCGCTTACTTGAACGGTAGAATCAGACGCGAGTACATCCCGGATTACATTGATACTCAACTGGGTGAGTGGCCGAGATTTCGATGGGGAGATCCGACTGGATATGAGCATGCGGTGCTCCATTAGGAGGATGTACCATGGGTAAAATATCCGGTAGAAGAGAAACTGAAGTCGCACCGTTGGTACATGTCGCATA
Source organism: Mycena capillaripes (assembly GCA_029204075.1). Lineage (NCBI taxonomy): Eukaryota > Fungi > Basidiomycota > Agaricomycetes > Agaricales > Mycenaceae > Mycena > Mycena capillaripes. Next base: position 1,893,482 of record JARHKZ010000019.1, on the reverse strand, counting down.
TCACAAAAAATCCAAAATTGGATCTACAACGTTGACGTCATTCGAATACACGTTCTGATTTCGGGCTGCTAACAGCGCGGTGGGTCAGAGCTGATCGAACTCGATGCAACACGAGGATGTAAAGTGCTCACCAGGTAACAGAAATCTTTCACAGGAGGGAAGCTCAATGCAAATAGATTCGAGAGAGCAGACGCAGCTCGGACGGGTCTAACGTCCGCAGTACTGAGGGCTACACATGGAGGTCAGGGGTGTACCGGAACCCAAGAGCGACTGGAAGAAAACTTCTCACCACATTGGCACACGTACTAGTAAACTACGCCTATGCGAAATATGTAAGGGATTGCATGTCCATCCATTCAGAAAATCAAAAGTAGCAGAACACAAGTATATTCTCTTCCCCACCGCCTGCGCCTGCTCGCCATACGCATGCGGCAGAAGAGCTATTGGCGTCTAAGAAAATGCAGTTGAAGCATTGGACCACGGAGGGTGATATGCTGTCATGACAGCGATAACATTATATGTTGGTCAGGTCCCACTGGGTTTTAACCGGATATCCTGCTATTCAAATGGCCGGCCAGTTCAATGGTATGTGCTCTGTCGACATCTTGTAGTTTTTATGAACGGATAACCACCCGTATGTACCTACATGTTTGTCTTCGGTAGACTCGTTGTTCATGTCGTGGACCACGCGAGTATAATAACCCCCCCCCCCCCTCATTACGGCTTTGCCTAGTTAACAGCTCGACACTAAAGCTTGGCTTGGTGATCAAAAAAACTGCAACTTGTAGCAGTAATTCATGACTTGAGAGACAAAAAACATTGCACAAAGCTGGTATTTACGGTAAACTGAACGATGCCCGCCTCACTTTGAAACTGGACCTGAGTTTCAGGGCAGCGATGGATCAGCTATTCTTGTTGTGATATCAAGCGGGGCAAAGCCTCGCCGAGCTCGAGCCCAGAGCTCGATGGTCTAACGAGTGTTTAGATCGGCCAACCCGGAGCTCGAAGGAATCGAACCGTGAGCTCGGATACTAAGAAAGGAAATTACACAATCACGTGTATCAACAAGTTGCGAGCTCGCAGCGTCGAGCTCGGAGATACCTACCGTGCTCGGAGCCAGAGCATGACTAAAGGACACTGAAACATATATGAAACAGGAGTAGGGCTCAGGGCATATTTGGGAGGAACAGTATAAAAGGCGTAACTACTTTCATGTAAACTCAGTTCGGTACCCATCAATCTACCGTCCTCACCTTCACCTCCCTCCTTCTCTCCCTTCCGGCATTTGCGCTATCCATACCTAATCACCTTTATCTTTCAACAATTCTCAGGCTCTGGGTTTTTTTAAATAGATCACTAGGAAGCACGACGGTTAGCATAGCAAGGCTGATTGGCTGGGGTGTATCGTACAACGAGCTCTACTATATGTATTACAGTATCCCCGTACTGCGTCTACTCTACTACAAATACAAACCATGTCCCAACTTCACCAACGCCGGACATCATGATGTTGTAGAGTATGTTACTGTAATTCAGGGTGAATTTGGCTACTTGGTAAGTATACTCACGATTTGGAGGGTGCACACTGTATGGGCGTCACGCTGATACTGGCTCGGCCACATGTAGAGTGTGGAGCATCCGACAATAAACTTGGATAATCAATCCTACTCACGATTCGGCAAGGGTATGTGGCTAAACCAGGATAGGATAGGAGCTGGGAAAATACACCTTTGTCTGTTTCGCAGGTGGCATAACTGAATTCCTCACGGCTCGATTCTTGATTTTTTTGGAGGGGATTCACATTCAATTCAATTTTTTTTTCAGCACCGTAAGGAGGAAGGACTCAAAACAGGGAGGAGGAGGAAGACACGGAAGTATGGCGGTCCAAATGCACTTTTAATAAATCTCTCTCTACTTGCGCTTTTTTGCATTTTCCTCTATATATATTGTGAAAAGTGGCTGTTTCCTCTCCTTTCACAATCTTGAATCCGACCTAAAGAGAGAGGGGAAAAAGTGACATTTTCCTCTCTCTCTATTCACGAGGTTGTGATTAACGTTATCTATTGACAGGTTTGATGATCTCTCTCTCCATACATTTTGATTGATCTACTTTCTCTCTCTCTAAACTTTTTTTTGCTCAATTTTCTCTCTACAATGTGGGGCTCAGTGTGAGCAGTAAAGAGGAAGCCGCTCCGGACCACGAAAACTCGCAAGGCACTTCAAAGGGAAAGTTTGTTTATCATGTCTGGCGCGCTGGAGCCGCTCCGGCGTCTCCTTCGGGCGCCCATCAGTAGATCACTCATCATTACCTGTTTATCTTCTACTTCTACATGCTTTAGCTTGTTTCCTGCCCCACCACCGCTCGGACCTCTCCATTTGGTGCTGAGAGCGTGATTCGTCCCTCTCATACGGCTCGGACCCACCGTCGACACATTTTTTCGACGAGACACCGTGCTTACGGCACGAGAAAATTCTTCACCGCGACTTCCGACGCGAGACACCGCGCACCTGCGTGAGGCTGTCGCCCATGGCGATATATTACGACGACTACGACCATGACTCCCCAGCGCAGTACTACAACCCTGAACCGACCTACTACGAGCCGGAGCCTGCATACTACGACGCCGAGCCTGTCTACGAGAACGAGTCCTACTACGACGACCGAGGGTTTGACGATGCGCTGGAGGCAGATGTTGACGAGGATTTCGGCGAGGGGTTCGCCCCCGACATCCCCTCGCATGGCGAAGGGATTACGGAGGAGCAGTTTTACGAGGAAGGAGGAGTAGAGGCAGGTTTTGGGGAGCGGGAGCAATGGGATGGCACCAGGTACGACCTCCACGATTCTCTGGAGTACGTCGACGTCGGGGAGCCCCTCTGTTACGCGCCGGAAGTCGTCTACGCACCCCTGACCATCGACCTCGCTCACGCCACGGAGGCGGACATCGATGCAGCCGCATGGGCGGCCGTTTTTGCGCAGGGCCCTCCAGCAAGCTCATCCCCTGATGCATGGTACGACGAGATGGACGCGTGGCGGCTGCGCATTGTCGCCGACACGGATGCAGAGGCAGCTGCATCTGCCCAGGACATTGTCGCCACGCCGGAGTTGCCGGTGCAAACCTCCTGGATCGCTGAAAAGCTGGACGAGCTGCAGGACGCTCTCCAGCGCGGAGAGATTGACCACGAACGCTATGAGCACGAGCACAACGAGTGGTTGGAGGACGAGGCTGAGGACCAGCGTCTACAAGCCGAAGGCTGGGCTTATGATGAGGAACGGGGCGATTACTGGCACCCAACGCATGGCTGGGGCGAATACTACGACCCCGAAGAGTCCACCGATGGAATCTCGCTGCTGCCGGACTCGACAGCGAGCGCAGACGAAACCCCGACTTTCCCTGGAACGCATTCACCATTTTCCGATTTTCCAGCATTGCATGACCTTGCTGCGGACATCGACCAGCCCCTACCGTTGCCCCACATCACTCTTGATCTAGACGAGCCCACCCGCGTTGATTTTGTCGTCGACAAACCAGTTTCCATCGTCCGCCTGCCCCCAGCTCACGTCAATGTATCGCCCTCATCTTTATTCTCGCCGTTGCGCCCGGCACCTCCCAAACGCACCACGGCCCGTTTTGCCACGCCCCCCACCATGTACATGCTGCGCGACCCGCCGCACCCGCTGAAGCACCCGACCAGTCGACCACGTGGCTACAGGAGCTCGTCAGCACGGCCAGCAGCAAAGAACCGACGCAGTGACGTACGACATACACGCTGCTGCCCCGACCTGCAGCGGGGGCCGCCCCCACACCTTTCGACGCCCTCAGTACCGGCTGCCGACCCCGACAAGCCTCCTGATACCCCCATAACGAAGGCGATACGACCGGCAGTAGTGCGCGACACGGCCGACAATATAACAGTCCCCGCAGAGCCCGTTCCGCCCGACATTGCCCCCTCGACCCCTCCCAATACTCTTTTGGCCATCAAATCCGATGCCCGGCCCCCACGCTTTGCGCGAGCACCCCCCATCGCAAGCGTACATGCTATGGCGCTTCCCATCCCTCCCAACATACCCCATACTCGCCCTTCCGCAGCCTTCTCTGCCGAACGTCGTCGCAATGCCCAGCGTCGACTTGCCAAAAAAAGCAAGAGCTGAGATGCGCGCGAGGTCGCGCGACACTGTTTGGAGGGGGGCGGGGTGGCCCTCTTGGGCTTCTCTAAAAGATTCTATTGAGTCCCATTCTTTCTCTTACTTCCTAGTAGATGATCCTTCGGCTTTACCTTGGATTTAGATTTTATTCTACATTTCCTCGGTCTATCTCTCTCTCATGCCTCATAATGCGCTCTATGCTCCCATCTCAGATTCATTAGATTTAGACCCTCATCTGCTACATTTCCTTACCCATTTTTTTTACCATACCTTTGAGTTAGTTCGAGACGGCCGAGGTCGACCGTCGTTTGGAGGGGGGTGACTGGAGCCGCTCCGGCGTCTCCTTCGGGCGCCCATCAGTAGATCACTCATCATTACCTGTTTATCTTCTACTTCTACATGCTTTAGCTTGTTTCCTGCCCCACCACCGCTCGGACCTCTCCAGCGCCCGTGTCAAAATAGGCCACGGTGCGAGAAATGGAGCTCACTAAACCTGAACCTTGGTATTCGAGTCGAACAAGGTTGAGTATAGCCGGTAGTCGTTCAAGGTCCAACGTCTCCGTAATGACGTCCCTGTGAGCGCCACTGCGGCTGTCGAGTTCCTGAACGGGACTATATTCAGCGGGGATAATTTGCGGAAATTATATGCCGAAGTTGCGACGAGATGGCCCGGAGCGAGTGGGGTTAATTGGGTTAAGAGACTTGACCTTTTCTTAGCACTCGACGTTATAATAAGGTCTTTCTGCGGAACTTTTGGGCAGATGCAAGATGGAGCATTGGTATCCAGGCGCTTGATCGCGAAGAACAAAGGCACTACAAGTTTAGAGACCAGTTGTCGATAAGTTACCAAGATTGAAATTCAGAGTCATATTGCGGCTACTTATCTGGTGGTGGAATTTTGTCGCCCACGAACACTTCAGCCCGTTTGAACGAGAAAACCGTGAAACAAAATATTGGATGTGGAGAAGATGCGGAACATACATGCGGAAGAGGACAGAAATAAGTGACGTCAGCGGGATGAGACAATCATGCCGGTGCGGCAACTTAGAACTTTAATGTACTCGCGAAGATCTAACAAAAGCCAAATCGGGGAATATGAAAGATTACTAGTTACTAGACGAGGCAATGTTGCACTTTAGTGTACCTGTCTCCCTGAATGCTACTCTACGAACTGCGCTCAAATTACGATTGGAATTGAACCTACATCGGTTACATCCGGAATCACATCGTTTACATCTGGAATCCGTCGCGGTCGACCGGAAGGCGGCGGCGCACGCCGCTGTGCTGGCCGTCTCGCAGATGAGTGGATCTGAGTGCGTGGGGCGTCAGATATCAATTCTGCTTTTATCTCTCATTTATGTATCTCTGGCAGCAGCTCCTTGCACAAACACACCGTAGAGTGCTGTCCGTTCATATCACACGGCGAGCGAGATTGCACGATGGGGACGGACATGATGAGCTGATGCCACGGCGACGCCACTGTTGTATTTCGTGCTGCCTTTTTGATTAGTGGGCTGTAACGTGATGAGGTTAGATTAAGTCATTCAAAAGTCAAGCTGAAGGGAGTTTATTCACTGAAATTTGAAGCCTTTTCCACCATAAATCTCCTCAAAAAATTTCGAGGTGCAGTGCGGATTTCGTGAATTGGTATCCTCTTGCTGGCCCCTATTCATTCAAGTTCGCGACCAGAGTTGTCCCGAATTGGTGGATGTAAGGGACTTAGACAAGGTTAGAGGCCGGAATGAAGCGGGAGCGAGGCGGCGTTGAAAAGACAAGTACAATGTTCCTGGTACCCAAAGGTTCTAGGTCTCAAACCCGTAATTCGGGCCCGACTGATGGGGCCCGATCATGCAAAAATCATCGAATTTAAATATTTAAATGAAGTCTTTTTGGCAGTGAACAGCACCAAGCTATACTGGAAATAATTGTTAAATGCAATGCAGAGCTCGCTCTCCCTTCTTGTGGATAAATGCAGTTGATTCTGAGTTGATACTCTCAAGTCTTGTTTAATCTGGAAATCGAGTAGGCCTCAGGCCACCAGTGCCAGATGGGTTCAATGTGAGCTGGTCAACATGCGAGCGTCGACCGGACGAATCTTTGAGCTGTGTTCAAAGATATTGAATTTTGTACTACTCTGTAATGGACCATAATCTAGCAAGTCAAATCTCAAATCTCAAGAAACAGGCAGCTCAATGTGAGCTGGTCAACACTTGTGAGCAAATCTTTGAGTCTTTCTCTGTCTATCTTCTCAGATCCAATCTGGTTCTCGATTCTGAAAATGTTATTTGGCTCTGAGAGGTATCAGGAATGCCCGGAGGGCCAGGAGAATAGGTACACAGCCCATCAAATATCCAACCACCGAATCCCCGCTTACAGGAGGAATGTAATTAATTAATATACCAAGTTCCTGTCAAGCCTTCAGCGTTTCACGCATAGTATACATATGCCGAGGGATCGAAGGAGGGCTGTGCCAACACCAGGTATGAAACCACCGCCGCCACAGTAGGCAGAGGTGAACTCTCTCTGAACGCTCATGTCGGTGCTAATCACCAACGGCGGGCTGATTCTGTCCCTCGCACCTTCAAAACCATATTCCCTGACCATCAAGAACTTGACGATCGGCGGATCTCCATCTCGTGAAAAAACACAGTTCAGTAAACACTTTTAATGTCCCTGTCCTCCCTGCTTTCATGCGGCCTAAGACGAAGGCGGAAGGTGCTGCTACTATTGTTCGTGCGGTCTCAGGGACTTGTGGCGCCGGTGAGATGTTGGCAATAATAGGCGGGAGCGGATCTGGCAAAACAACGCTGTTGAATGCTATTGCCGGGTGATTACAGGGTCTCCCAATTCTCGAGGGCAAAATCTCGTTCCAACCGGCAACCCAATATGGTCAAAATGCGGTGAAAGATGGGGCACCGAAGGTTTCGGACATTATAGGATTTGTTGGGCAGAACGACTACCTCCTTCCCCACCTGACCGGTACGGTCTTCTTCATTTGCGGCATGTGTTTTAGTTTATAACGACCTATTATAGTGAGGGAAACGCTCACATTCTCTGCTGCTTTGCGCCTTCCGAAGGCAGTCGACAATAACACAGTGCGGCATGTTGTAAACCAGACAATCGAGGAACTGGGCCTAAAGGAATGTGCGGATATTGTGGTCGGTGGTATATTTCGCAAGGGAATTTCGGGTGGCGAACGTAGGTATGTTACCTTACTTCGAAGTTTCCCTCCAATAACCATGTTAGACGTCTCTCAATCGGCTGCGTTCTGGTTACCATGCCGTCTGTCCTGATTCTAGACGAGGCAACCACTGGACTGGATGCGACCTCCACTTTTTTGTTGCTCCAGACACTATCAGACCTCGCAAAAAGACATTCGCGGACCATTATCCTGTCCCTCCACGCTCCCCGTTCTGATGCATTTGTGTTGTTCGATCGCCTGATAGTCCTGTCTAAAGGAGACGTTATGTATAGCGGGATAGCATCAGAAAGCCTGGGTTGGTTTGAGGAGCACGGCTGCAAGCTGAAGAAAGAGACGAATCCGTCGGGTGAGAACTTTCCCTCTTTCCTTTGACCTGAAATTCATCCCCAGACAGACTTCCTCGTCGATGTCACGAGTGTCGATAATCGCTCATCAGACCGCGAGGACGAATCACGCGTTCGTTTCACCATCCTCGTCCAAGCTTGGAAAGACCGCGAGCACGAAAAGGATATTCCTCCTCCTCTCACTGGGCACGTTGCCCACAATATTTCCCGTGATTCTCAAGGAGGAGACCTCGACGAGGATGCTAGCAACATTGCGCGGCCTGGGCCCATCAAGCAGACCAGGATCCTGCTCCACCGCTCGCATTTGAACGTATATCGGAATTACGAGCAACTGGCTGGGTTTTTGATCCAGAGTATCGGAATCGGCGTGTTCATGGGGCTCACGTACTTCGATCTGCAAGGGACTCCTGCGGTATTCAGAGTTTGAAGGTGCGTTGAGGGTCCTTATTCTCTACTGACAACTGAATCCACTTGGACCAGGGCGCGGCATTCCAGCTCTTCCCGGGCTACTTTTATTTGACTCAAGTCGGTATAATCGCTATCGTCAGAATTCATAATCACTGTGTTCTGGTCCCACCTACACTTAGTCAGCCCAGCTAAGGACGGCTCAGCCTAGCCCCAGTGTAGCCGACTACACTGAACTAGGCTGATCGAATGTAGCTCAGTGTAGTCGGCTACACTGGGCTAGGCTGAGTCGTCCCCAGCTGGGCTGACTAAGTGTAGGTGGGACCGGAACGCAGAAGCTGCTAGGACTCAGGTCTACTGGATTTACAAGTCCTGCTCCGACTTGATAATTTTTGATAGAGAGCGAGAGGTCCGAATTCTATCTTAGGTTCTATTGACAATTGACGAGGAGATTCGTAGGATCGCCTTTATTGTTTGGTTACGCTGGATCAAATTGATATCTACCACATTCCACTCGTTCCGCATCGTTGCTACCACTCAGTTCAAGGGGTTACGGGTGTCCCGCTCACGCAGTGTGATGGGGACAACGTTCTTCGCGGTCTAGATTTCTTTGACACACCGCTCATCGTCTATTTTGCCGCTGAGATTGGGATCATCGTGGTGTAAGTCGAGTATTGATTGCCCGTTTTAGATGGTTTATACGAACGGAACTTCAGATTATACGTATTATCTGGACTCATTCTCCAGGTGAGTTGCATTATCAAGGTGAGGACGGATCCGGGATATTAAATCGAGTGCCTATTACATAGTTCCACAAGCCAGGCGGCGTCAAACACACCGTTGGGGGCGGCCCAGAAAGTCGGGACAAGGAATCGGCGCTGACAGGCGACATGGACATCGCACGGGCCAAGATTGACATCGAGGTGAAAAGTTTTCATTACAGTCCACCTTGCAATGCACCTCACACTATGTTTCCTACAGATACGGAACACCAGTTTCAAATGGGTGAGGCCCGGCCTTCCGCTGGGGTTGCGCAAGCCCGACGAAAAAAAGATTCTTAACGAGATCTCTTCTTTCTTCCCTGCGGGAGATGTTTCTGCCATACTGGTCCGTCTCTATGCACTACTCCGACTGACCAATAATGTATTGACCTGGTTCAGGGGCCATCTAGTGCCGGGAAATCGACGATCCTCCAGCTCCTGTCCCACAGAAAGCTCAACGCAGGTCCCGGAGCCCACTTTGAAATGACCAGCGACATTCTTTTCAACGGGCTGCCCGCAACGGAGGATGTCCGCAACTCTGTCGCATTCGTAGAACAAGAGGACTACTACCATCTTGTAACCTTATTTATTTTCCGTGTTTTCACTCTTCTCATTTTTTTTGCCTCTTACCAGAGCGCCTTGACTGTCCGAGAAACGCGAGTTTTAACTTTGATTCAGTCCTAGCCTTATCCGACAAACAATTTTCCTTTTAGGTTAAGATATGCAGCCATTCTGCGGTTGCCGCCGAAAATGAGCAGTGCGTTCTCTTTGGTGTGTTGGGTGTTATTTTTTGACGAGTGGTTTTGTATGTAGAGAAGCGCAAGATCGCGCGCGCCGAGGAGGTGCTGTTAATGCTGGGACTGAAGGACTGCGCGGATATATATGTCGGCGGCGAGTTGTTGAAGGGAATCTCTGGTGGGGAGAAGCGACGGTAATGCACATTTTCTGTTCTCAGGACCTCAGGTTCTAAGCCTGTACAGATTATCACTTGCGGTGCAGATGATCAGCGATCCAAGCGTCGTATGTGTTTATTTCTTCAAGAGTCCAATCCCATTCTGATGGCCCTCAGTTGGTGGTGGACGAGCCAACATCGGTAAGTCTCTGGTTTGGCGCTTGTTTTATATTTTGCTTACCTGTGAATAGGGTCTGGATTCGTTCATAGCCAATGTTGGCTAAAAGTCTTTCAGCAAATGCCAGGCAGCTGACCATAACAAATAGAATGTCATGGAGTGCCTCAAGCAAATCGCGCGAAGTGGGCGCACTGTCATCGGTAGGTCGACTATCGACGTCTCAGATTCGTTTATAACCGTCTACTGTAGTCTCCATCCATCAACCTCGCTCGGACATCTTCCACAGCTCGGACAACATGCTCATCCTAGCCAAGGGCGGTCATGCGGTGTTCAGCGGCAAGCGCGAGCAGGCCGTACGCATCATGGAGAGCCAGGGCTTTGCGCTTCCGTCTCTATGGTTCAACCCTGCCGAGTACGCTCTTCCAAGTTTTTTGTCTCGGGTGATTCTAATTTTTTGCTGCAGCCACCTCCTCGATCTGGTGACTGTGGACCAACGGCCGGGAAAGACAGGCGAGTCCAGAGCGCGAGTGGACGGTCTCATCTCTTTCTGGAACACGCACCGCGAGAGAGTGGATCGGGTGGAGGGACGCCAAAAGTCGGAGGAAACCGCGCTACCGATCGTCCACGAGAGCAGGTTTACTCCGTTTTACATTGCATTTCCCGTGGTCTGGGAGCGTATGTTCCGGAATCTCTGGCGCCAGAAGGATGTCAGTCCTTCGTCTTGACTTGGTGCAATTCCGTGTTGATTCCTGTCGTCAGGCCTTCTGGGGACGGCTCATTCAGCCTCCATTCGCTGGCATATTACTTCTCATGTTCTATGAGCGGGCAAGTGATGCCTGGAAGTGACTCCACCCCCTTGCTCATACGACCTTTGTATAGCTCTCGTTAGGTCCGTCCGGCGGACAGGATCGCATTGGAGTTGTTCTTCAGGCTACCTCAGGTTGGTTGAGCTCGGACTAGTAATTTAGTGTGCTTGACTTTTGCAGCCATACCTTTCGTTGGATTGATCAGCGGAATCGCAGTCTTGTGAGAACGATGCTTTCCGTCTGCGTCAGTTGCTCATAAAAACCCTACAGCCCGCAGGACCGACAACTCTTCATGCACGAATATCACAGCTCCGCAGCCTACTCATGCACCGCTCTTATTCTAGCATACACTCTAATGGAGGCGCCCTTCCAGCTTCTGGCCGGTTTCGTAAGCTCACTCTGTCCGTTGAGCTGCTGCATGCTAACGGAACCTAGCTCTACGCTGTTTTTGTGAGTCATTCGAACATGAAAAAACCATGAGTCTTCTGAAACGCCATCAAGATGAATATCGCAGTCGGCATGCAGACCAGTAGTAAATAGCAGCAAGAGACGAATCGAGAAGATTTTACTTTCAGAGGCGTGCCCCATGCAATCTGAGATTTGCTTAACGGGCGGTATTTAATGCATACAAGTTAACTAACGTACCACTTGCAACCTGTTCAGTATCTTTAGATTGTATTGGGGGCAAGCTGACTGGCATAGACGCACCAAAACGGAACGGACAAGGAAACTACGCGCAGCGAAGAATAAGACAACAGATATGATCCGGACCAAAATAGACGCACGAATTCCACTGAACTGTACAACCATCGAGAGAGTGGTGGACACAAGCGACACGGCGATTCCCATAGTGTTGAAGAACGCCCCGAAAATAATCGCGGTGCTTTCGGCTAGGCTTTGCAGCGCCCAAATTGTTATGGCGTACTCGAAATAAATTCTTGCAACGCCTTACTCCACCAGGCCGCCCAGCGTCTAATATTCATCAACGAATGTACCGGACTACAGTTCCGCTGCTCTGCAGATGACATCGCTGCGGGTATCTGCACCGCGCAGTCTGGAGAGGAATTGTGCGTGCCGTTCATTCATCTATTAATTATTATGCTTAAAATGGACGTGGACAGGTTGCAACTGTATTCGTTGGTAGACCGCAATACCGGAAAGCTGACTGGGATAGCGATCGCAACAGCGATAGCGTGGAGAATCCTGGCATGGGCTGCGTTGAAGGCACGTATGAGTCGGGAATGAGACTATTATGTACTAGCAGGATAGATAGAAAAAATAGAATCGCCGTTTTAGAGTTCTCACGACGTGGACGCGGTGCTGGGACACGATCGTGGGAAAAGAGCATCACCGGTCAAAATCCATTCACAGGTCTTTCCGCCATCCAAAACAGCCTCAGAGCTTGGTCGGTACTGCTTAGTGTCCAACGCCACGGCGTCCTCACCTCGTACAGATCCCACCAGACCCTCAAAAATGACACACGACGCTGTTTGGTTCTCCCGCCCAAGAGAGTACGGCAAAGGCTTTTGCCAGTGGCCGGATGCCTGCTACACTCTACCGCAATTACTGCTGGACAAGACAGTCTGGGGGATTGATATATCAACAGTCAAAAGTCCCTTGATCGGAATCCTAGACCATAGTACACCTGCCAACGATATCTATATAGCACTGGACGACCGCCAGGCCACTGATATAGGGCGTCGCCTCTGCTGTACACGACGAGCAAGGATGCGTGACTGTTTCTCTGATTTGATGATTTTAAGCAACCCAATTTGCAAGACGACGTCGAGCCACTCGACGTCGTCGGACGCGATGAGCTCACAAACACATTGCAGTGTGAGCAGTAAAGAGGAAGCAGTCAGGTCCAGATCCCAGAGCAACAACTGAAAATCCGCGAGCGACTTCGAAGGAGAGGTTGTGCATCGTGTTTGTCGTGGCCGTGGCAAGATATAATACGCCATTTTGCGAAAAATAGGCCACGCTAGCTAGGAAAACCTGACGCTCGCAGACGTCGGTGTTCTCGAACTTCCACGAGCTTGAGTATCGCAGGTAGTGAGCGGTCAACGTCTCCATAGCGACGTTCCCGTCAGCGCCGCCGCAGCTGCCGGGATAACTTTAAACTTGAAGTAAATGCTGAAGTTGCGGAGGGACTTGGCCTTCTCTTAGCCCCACTCGATGTTAAGGTCACTCCAGGGAACTTTGGGCAGATTCTGGGTGGAATTTTGACATCCAGGCGGTTGATTACGAAGAAGAAAGACACTACAATTTTAGAATAGAGACGCAGCGCCGTCAAGTCACCAAGATTCAGATCCGGAATCGTGCAGGCATTTATATTGCTATCTTATGGAGGAATTTTTTCGCCGACGAGCACTTCGGCTGTTTGAACGAGCCCGAAAACTGCAGAACCTCGACGGAAGAGGACGGAAGCGAACGGGATCAGACGATCGTGCCGGTGCGGCAACTTGAACTCTGATGCCATCATGACGATCATCCTCACGACCTCACGCTGACCTGCGCTGACCTGGCACGAATCCAGCTCGATACTTGTCCTGGCACCTGGAGGACTCGAAACCATCGCTCATTGCATGGGGGAACGACTCATTCTGCTCAGACAGACGATTACCAGTGCGAACTGGCCACATCCACTCTGCATACTCTAACTCTCCATCTTCCTGGAACCTCAAGCATTGAACCCGTTGTCTCAGTGCCTGAGCGCTGACCACTATTAATGCGTGCCCGCCGATTCAACTACACGGAGAGCGCTTGCGTATACCCCTCGCTCTTGAAACGTACCGCGAAGGTGATTGCATCCAATCGTGTACACGGGGTAAAACACTGCACCGCGTACGTCCCCCTTTTCGCTTACAATTCATCCGAATGGTGTCGTTTCAATACGAGCCATACACAATTTCTCATCTCTACCCAGATCCGAGTATACTAGATGCTGGGTGGCACTCCGTCGTGCAATTCGACGTCCTCTCGCGTCCCTCTCGATGACGTGTCATCCGCACTACCCGTACCGCGTCACTGTCCAAGTGCGCTCCTCCCTGTCGCCTGGCACACTAGCTAATTCCAGCCGACCTGACCTTTGTCTCCAGTGGATTGTCTCGCGCCCCATCGCTGCCTTTCACTTGTACCCCGCCTGGCATAAATCCTCCCGCACATCCTCTCGAGACATGGTAGCAGGACAACCTGCGCTCGCTCGTCTGCCTTCCTTTCCTCGCTGCGAGTTAACTCGTCCCGAAGAAGTCCTCATGACGCTGCGCTATGGTCAGACCCTATTCATCTCTCCTGCGTCCCGCTCTCTCTCTCGTGCGTGGTGTGGATGGTGCTCCGGTGCTCTGCGAGACCACGAGGACATCCCAGAGGGATGAGACGGCGGTGCCTCTCTCTTTCGCGAGGCGAATCTACATTCCCTTACCATCCTCTTCCTTCCCTCGTGGTCCCCTTTCTTCTTCCTTCTCTCGTCTTCCTCTTCCTTCCGGATCCGTGGCTGACGGTACTTCTTCTTTTTCTTCATACGATCCTTCGCGATCAAGCGCGGGAAGTACGTCCAACACCGCGCTGCACCACCTCGCAACGACATTACCCCACCCAACCCGAGTACGTCTTTACATCTATCTATACATATCCCACTTGCAGCATTGACTCGCCCCCACAGCTGTGTCCCCACCACCACCACCCACTCCTCGATCTAGTCTTCCGCGGGATGATTCGGTGCGCGTGGAGGTGAGGACGGGGGGAGCGACTCGTGCTAGTACAAGCAGTTTAGGGGTGCGTCGTCGCGGACCACCGGCAGAGCAACGGACGTAGCCTAGGGGAGGTGTGTGCTCCATGCCCTGGGGGAGGCAGTAAGGGCATCGTGGTACTGTGTCGCACCTCCTGCCGAGCAGCGGACGCAGATGCAGACGTGGGGTGCGTGGGCTGGGCTAGCGTACAACCGCGGTGGCGAGGTGGTGGGGCGGCGTTGCGGGGTGGAGCCTGCATCCGTATGTCGCGGACCCGGTGGAGCTTGCTCATTCTCGTTTCGGTTACTTTTCGCTTCTTCAGCATGAATGCTCAGTCGTTCTTGGTGCTGAATAGATATAACATCCTTTTCTTCCTCAATTTTTTGCGGCTGCACAGGTTACTCCGACCTTCCTTGGATTTCGGAGTCAGCGCGCCTTTCCTTTCAAATTCTTGATCCGACGCTTTTGCCTCAAACATCAAGGTTCTCGTCGCATGTTCTCAAATTACAGCTGCTCAGCGCCTCCTTACCCCACCAGCTCGAGGTTTTCTCATAGTTTCTCAGCAAAGAATTCCGAATCAGATATCAGAAGTAGTCGCCGTCACTCTATCATACAGCTTTCGTCGACGAGCATTCGTTTAACCCTGGTCTTCACTCTTGGTTCGTACCGATGCCGCACGCGAATAGGGCTGGGTGTTCTCATGCTTTCGCTGTCCGCTTGCGGGCCAGGAGTTGTGCCCCAGTCAAGTGAGTTGCTGCAATGACGGACCGCGGGATTTGGAGGGATTTGGCAGCCATCTGCATCAGATTTCGGGTACATTTCTGTTTCTTTTCTTAGGGCATCTCGAAGAAGCGCACAGCAATCTTTAACAGCCTTCTGGACGTGTGGGAAAGTGGGTGCGGAAGGATCCCACAGTATACCACGTTTCTCCTCCTTCCTCCCTCCTCCTACCGCTCAAGATGTTGTCGAGAAGGCGTCGTACTCGGTCCACCAGACTCACCTCGGATGCGTTAGCTGCGACGAAGCTCACCCTCAACGCAATCCAAGGGTCTACAGACGCCTTTCCCCCACTCAAATCTGTTGTATCGGCGGTTATTGTGATCTTGGAGGTGAGCGAGGTGAGCTTTCGCAGCAGGCTCTTTTTGTGGGTTGACGAACAATTGTATCGCCCGTGCAGAAACCCAAGTCGAACAAGAAGGGATGCGAGCGCATCGCACACCGCTCCGCACAACTTGTGTAGGATATTTGGAGACAAACCAAGGATTTCAATGTCGCACTCCCAGCGGAGGTGGAGAGAAGTGTTGCTGAGATCGAAAAGTATGTGCCTGGTTCGTCCACGACCACTCGCATTGAATATTGACTTGACTTGCAGGCTATTCAAAGAGATTGAAACTTTCTTTAATGGGCTCCAAAAAGAGAGCCCTTGGGAACGGTTTGCTCGCCAAGATCGTAACAAAAGTCAAGTCGAGGAGTACGGAAGATTACTGGATGAGGCGATGTTGCATTTCAGTGTACGTGTCTCCCTCAATGTTAACCTAGCAAGTGCACTCAATTTTCGAAACCAAGATCAACCTGGAATTGAGCATACATCGGTTACATGTGGAATCTGCTGCCGCCGACCAGAAGAGACACACTGCTCTACTGGTCTCCAACCGGAAGAGGCACGTCGCCGACCGAACGAGGCACGCCGCCGTGCTGGCCGTCTCGCAGATGAGTGAATCTGAGCGCCTGGTGCGTCGAATATCAATTGTACTCTACATTCAATTTACGAGTTACCCTGGCAGCAGCTCCTTACACAGATACGCGGTAGAGTGCTGTCCGTTCATGTGGGATTCGTATCTGACTCTGAGATCTAGGGGACGTCCATATGGGGAAATATGTGCTGGCGCTTTTTTTTTTTAGATCCCAGTTGAGTATGCCGATCTAAACTTGTGTATGCCAATCTAAACTCGTGACCGTAATAGGCTGTAATACGCACAGTGTTGAGTAGATGAGTAGAACTCCCATCAGATCTTGCCCCATCGGGAGATGACCCGCCATTTTGACTTTTATCCACCCCGGCGCGCAGAGGCCCTCGAGGCCTCTCAGTGAGAGCCCAGAAGGGAGCGGCTAGGGTATTTTACTTCTCCTAAAAAAACAGTTGAATCGTGGAGAGTCAAAATTTTTGTCTTATTTTTGCAGTGAACTGTGGAAGAGGTGGATTAATCCCTGCTTGCCGACCAGGGAGGCTTTTTTCTTCGGAAAAAAAATTGAGAATTGATATATATGCCTCTTTGTTCTACTTACTGGGATTCTGCTTTTGATCTAAGCAGCTGAGAGAGAAAATAATCCCGACAAAACAACTTCAAGTTCGCCAGCCAACTCTGGACTTCTCCGCAAAATTGGGAGCTTCCAGGAACCCAATGGACTGATCTAAACAGTATTATTTTGATCCAGATACAGCCAATAAAACATATGGTAGATCACTTGCTAAGCACAAGTAGGTCCTCACTACACCGCCAATCGAACATTTTATTTCATCAACACTGCCGGCATATAATGTCGGAACACTTCACGGAATATTTAAAGGCTGTCATTGGGACGTTTTCAAAACATTGAGCCTAAAATCTTCACACAACCCATTCATAATGTCATCCTCACCCTGCGAGAAGGCCAGATATCTGTCGCTACACATGTATGTCAAGTACGCTAATATCCAAAAAGAAAATCCCCACCGTGACGGAGCCTTGTCCTGAACACATACGGTGACATTCTTTGGAAAATAACAAACATTGGGTGACTTCCCATAAGGATTAAAATATGTTTTCGGATTATTGAGCGGTGCCAACGCTGCCGGCACAAGGGTTCATCTCGATTATTCTAAACCTTGCGCGTTCCCATAAGCAATAACATATAAAAAGTAAAGTTTAATGGATTATTTTGTTTTGAAGGCGAGGGAGCATCACGTGCGATGTAAACAAACGCGTCTCAACTTTCCTCCTCCACTTTGCTGCCCGTCACCATGGATATCGACGCGTTAATTATCCATCAACAGCTCGAAGACATGGAGGATGAACAGCTCATGGCGGGGACCGCAATGGCCATAATATTGGCCGGAACCATTGAGGCGCAGAGAGTACGTGCGGAACGGCGAAACCCAAGTCGATTGTACCTCTGCCGCCCTCAGCTGCTTCCCAATCCCCGTGGGGCAACCGCTTGGCAAGTGCTATACCGTACTCGGAACAACCGAGCGTACATCACAACCATGGGCTTTGATGTCGCCACATTCCATCTCATCCTCACCTCCGGATTCGACCTGGCCTAGAATACCACTCCCATCCCTCGCAACGACGCACCTGGCTCTGGGAAGACACGTCCAGGCGCACGATCCCTTGATGGACCTGGAGCCCTCAGGCTGCTCCTGCATTATCTGAACTCGACCATGCGTGAGATCAGCTTGCAGCAAATCTTTGCATTAATACCTACCACGGTTTCCCGATACATCACGTTTGGTCTCCAACTCCTTCTTGCCACCCTTCGGAGGATTCCCGCGGCTAAAATCCGGTGGCCATCAAATCACGCTGAGTTTGCTGCTCACAACGAATTGATCGTAGCGCGTCATCCTCGCCTGACCGGCGCCTTTGGGAGTCTTGATGGACTCAATCTTGGAAGCCAGACATCGGATAATGAAGAAATTGAGAACACGACATACAACAGATGGCTGTGCGCACATTATGTGAGCTCTGTCCTGGCGTTTTCGCCCCGAGGTGATGAGGTTCCATTCACTCAGTGGCGCATGAAATAGAGAGCTTGTGCCAAGCGGCATGCCGCTTTTTACAAATTCGGCCTGGCAGGCAAATTTTGACACCAGAATGCCAGTAGAGAGTTTTAATGGCCTTAAGTGAAAAAATATAAAAAAGCTGCATGCTGCTTGGGCACAAGCTCTCTAATGAATGACATACAGGGGTCATTTGGACGGCTTCGAATCCCACTGGAGATTGGCAGGGATGCGGAGCGCGGAGATCTCCTCGAGATTTGTTGTCGCCTGAACAACTTGCGGGCCGAGGAGGTAGGAATCAACCAGATCCGGAATGTCTACATGCCGCTATGGAAAGAGACACGCGCAGAAGAGGAGGTATGGATGAATTTTGAGAATATGCTGTTTGGAGACCAACGCCATTCTGATCGAGTTGCGCGCTTCCACAATGTTGCAATTTACGAGTAAACAAGTATATTTACTACTTAGACACACTGATAGGTAGCTAGATGAGAATGTTCAAACGGTAATTAGGAGTGGTCAAATGCAAACAACGTAGTCCAAGAAAAGAGAGTGGGTAATTAGGAGAGTGGGAATGTAAGTATGGAAAGAAAAGAATGTAGGTTGAGGGGTAATTATAAGAGGGAGGTGCGTCCATGAAAGAAGGGTAGTAAGAATGTTCAGATCTCCTCCGACACCTGCCGAGAAACAGCGCCGGCAGTTGACGAACTAGCAACTGGAAGGTCAGCACCCGAGGTAGCTGCGTTGATGGGCAGATGACGACCACCATCGATCTGTTGGCGAGGATGCGAAGGACCGGCTGACGATGAGGAAGTAGTGTAGTGGTAAAAGGGAGAGGAGGGACGAGGGAACAAGGGGTCCCCAAGCGAAGACGAAGCGGGGTTCCAGTTCTCCTTCTCGGACTCGTCGTCGGGGGATTCGCCGTCTGTGATCCATTGAGTGCAAGCTCCGCCGTCAGGATAAACCCGCTCACAGCGAATTTTGCCTCCATGGCGGACGAGCTCGGGATAGTTGTCCGCAATGTATCTCGAACGGCTCGAACGGCGGCGCTTGGGCTTGGCCACAACACCACCACCCGCAAAACTATGCCCGTACATCTCCAGCTTGAACTCTGCCCGGTCACAGGCACGCCGCACGGACGCCAGCTCATTCCGAAGGCCATCGTTCGCAGTCTGGGCGTCCCGAAGCTGCTGCGTAAGAGTGAGGAGCTGGGTGGTCTGGAAAGAGCGCTGGCTGCGCTCTTCCTGTCGGGACCGCTGAGCATCGGGGTCGAAGGTTTTTGCAAGCTTAGTGACAAGCTCTGGTGCATTCATGCGCGAGTTTCGCCGAGCAGGAGGGGTAGGTGCACGACGGGCGATCGCAGTGTGGATTTTGGTGGATGGACGTTCAAGAACTTCGATGCTGCCATCGGAGGAAGCGTCGCTGTCGCTATCATCGTCGTTATCGCTGAGCTCGCGAGTTCCGGCGCGCTCGTTGATCAGGCGCTCGACATGATGGGCCCGCTTGATTTCGGGAGGACACGACGCGTCGCCAGTGGGCTTCTTGGTCTTGAGGAGCTGTTGCACGCGAATGCGATAAGTAAATAAGAATGAAGGATGAAAAATCAAGTCGCACCAGTTTATACTTGGTCTCCAGCGATTTCGCGTCCCGCTCCGGTCGGTTTGATTTGCGCGCGCACTTGTTGTATCGTTTGGTGACTTTCTTCCAGCCTTTCTGCCCCATGGGAAGGACTTTCCCGGCAATGTCGAGCAGTTTGTTGACGTCGCGGCTGACGAAATTGGATGAGCCTTTCGGACGTCCACGCTGCTTGGTCGGGGGTGGGGCTGCATCGCTGTCGACTTCGGAATCGGAGGATCGTGCACGTTTCTTCCCCTTTTGACGAGCACCGCCAACCTTGGTCGCAGCCTTGAGGCCACGGGATTTAGCGATGGTGGCTGGGTCGGGGCGATGCTCGCCAAGGGGCGGGGGGAGGAGCGCGGGATCGATCAGGGTTGGATACGCATTGTTGGAAGCCGATCCGTGAGCAGGGCCCGCTGAAGAGGCGAACCCAGGTGGGAGGTTGTAAGACTGCCGAGCAGGTATGTCAGTAAATGCGCAATGTCGACATGTAAAGCACTCGTACCTGCACTCCGAATTGGTCTGCCGTGCCAGGGTGCGAAGGAAGAGCAGGCTGTTGCTGGTTGGTTGACATCAACACAAATTCGCCGAAGTGACAAGATATAACATACGAAGTGCAAGCTCGGGGCCCAATTTCCATCCTTGTCGCAAAGCCAGGGTCTCCTGCTGGGATCGTACTGAATGCTGGGAAAGCTAGCGGCAGCCACAGAAGGCTGAGCTGAGGGAGGACCCGTCTGCGTGGATGGAGGTCCGCCAATCTGTCCAGGTGGCGGAGGAGCACCGTTGAACGGAGAGAAGTTGAGATCTGACATCTAAAATAGAAGCGGAAAGAGAAAGGAATGTGGAGAACGAGTGGGAAAACTTGAACGAAGGAAGAGCGAATCCTGTCCCGTGCTTTAAAGCATATTGCCGAATGGCTCAGCGGCAAGGCATCGGACTCGGATGCAGTGAAACATTTAGACTTTGGTCGTTGAGAGGGTTACTGCGTGCAGCTGCCAGATTGTCGAGTGATAAGGAGACTCGATTGCGACACACCGTACAGCCCTACAAAATTTGGGCCTCCAATTTACTTCCTGGGCAAGCGGCATTGGAGCCGTACGACAGCGTCGGGCCGTCGGCGAGACCGGGGTTTAAGGGACAGATTAAGGTCCAACTGGGGGCAAATCGAAGGCGAATTGATTTTCATCCACTTGTGGATACACGCAAGGTCAAAGAATATACGCGCGAGCCCGACGCGGTGTAGAGAGAGAAGTGTGATGGGTGACATTCAATGTGACATACATCCAAAAGTGGAAGAAGATCAACAGATCAACGCAGGACGGGCCGTGCTTGCGTTCTCAATTTGGTCGGTTGGTTCGGAGAAATGGCCTAATCTGTTTATTCGACAAGGGTATAATCTAGAGAGGGGGTAGGGACCCCCACTTCAGATTATAATTAATTAAGCTCTATACGAGGGTCCGAAACGGAAATTCTCAGATCCAAGTCCGACGGGGTCCTGACAGATCCCTCGGCTTCTCGGCAAAATGACCGAAAAATATTCCAGGGAATTTTCGAATGCTTATGGGAAGTCACCCATTAGTGCACACTCTCCAATCCATAATCCCACGAATACAATCAGCCAAATCTCAAGACTAAACCAATTTAATGGGCTTGGAGCTGCTTGAGGATCAGAATGAGAGTCAGGGAGAAGAGAAGGAATAATCCAAATATCTGGATTGAATCTGGGTCAATTTTTTGGAGCAAATTTGGAGTAGGTGCACGGTTTCCAAACGCGAACTCAAAGATGGCCCGTGCACATCAGAGACCAAACAAGCGCAATGTTGGTGGACCCACATTTCTCGTCGTCTCTCTCCTCCACTCACCCACCCACCAACAAGATTCGCGAGCAAGTCTGGCTCTCCCTCGGCTTGTCCCCATTCTCAATTGCAATGAAATCGCTCTCAAGCCATCCTCAAAGCCGCCCTTAAGTTGATCACGACTCCTCGTCTCACCAAAGTCAATTCTCAGATCTCCAATGCCTCAACGCCCAAGACTTATACAACTTCGCTCAAGCACGTTCAATTGATTCATATTTCAAGGTCCTCAGTTCCCTTCAAGTGCCGAATGCAAGTCTCCCTGTTCTTTCAAGCCTTACATTGTCACTCCTCCGCAAGACTGATCGTTTATGACGTCAATTCCTTCGAAATATCCAGGGTCTTGATTGGTGAAAGGAACCTCGTCGAAGCCATAGTGAGTTGATTTCGTTGCTGCTCGCTCCATCATTGACGCTGTTCTAGATTCTTACCTCGCTAGGTTCCCCTCCCCTTGCCGGGCAGACGTCACGGCCAGGCTCGCTCGACATCGTCGAGCTCTCGAACCTCATTATATCGGGACTGAAGGTCCGAGTCAAGGTTGATCTTCGTCTGCGGGCGTGTGGCTGTTTTGGTCTGTCCTTCATCCATTGTATGATTTCCGGTTGGCTTACTGATTTTTTACAGCGTAAGCTCATCACGGAGACCACTGGCCTCAAGTATTGGGGTGCCGTTGATACGAAACTCGCCGACGTGCGGGCCACACACCCGAATCCTGCTAAACAATCCAAGTGAGTTCATTTGCTCACCGGATTTGATATGCCTAATTGTGCGGCAGGTGGATCAAACAACGTATCCTCGATCCGGACCTGGTGCGGTACAAGCATGTCGAGTTGGAGGACGTCCTGGTATTCCTGCCGTGCCTGTAGCTGGCCCATCGACGCTGCCTGCTGCCTCGCACGACGACGACGACAGGTGATTCCGTTGGTTGACGAGAGCTCATCGCGCCAGGATGCGAGTAGATATTCATAATGTATACATACGGCACTACCTATTTTATGTATATTCCAATGCTCATTGATCATTTCTTGGATAATGATAGCGTGTCGCTGGGACATCAAACTGCAAATACTGGCAATGTTCTGTACTTTGATTAATCAAATGTTGCTTACGACCTGCAAGCAATATCGGTCTCGATGTTGTGGAAACATCATGTCACCGAAGCCTTGAGGAAGTGACACTTTTTTATTGTGGCAATGTATCCGGCAACATCTGAGGATGACCAAGCCGACATCCAAAAATATCAACCACCAAACATTCACAAAACCTTTCTATCAAACGGCGGTGTACATTGGCAGGTGCAACCCAGTTTGGATATTTCCGAAATATCTGCGCCAATTTCTACGATGTTTCTATACCACTTCATCAGATGTATTTAACTGTGTACTACCTCGAGATTTGTTGGTTTTTCACCTATGCAGAAATGGCGGCGCCACCTGTCGATCAACCTTTCCGAAATGATCGCAACTCTACTTATCTACTACAGACTCTAACACGCAATATGCTATATTGGGCAATTGAATGGTGACACTGACAGGTGCCAACCGGGGAACGTAATCTCAATCTTATCTTAGCTATCACACTGTGACAGTACTGAGTAGTATATACGTCGAATGCCGCATATTGACTTTTTGGGATGTGGAACGTTGCAGTCCAAATTCGGCTACCATGATTATACATGTCCATCCACCCAGATAATCGAAGTAAGTAAAGTGGCAGAACACAAGTATTCTTTCCTCGACCGCCTGCGCCAGATCCAAGTCTGCTTGCTATATGCACGCGGCACAAGACTACTGGCGCCCACCGAAGTCGATGGATTGAAGCATCGGACCACGGAGGGTGATATGCTGTCAGTATGCTGTCGTGAGAGTGATAATAACAGTGTATACATCACGGTTCTGCCCAGTTAAAAGCCTTGCTTTGTTTTGATATTACAGCTTTGCTTGGTGCTACGCGTCGTAGTCACAGTAGTAATATCATACACAACTTGCAAGACAAAATAGTCGACTAAACCATCGCAGGAAAGCTGACATTTAACATCGAAGGGTTCCAGTCGATGTCCGCCTCCCCTTTAACATTGAGCCCGAGTCTCCGGGCAGATGGATTCGCTACCGTTAGGCTCTGCATTTGTTTTTGTTAGATCACTAGGAAGCGCAACAGTTAGCAACTTGAAGGTTGATTTGGTTGTATCGAGTGTCGGGGTGAGATTAAATTAGATTAAACTCGGCCGGAAGTGTTGGGTGGGTGGCTACGTATGTCAGCCAACTTTGCACAAATGTGAAATTGCGTCGTGGAATTCAGCTGGGCAACCCGTCCCTTAAAGCCGTCCTCGTTTCTCCTTGGTTGGTTAGTATCGCTGTTGTGTAACGAACTCCACTATAATATTGAATACAGTAGTATCTTCCTACATACTCTGCTCTACTACAAATTCCCCAACTGCACCAACGCCGGCGGCACATGTTGTACTGCCCTTATTGTAATTTATGATTTGTAGGATGGATGGATCGGTGCCGGATGGGTCACATATAGAGGGTCCGTGAATAAGCCTGGCCACGATTGTGGCAAGGGTATGAACTAGGATAGGAGATCACAAACCTTGACTTTACATGCAGGAGCTGACGACAGTGTTCGCAAATCCTCTTCAGCTTGATTCTTAATTTTTTGGAGAGGATTCACATTCAATTGGATTTTGTTTTCCAGCACCGAGGATCATAGGCATGGGCATGATTGAAGTTTCCAAAGAATAGAATAGAATAAGTAAAAAGGAAGGAGGAGGAGAGCAGGGAAGGGAACATCTACGAGGCCAGCCTTGACTTTGTGCACAATGTTGTTCGCGAATCAGCAGCAGAACATTGGGAATTCGGAGGGGACCACTGGTGATATGAATACTTGAAGATTCCGCGTTTTGAATCCAGGATCTGGGGCTCAGTTTGAGTAGCAAAGAGGAAGAAGGTCCATACCCGACTCCCGAGTTTATAACTGTTGAAACTCCGCAAGTGACTTCGAAGGGGCGGCGTGTCGTGTGTGGCACGGCCTTGTCAAGAAATAATATGCCATCGACCCTCTGGCACGAGCTAGAGTATAGTAGATAATCGTTGAACGTTCAACGTCTTCGCAGTGCCTGTCAGGCTGTGGCTGTCGAGTTCCTGAACAGGATTAAAGTATATCCAGTGGGATAACTTACGGAAATTATATGCCGAAGTTGCGGAAAGATGGCCCGGAGCGGTGAGTGCGGTTTAGAGACTTCACCTTTTCTTGGCACTCAACGGTCTTTCTGCGTAATTTTGGGCAGAGGTGAAATGGAGCGTTGGTATCCAGGCGCTTGATCACGAAGAACAAAGGCACAACAACTTTTAGAGTTACCAAGAATCAGATTCGGAATCGCGCAGACGTTTATATTGCGGTGCGGCGGTGCCTTGGGGTGGAATTTGTCGCCGACAAGCGCTTGAGCCGTTTGAACCAAGAAAACTACGAAACCAATCTGGATACGGAGAAGATGCGAAACATCGACGGAAGAAGGCGGAAGTGAGTTAGCGGGACGAGACGATCATGCCGGTGCGGCAACTTAGTAGAACTTTTATGACATCATGACGATCACCGCGCATCCGACTCGTTCTCTCTCACTGCCACGAATGCAGCTCGATACTTGTTCTGGTGCATGGAAGACTCGGAACCATCGCTCCCAGCAGGGAAAAAGGGAAACGAAGCATTCTGATCAGAGAGACAACTCTCAGTGCGAACTGGACACATCCACTCTGCAATCGCTGGCTCTCCATCGTCCTGGAAGCTCAAACATTGAGCCCGTTGTCTCGATCCCTGAGCACTAGTACTGGGCTTCCGCTGATTAAAGTCCACGGAGGACGCTTGCGTATACCCCTCGCCGCTTTTGAAACGCACGCGAAGATGGCGCAGACAGTGCATACACGACGTAAAGCGCAGCGCCGTGTACATCCCCCTTTCCCCGAATTGTCTCGTTCTAATACGAGCTATACACAGCTCACTACATCTCGACTCTCGTCCACCCCATATCCGAGTATACTAGACGCTCTGTCTTGCAATTCCACGTCCTCTCGTGTGCGCCGCCTCGCTGACGTACCACCCGCACCACCCGTACCGCGTCGCCCTCCAGGTGCACTCCTCCGTGTTACACACTAGCTCTAGCGGACTCAAACTTCGTCTCCAGTCGATTGCCAGGTGCCCCATTGCTGCCTTTCCCTTGTACCTCCCCTCCCGCCCCGCATACATCCCGTACATTCTCTCGAGACAGATCTCGTACATCCACTGTTGGCAGGACGACGGGCGTCCGCTCTTTGCGTCTGCGTTCCTTTAATCGTTGCGAGCTAAGTCGTCCCGCCACACCTTCGTGACGCTGCGTCATGGCCAGACCCTTCCCATCCATTTCGCCTCCATCCCGCTCTCGCTCTCGTGCGAGGGGTGGATGGTTACTAGCTTTGATCCCTGGCGCCCAGTTGTTCGCTGCCATATGTGCGCATGGACTAACTGTTATTGGGGAATGCTCCAGCGCTCTGCGAGACCACGAGGGCATCCCGGGTTCAAGCGAGCGGGATAGGACGACGGTTTACCTCTGTCTTTCACAAGGCGAGTCTACATTTCCTGTCCATCCTCTTCCTTCCATCGTCGTCCTCTTTCTTCCGTCTCTCGTCTTCCTCTTCTTTCCGAATTCGTGGCTGACACTACCTCTTCTTCTCCAGATGCCCGACCTCGACACGATCGAGCGCGGGATCGAGGTGAGGATGTGGGGAGCGACGTGCGCTGGCGCAAGCAGTATAGTAGGGGCGCCGTCGTGGACCGCGGGCAGAGGAGCAGACGCAGCCTGCGCTCCGTGCACTTGGGGAGGGAGGCAATAGGCGCATCGTGCTGTATCGCACTTCCTGCGGGCCTAGCGAACGTCCGTGACGGCGGAGGTAGTAGTGGGCGGCGGCGCGGGGCACATGATATAAAGGTCCGGAAGCACTGGAGGCCGCATCCGTATGTCGCGGCGGAACTGGCTCTTTCTCGTTTCCGTCACTTTTCTGGTTCGCTTCTTCACCGTGAATGCTCAGTCGTTCTTGGTGCTGAATCGATATACCATCCTTTTCTTCCTCAATTTTCTGTGGCCGAACAGGTTACGGAGTCAGCGCGCCTTCCCTTTCAAATTCTTGATCCGACGCCGCTTTCCTGTTTTCATGCCTCAAACATCAAGATTCTCTTCGCGTATTCCCAAATTACAGCCGCTCGGCGCACCTTACCCCACTAGCTCGTGGTTTTCTCATGGTTTCTCAACGGGAATCAGATATCAGAAGTCGTCGCCGTCGTTCCATCATACAGCTTTCGTTGGTTCTCGTCGCGCGTTCTCAGATTACAGCTGCTCGGCGCTCTTTATCCAGTTTTCTCATGGCTTCTCAGCTAACAATTGAAGAATCAGATATCAGAAGTAGGCGCCGTCACTCCGTCATACAGCTTTCATTGATCAGCGCTTGTTTAACGCTGGTCTTCGCTGCTGGGCAAAGCTTAGTCTGGCTGGGCGGCTCATGCTTTCGCTGCCCGCTTACGAGCCAGTTGGAGTTCACGGTATCTCGGTCAAGTGAGATGCTGCAATGAGGAACTGCGGGATTTGGCAGCCATCTGCATCAGATTTCGGGTACATTTCTGTTTCTTTTTGGGGGGCATCTCGAAGATGCGCATAGCGATAATTAACAGCTTGCCGGACGCGTGGGGAAAGTGCGGCAGGATACCACAGCACACCACATTCCCTCCGTTGACCAGCGTTCGTCTAACACTGGTCTTCGCTACTGGTTCATACCGACGCTGCACGCGAAACTAGGGCCCAGCATCTCATGCTTTCTCTGCCCGCTTGCGAGTCAGTTGGAATTGCGCCCCGGTCAAGTGAGGTGTTGCAATGACGGACCACAGGATTTGGCAGCCATCTGCATCAGATTCTGGGATGTTTCTTTGTCTTTTCTTGGGGCATCTCGAAGGCGCACACAGCAATCTTTAACAGCTTTCTGGACCTGTGGGAAAGTGCGGGAAGAAGGATGCCACAGCACACCACGTTCCTCCTGCTTCCTCCGGCCGTTCGATATATTGTCGAGAATGCGTCGCACTCGATCCACCAGACTCACCTCGGATGCGTTCGCTACAACGAAGCTAACCCTCAACGCAATCCAAGCGTCTACAGACGCCTTTCCCCCACTCAAATCTGTTGTATCGGCGGTTATTGTGATCTTGGAGCTGAGCGAGGTGAGCTTTCGCAGCAGGCTCTTTTTGTGGGTTGACGAACAATTGTATCGCCCGTGCAGAAACCCAAGTCGAATAAGAAGGGATGCGAGCGCATCGCACACCGCTCCGCACAACTTGTGCAGGATATTTGGAGACAAACGAAGGATTTTAATGTCGCGCTCCCAGCGGAGGTAGAGAGAAGTGTTGCCGAGATCGAAACGTATCTGCCTGCTTCTTCCACTTGCCTTTTTAAATATTAACTTGGCCGATGCAGGCTATTCAACGAGATTGAAGGATTCTTCAGTGGGCTCGAAAAAGAGAACCTTTGGGAACGAATCGCTCGCCAAGATCGTAACAAAAGCCAAGTCGAGGAGTATGGAAGATTACTGGACGAGGCGATGTTGCATTTCAGTGTACGTTCATCCCTAATGTTAACCTAGCAAGTGCGCTGAAATTTCGATTCCAGGTCAACCTGGAATTGAGCATACATCGTTTACATGTGGAATCACATCGGTTACATCTGCAATCCGCTACCGCCGACCAGAAGAGGCACGCCGCTGACCGAACAAGGCACGCCGCCGTGCTGGCCGTGTCGCAGATGAGTGAATCTGAGCGCCTGGTGCGTCAAATATCAATTGTTGCTTTATCACTCATTTACGAGCTACCTCTGGCAGCAGCTTCTTACACAAATACGCGGTAGAGTGCTGTTCGTTCATGTGGGATTCGTATCTGACTCTGAGATCTAGGGGAGGTCCATATGGGGAAATATGTGCCGACGTCTTTTTTTATTTATTTAGATCACCACAGATTTGCAACCTACAGAAGTCTTGACCGTAATAGGCTGGGCAATTGAACGGTGACACTGACAGGTGCCAACCGGGGAACGTAATCTCAATCTTATCTTATCTACCCACACTGTGACAGTATATACGTCAAAAATCGCATGTTTACTTTTTTGGACGTACGAAGTTCGAGTCCAAAATCGGCTACAATAGTTATATGTGTCCATCCATCCAGAAAATCAAAGGTAAAGTAGCAGAACGCAAGTCTCTTCCCCACCGCCTGCGCAAGATCTAAATCGGCTCGCCACGCACGCGACACAAGAGCTACTGGTGCCTAGGAAAATTGAATTGAAGCGTCGCTACGCGGAAAGTGATATTCTGTCCGGATGATGTTATGATAGTGATAATAATAGTATATGCATTACAGCTAGTAGTAGAGCTGCACAACAGCGGAGCTAACCTACCAAGGAGAAAAAGGGACGGACTCCCGAGACTAAATTATAAGACGTAACTTTACGTCTGTGAAAAGGTGGAATGCCTGACATGCGTAGCCCCCAATTGCAACACTTCAAGGGGACAGTAATCTAATCTAACCTCATCACTCGATAAACCCCCAATGTTGCGCTCCGTAGTGATCTAAAAGCATAAATCCAGCGTGTACTGGGAGCTTGAGAATAGCTAATCCGCCGCCCTCGAACTCGGAATTGGTTTTAAGGGGAGGCGGACATCGTTCAGTTCACCCAGCCTTTCAAATTTACAGAAATGCCAGCTTTTGTGCGATATTTAGTCGACTATATTGTCTTTCGAGTTGTGTATTACTACCGTGACTACATCTCCATTTTATTTTGATCACCAAGCAAAGCTGAAGTCGGTCAAAACCAAGCATGGCTGTTAACCGGGCAAACTATAATATTGACTATCCTCCTACTGAGTCTGCTCTGCTACAAATGTAAACCATCACCCGGCGGCATGTTGTATCGTAATTCAGGGTTTACATATACTTACGATGGATGGATAGATGGGGATATACTCCGAGTTACAATTTGTAGGATGGATGGGCTTTGTTGGACTCCGCGCTGATGACGGATGACCACAGGTAGAGTGTCCGAAAATAAACTTGAATCATTAATCTCGCCGCACGATTCGGTAAGGATATGAACTAGGATAGGAGATGACAAACCTTTACTTTACATGCAGGAGTTGATGGCAGCCTGTTTCGCAAATCCTCCTCAGCTTGATTCTTAATTTTTTGGAGGGGACTCACATTCATTTGGATTTTCTCAGCGCCGGTGATCATGGGCATGGGCATGGGCATGAGACGAGGATTAAAGTTTCCAAAGAATAGAGTAGAATAGAATAAGTAAAAAGGAAGGAGCAGAACAAAAAGAGGAGGAGGGCAGGGAAGGGAACATCTACAAGGCCAGCATTGACTGTGTGCACAACGTTGTTCGCGAATCAGCAGCAGAACATTGGGAATTCGGTGGGGACCACTGGTGATATGAATACTTGAAGGTTCCGCGTTTTGAATCTAGGGTTCAGGGCTCAGTTTGAGTAGTGAAGAGGAAGAAGGTCCATACCCGACTCCAGAGTTTATAACTGTTGAAACTCCACAAGTGACTTCGAAGGGGCG
This sequence comes from Mycena capillaripes, assembly GCA_029204075.1. Lineage (NCBI taxonomy): Eukaryota > Fungi > Basidiomycota > Agaricomycetes > Agaricales > Mycenaceae > Mycena > Mycena capillaripes. The sequence continues at coordinate 1,863,167 of JARHKZ010000019.1, read as the reverse complement.
TCTGTCGTGTCTGGCGCGGCCTTGTCTTGAAGAAATAATATGCCATCGAGTCTCTGGTACGAGCTTGAGTCTTGTAGATAATCTTTGATCGTTCAACGTCTCTGCAGTGCCTGTCGGGCTGTGGCTGTCGAGCTCCTGATCGGGATTAAAGTATGGGAAATTATATGCCGAAGTTGCGGAAAGATGGCTCAGAGCCAGTGCGGTTAAGAGACCTGACCTTTTCTTAGCACTCGACGGTCTTTCTGCGGAACTTTTTGCAGATGCGAGATCGAGCGTTGAAATCCAGGCCCTTGACCACGAAGAACGAAGGCATTGCAATTTTAGCGTAGTCGTCAAGTTCCAAGGATCAGATTCGGAATCGCGCAGGCGTTTATATTGCGGTGCGGTGGTGCCTTGGGGTGGAATTTTGTCGCCGACAAGCACTTGAGCTGTTTGAACGACAAAAATACGAACCCAAATTGCGGAGAAGATGGGGAACATCGACGGAAGAGAGCGGAAGTGAGTTAGCGGGACGAGAACGATCATGCCGGTGCGGCAACTTAGAACTTTGATGACATCACGACGATCACAGCTCATCCGAATCGTTCTCTCTCACTGCCACGAATGCAGCTCGATACTTGTTCTTTGCTTGTTCTGGCGCATGAAAGACGCGAAACCATCGCTCATGCAGGGAAAAGAGGGAACGAAGCATTCTGATCAGACAAACGATTCCCAGTGCGAACTGGACATGGCATCCACGCTGCAAACGCTGGCTCTGCATCTTCCTGGAACCATTGACTCCCTGTTGTCTCGATGCCTGAGCGCTAGTACTGGTCCCTGGACATCCGCTGATTCCACTACACGGAGGGCGCTTGCGTGTACCCCCTCGCCGCTCTTGAAACACACCGCGAAGAGGGCGGACACTGCATAGTATACGAGGTAAAGCGCCACGCCGCGTACATCTCTCTTTCCCCGAATTGCACCGTTCTAATACGAACTATACGTAGCTCCTCACATCCCGTCCACCTATACTAGAGGCTGGGTGGCACTCCGTCGTGCAATTCCACGTCCATGTCGGGTTGCAAACCAGCTAGCTCCAGCTGACCTGCTCTTTGTCTTCGGTAGATCTCCTCGCACTCCATCGCTGCCGTTCTCTTATACCGCTTCGCATAAATCCTCCCGTACATCTTCTCGTCGCTCGAGACAGGCAGAAGCCGCTTCGAGATAAAGCTCGTACATACGCTGTCGGCAGCACGTCGTGTGTTCGCTCTTTGTGTCATACCTCCTTTCCTCGTTGCGAGCCAACTCGTCCCAAAGAAGTCCCGCCACACCCTCATAACGCCGCGCCATAGTCCCATCCATCTCGCTCTCGTGCGTGGGGTGGATGGTGACCAGCTTTCCTCCCTTGCGCCAAGTAGTCTGCTGCCATACGTGCGCATGGACTGACTGTTGTCGGGCAATCCCATTAATACCTACTCTAGCACTCGAGACCACGAAGGCATCCCGGGCCCAAGCGAGCGGGATCGGGCCGCGGCACGTCTCTTTGGCGAGGCGGGTCAACATTCTCTTTCTATCCTCTTCCTTCCCTCGTCGCCCTCTTTCTTCTTCTTTCCCTCATCTTTCCGGATCCGTGGCTGACACTACCTCTTCTTCGCCAGATGTTCGACCTCCATCACTGTGCTCCACCACCTCGCATCGATATTATAACCTTCCCCACCCCACCCAACCCGAGTACGTCCTTTCATCTATACATATCCCACTTGACTCGCGCTGTGTCCACACCTCCACCACTCGACTCCTCGATCTGGTCTTCGGCGGGACGACTCGGCGTGGAGGTGAAGACTGGGGGGGTGGGGGGGGGAGCGATGTGCGCTTGCGCAAGCAGTATGCAAGGGGCGTCGTCGTGGACCGCGGGCAGAGCAGCAGACGCAGCCTGCGCTCCGTGCACTGGGAGGGAGACAATAGGCGCATCGTGGTGCTGCGTCGCGCCTCCTACCGAGCAGCAGACGCAGACGCGGGGGCGCATGAGCGGGGCTAGCGAACGTCGGCGTGGGCGTCGGCGTCGAGCAGATATAGTGATCGGGAAGCACTTGAGGCCGCATCCGTATGTCGCGGTGTAGAAGATGGGGTTGTCCCGTAGAGGAACAGCGGAGAGCTGGTTGTGCGAGTGTCTGCTAAGTAGCCGTAGAGGAAGTGTGATCAACCCCAGTGATAATAAAATACTCAGCTCTCAAAATACTCTCGACTCGTTACTCGAGCTCGCTTGATCCAACTCTGAGGACTCTCTTGACTCAATTTGTGCTCAGATACTCGATGATGGTGCTGGTAAGAGGAAGAAGGGAAAAGTCCCCTCCTGATCGATTTGACAACCAATATAACTACGATCGGGATGGCTGAAACGCGTGCTTTTGCGTCACCAGAGCCCAGATGCGGCCAGACCGGCCCAGACGTCAAATACAAGCGAGGCGGGTAAGTAAGAGTCCATGAAAATAAGGAAGGAAAAATCTGCAAGCTAATCGCACCGTTTGAACAACAACCAACCGGGCAATGCGCAAAGACGGAATAGTGAGACACATCTGCCGCCTCAGATGCTGTTGCTGGGTGGCCCAGACCCTCGACTCGTCAATCCCCAGCGCACACTGAGCTGGCCGTGTTCTCCAGGTGAGACTTCGCCTTTGGACGTACATGTGCATAGGACGTCAGGAAAAATAAAGTGGAGGATGAGATACGTGGAGGAAATGATGAGGAATAAATATAATTAATTACTCGCCAGCCGAACCATTCCAACGAGGATATAACGCGGTTGCACGTGAGGATCAAACTCGACAACGCGATCACATGATCTCTTGATGCGCGTGAGTTTCGTGCATCGCGTGGGCATAGAAGTCGGAACCGAGGACAGCAAAGTAGAACTGAATAGAAACGGAGGGGGAATGAAACAAGTGAGTAGTGTCAGGTGGAGGAGAGAGGCATGGAGGAGGTGGTCGCTAACGCCCGAGAAGGAACACAACGCTAACACAGTGATCTGCATGAGCGATGTACGTGCCTATTGGCACTTCCACAGCGGTGGAACTGGCTGTCACTTTTCTTGGCTTTCTTCAGCATGAATGGTATGGTCGCTCTTGGTGCTGAATAGATATAATATTCAATCTTTTCGACCCTGGGACAGGAACACCGTCTTTGGATTTCGGAGTCGGCAGTGGGCACGCCTTTCTGATCCTTGATCGGACGCTTTCCTGACGCACATCAAGATTCTCATCGCGCGTTCTCAAATTGCAGCTGCTCAGAGCATTTTACCCCATTATCTCGAGGTTTTCTCATGGTTTTTCAGCAAAGAATCGGGGAATCAAACATCAGAAGACACTCCATCATACAGCTTTCGGTGGTTCTAGTCGCGCGTTCTCAAATTACAACTGCTCGGCGCTTTTTATCCAGTTTTCTCGTGGCTTCTCGGCTAACAATTGAGGAATCAGATATCAGAAGTAGGCGCCGTCACTCCGTCATACAGCTTTCATTGACCAGCACTTGTTTAACACTGGTCTTCGTTGCTGGGCAAAGCTTAGGGCTGGGCGGCTAATGCTTTTGCTGCCCGCTTGCGAGCTAGTTGGAGTTGTGCCCCGGTCAAGTTAGGCGCTGCAATGACGGACCACGGGATTTGGCAGCCATCTGCATCACATTTCGGAGGTTTATCTTTCTTTTTGGGGGCGTCTCGAAGACGCGCACAGCAATCTTTAACACCTTTCTGGACCAGTGGGAAAGTGGGTGCAGACGGATAGTACAGCACTCTACCTTTCTCCTCCTTCCTCCTGCCGTTCGATATGTTGTCTAGAATGCGTCGTAGTCGGTCCACCAGACTCGCCTCGGATGCGTTAGCTGCCACGAAGCTCGCCCTCAACGCAATCCAAGCGTCTACGGACGCCTTTCCCCCACTCAAATCTGTTGTGTTGGCGGTTATTGTGATTTTGGAGCTGAGCGAGGTGAGGCTTTGACTCTAACAGACTCTTTTTTGTTTGCTAACGAAAGATTGTATCGCCCGTTCAGAGACCCAAGTCGAATAAGAAGGGATGCGAGCACATCGCACATCGCTCCGCACAACTTGTGCAGGATATTTGGAGACAAACCAAGGATTTTAATGTCGCACTCCCAGCGGAGGTGGAGAGAAGCGTTGCTGAGATTGAAACGTATGTTTGCGCCTGCTTCATCCATTTAGATTTTTTGGATATTGACTTGCCCAATGCAGGCTATTCAAAGAGATTGAGAAATTCTTCAATGGGCTCGAAAAAGAGAGCCGTTGGGAACGATTTGCTAGCCAAGATACTAACAAAATCCAGGTCGAGGAGTATGGAAGATTACTCGACGAGGCGATGTTGCATTTCAGTGCACGTTCATCCCTAATGTTAACCTAGCAAGTGCGCTGAAATTTCGATTCCAGGTCAACCTGGAATTGAGCATACATCGTTTACATGTGGAATCACATCGGTTACATCTGCAATCCGCTACCGCCGACCAGAAGAGGCACGCCGCTGACCGAACAAGGCACGCCGCCATTTCAGTGTACGTTCCTCCATTAATGTTAACCTAGCGAGTGTGCTGAAATTTTGATATCAAGATCAACCTAGAATTGAGCATATATCGGTTACATCTGGAATTTACTGTCGCCGACCAGAAGAGGCACGCTGCTATTCTGACCTCCTACCGGAAGAGGCACGCCGCTATGCTGGCGGCCGACCGGAAGAGGCACATCGCTGTGCTGGCTGTCTCGCAAATGAGTGAATCTGAGCGCCTGGTGCGTCGAACATGTATTATGCTTTTACCGCTAATTTACGAGCTTCCTCTGGCAGCAGCTTCTTACACAAATACGCGTTAGAGTGCTGTCCGTTCATGTGGGATTCGTATCTGACTCTGAGATCTAGGGGACATTCATATGGGGAAATATGTGCTGGCATCTTTTTTTTTTAGACCTCAGTTTGGCGTGACAGGCATCTAATACTCACAGGTGCCAACCGGGGAACGTAATCTTAATCTTATCTTAGCTATCACACTGTGACAGTACTGAGTAATATATAAGTCAAATGTCGCATATTTACTTTCTTGGATGTAAAACGTCGGAATCCAAAATCGGCCACTATGATTATACATGGCCATCCACCCAGATAATCAAAGGTAAAATGGCAGAACGCAAGTATTCTTTCCTCCACCGCCTGCGCAAGATCTAAATCGCTCGCCACTCACGCGACACAAGAGCTACTGGCGCCTAAGAAAATTGAATTCACGTGCCGTCCGGATGATGTTATGATAGTGATAACAAGATGTGCCTGCGCTTCGCTCCGGCGGTGAATACACACAACTCCCACTGTTGTTAAATAGAGATTTATCGAAATTAGAGTCGGGATTGATTTTAATCAAATAGCGCGGCTATGACAATGCATGTACTGGTGCGACGAAATGTCAGATGGTTCCCCGGCCTATACCTGAGGACTCGGAGAGTGCGAACAAAGTTCAAAATGCACAAACGTAGCGAGCGGGAAAATAGAATTCCAAATGAAGCTCCCACCGGGAGAGTAAGCGCTTCAAGCTGGGGCGAGTCGATAATCTGTCCAATGCGATCCACGCAAAGTGCCGCCCCGGCCACTCGGAGAAGGAGTGCTATTCGTTAGATAATGGAGGCCCGTCAGCAAAGCTATGATAGATTGACCCATATAAAGAAACGTACATTTGAAACCAGATGGCGTCGGCGCTCCAGCGTCAACCACCGGCCACCGGCCACTGTTTTGCTGTGTACTGCTTTCAAGCGCGGGAAATGAGGGTGTGCCCCACATCGTCTGAGATTGCAATTCAGATTAACTGCAGAAAACCGCAGAAGAAGGGAAGAAAAGCTGCACCGTAGGGAAACTGAACAATTGAGCTGAAGGAACTTTGCCAATATTGAATGATGAACCACGGATTGATCCTGCTGACGGAGAGCTGCGAGAATAACCGGGTGATTGAATTAATGCAGTGACTTGAGGAGGGAATCTTCAGCCGGAGAACTTGTTGAAAAGAGACCCAATTGATCGCAAGCTTGACGTGGGACTCCCCTTGAGCATTGGATAACCAGGTTCTAGTATGATTTGTCGCTGAATGTCTAGAAAACGAGGATCACAGTTCAGCTTGAGGAAGTTTGAGAGCAGATCACGGCAGTGTTGCGTCGAAAAAGCATGCACAGATGATGGTGGGGAATGAAGGGAGGAAGCACGGGAAGACGGAGCGGTGTAGTCTTTTTATGTGAAACTCTACGTGGCCGCAGTATGGAAGGTCCGAAGGCTGTTGTTTTACGAGATCTCCCTGTCTTTCCCAAAAATCCCGATTCGGCCTTGATTCCACAGCTTTTTCTCGGCTTCAGTGGGAACGACTACAGACCAATACAGGCATCTGGCGAGATGGCCTCTTATTTTAGTTATCTGCTAGATTCAAAGCTCCGAAGTGTTCAAGCTTCATCGGATAGTTCTCAAACTGTGCAAAAGTCCCGGATCTTGTCTGACTTCACCGCGGAGAGATCTGGAACTGGGGCCGGGTGGGAGCGATTGCATGCATCTGGTTAGACTGATTCTCGGGGCTGTCCATCTGTTATTCAAATCGTAGGCCATTTGATGCCGAAAGTAAGTAGAGTGCGAGAGAGAAATGAATGGGGATAGACCTTATGGGGTGAGCCCAAAGACATGCAAACAAAAGCCGGTCATTTCGTTAAAGAAACGGTAGATAATGTACAAGACATGCCTTCGCTTCGCTCCGGCATATGCGGCATGATCGAAACAGTGGATGCCATGCTTCTGGGTTCCCTTTATATGTTGAGCCGTCCGGGTCACCACTCGTGCCAAGGACAACGAATTAAAATTTTATTACATGAATGCAGATAGACTACTAAACAGCCTATATGAGTAAGTTAGAATTGCTTCGGAAGTTCCAACATGCAAATGGCGCGCAGAACAATTAAATTGGTACTGTATGTGCAGTGGATTCCTGGAGTCGTTCCACTGTCACTTGAGGTTCGAGAAACACGGCCGAGGAGTCGTACCTTCCCAGAATGGCCAAAAATACAATTAAGAAACATAAATTGGCGTATCCTAACGGGTGTAATAGTTCATAAGTCACCATGATGTGCCTACACCAAGGGGATCATATGACAGGGCCGTGAATCGTGAACTGAATGCATTCTACAGAAAGGTCATAATTTTATCGTGCTGGCGTGCACCTCGATCAGATTCAACTCTAGATGTAGAGCCAATAAAGATCACACCTCGTACGATTCGCGGAAAGGGCCAGTCTCAAAAAGAACCTTTCAGAGTAAATCACAGTCCCGCTTGACTGCAACGAAGGAATACTGACTGGATATTAATTCATGCGATCGGCAGTCTATCCCCAGAGTGGCATGAGAACTGGAAGGATAGAACATAAAAGCCGACACACCACATTTTTGTCTCCCATGCTTCGCTAATTGTCGACTGAGGCAAATTCAGTTGTGCGTTGCAGGGAAAGAGGTGGGACAGGAAAGGTACGAAAGATGTGGCAAAGCCTCACCTTTGAACACCTGAGTCGTCCTGTTGACCGATCACGATGTGAGCATTATTCCGGCATTCAAGTTTTGACAGGGATACTGTAGCTGGGAGTCAAGTTCAACACCGCTGCATAATACACAAATTTGGGTGTTCCATGGAGGAGCGAAACTAGTACATACCAATACCGCTGCAATGCGAACACCATTTCTAACTTAAACCCACGTAAAAGAAGGGAAAATAAAGCCTTCAGAGTGTTAGATAGAGTAGCTCATTTGGGCACGACGGTGCGGTGGACAATTATGTATTGCAGGATGAAATATACAGGTACCGCTGACGATGGATCGAACCCGTTCCCGAGTTACGGGCACGAAACGTACGTACCTTTAATCGAATAGTGGTTCGCCACCTGATGGCTCAAGATCGCGTGTGCCTCTTCCGGGAGCGCCTTCACTTTGACACCTCTAGAAGCAAATCACAAATATTGACCCACATGCACCGATGAAAATGAGCAACACACGTACACACAATATCAACCGCTTGCGTCTTCAAGAGGCGGCTGTTCCAAAACAAAATGAATAATCAATAATACCTCAAACAAAGGGCAGAGCAAGACGCACGCCGCATCGTCTGGACACTGCTCCGCTAGAAGACTCGCGGCAACGAGCAACGGCCGCTCGTGCGCTCGTGCGTGCTTGAGCTCGTTGTCAATCGGCCCGTGCTCCACCAGCGACATCGCAAATTCTGAAAAAAGGGTGCATGAGCGAGAGCGTAGCGTGTGGGGGATGCAGAAACAGAATGACGATGAACGATACACGGGGAGGCGACATAAGAATAGATGTACGGAATGCATGAATGCCCGCCAGGGACGTTGACCGATACCTTGATGTTCACGCTCCCTTCCTTGCCCTGGAGTCGTGAATCAGATGAGCCGGTGTCACCCACGCACGTCTGCCCGAAGTACTCCTCCAAGACGCTTCCACCTTCGTCGATGCTGCATAAAATGAGCAGGGATTGATAGAGAGCGAGCGATAACGCACATGACAAAGACCTCGAGATGCGATGCCATCCGGCCGTGAGCAATTCAGCGAAAGCGGAAGGCTCGGCGACGCTTAAATAGGAAAGTCAGCGTGTATTCGGCAACTAAAGATGAGCCAGACGATCATAGGCCGCAGTGTATTTATTCCTTCCGTAACCTCACGGCCCCACACCCACCCCAGCTCGTCTGGGTGGCCCGGGAATGGCGGGTGCGTCCAGCGCACAACAGTTTCGGCTGGAACCAGAATGGTGTTTCGATGCGCCATGAGGAAACAGCGCTGAAACCTATTCTCACCATCGTCGGGAGGAGTTTGATCGAGATCTCAGAACATGCGACAGACCAGTGGGAAGATTGAAAGCACTGCAGATGAAGAGAACTGAACCTAGAGTCAGCAGAGGACGCGAGGAAGAATGGCGGTGTCGTAGCGATGATGGGGGAAGGAAAGGAAGGTGATTGATTGGATGTACAGCTGCTCTTTAAGTGGGGCTTAAACGCACTAAACCTGGCCGCGGCATTGATGGAGTTCACGAAATCCACGCGTCATAGCACAGCGCTTGCTAAAGGCGCCCGAAGTTAAACTGTGATGTTCAAAAAATAAACGCCTCGAAGCGACCAAGACAATGGACTGCAGGCACCGAGGGAAAAAAAGCATGAATTTGGGAATAACAAACAGATACAATGTGATTCGAGGCATCTGCTTAGGATACGAGTAATGCATTCCAGCTTTTCCGGTTTAACAGCCATGCTTGGTTTTGACCGACTACAGCTTTACTTGGTGATCAACAAAAAAAAAAACGAGTTGTAGTCACGGTAGTAATACACAATTCGAAAGACAATATAGTCGACTAAACATCGCACAAAAGCTGGCATTGATGTACATAAATTCGAAAAGTTGGGTGAACTGAACGTTGTCCGCCTCCCCTTAAAACCAATCCCGAGTCCGAGGGTGGCTGATTAGCTATGTTGCGGTTCGTATCAAGATGCTTGATCATAGAGAACGAAGGCACTACCATTTTAGAGTAAGTAGTTGTCAAGTTACCAAGATTCGGAATCGTGCATGCATTTATATTGCGGTGCTACCTGGTGGTGGAAATTTGTCGCCGACCAGCACTTGAGTCGTTTGAACGAGAAAATCAAACAAAATTGGATGAGAAGATGCGGAACATCGACGGAAGAGAGCGGAAGAGAGTCAGCGGGATGAGACGATCATGCCGGTGCGGCAAGAACCTTGATGACATCATGACGATCACCGCTTATCCGAATCGTTCTCCCTCACTGCCACGGATGCAGCTCGATACTTGTTCAAGTGCATGGAAGACTTGAAACCATCGCTCGTAGTAGGAAACACGGGCAACGAAGCATTCTGAATCGTCCTGCAACCTCAAAACCCGTTGTCTCAATGCCTAAGCACTAGTACTACTAGTCGGCGTCCGCTGAAACACAGAGGGCGCTTGCGTCCAATACCTCGCCGCTTTTGAAACGCACCCACGACTTGATTTTGAAGCGCCGCGCTGCGTACGTCCTTCTTTCCGCTCACAACTCGTCCTAATCGTATTGTTCTAATACGAGCTATACACAGCTCCTCACATTTCCGCTCTCTTCCACGCAGATCCGAGTGTACTAGACGCTCCTTCATGTAATTCCGCGTCCCCTCGGTGCGCACCCCTTCGCTGACGTGCCATCCGCACTACCCGTACCGCGTCGCCCTCCAGGTGCGCTCTTCCGTGTCAGTTTCCTTACTAGCTAGATCCAGCTGAACTGACCTTGGTCTCCAGATTTGCCTCGCGCCCTATCGCTGCCTTTCCCTTGTGTCTTCCCTTCCATTGTAAACAGAAGCTGCTTCGAGCCAAGCCTCATACATACGCTGTTGGCAAGACGACGTGCGTCAGCTCTTCGTGTCTGCCTTCCTTTCCCAGCTGCGAGCCAATTCGTCCCGAAGAAGTCCCGCCCCGCCTTAATGACGGCGCGCCATGGCCAGATACCTCCCATCCATCTCGCGCCCGTCCCGCTCTCTCGTGCCTGGGGTGGATGGTGTCTGTCTTTGCTCCCTTGCGCCGATTAGTCCGCTGCCATAAGCGCGCGTGGACCGATGTTTCATCGGGGATTCCTATAACACCTGCTCTAGCGCTCTGCGAGACCCCGAGGGCAGCCAAGCGGGAGGGATGGGGCCGCGGTACCTCTCTCTTTTGCGAGGCGAGTCTACACTCCCTTTCCATCCTCGTCTCTTCGTTCCCTCGTCGTCCTTTTCTTCTTCCTTCTCTTCTACCACGCTCTACCATATACATAACCTTCTCCACCCCACCCAACCCGAGTACGTCCCTACATCTATACATATCCCACTTGCAGCATTGATTCGCCCCTACAGCTGTGTCCCCACCTCCACCACCACCCACTCGACTCCCCGATCTGGTCTTCGGCGGGACGACTCGGCGAGTCGAGGTGAGGATGTGGGGAGCGACGTACGCTGGCGTAAGCAGTATAGTAGGGGTGTCGCCGTGGAACGCTGGCAGAGCAGCGGACGCAGCCTAAGGGCGCGGTGTGTGCTCTGTACACTGGCAGTCGGGGCATCGTGGTGCTGTGTCGCACCTCCTGCCGAGCAGCGGACGCAGAAGCAGACGCGGGGTGCGTGGGCTGGGCTAGCGTACAATCGCGGCGGCGAGGTGGTGGGGCGGCGGTGTGGGGTGGAGACTGCATCCGTATGTCCAGGACCCGGTGGAACTGGCTCCTTCTCGTTTCGGTCACTTTTGGCTTCTTCAGCATGAATGCTCAGTCGCTCTTGGTGCTGAATAGATATAACATCCTTTTCTTCCTCAAATTTTTGCGGCAGAACAGGTTACTCCGACGTTCCTTGGATTTCGGAGTCAGCCCGCCTTTCCTTTCAAATTCTTGAACCGAAGCTTTCCTGTTTTGTGCCTCGATCAAGATTCTCGTTGCGCGTTACCAAATTACAACTGCTCGGCGCCTCTTTAGCCCACCAGCCCGAGGTTTCCCGAAGTTTCTCAGCAAAGAATTCCGAATCAGATATCAGAAGTAGGCGCCGTCACTCCATCATACAGCTTTCGTTGGCCAGCGCTCGTTTAGCACTGGTCTTCGCTGCTGGGTCGTACCAATGCTGCACGCAGCGTACGGCTGGGCGTTTCATGCTTTCGCTGTCCGCTTGCGAGCCAGTTGGAGTTGTGCCCCGGTCAAGTAAGATGCTGCAATGACGGACCGCGGGATTTGGCAGCCATCTGCATCAGATTTCGGACGTTTATCTTTCTTTTTGGGGGCGTCTCGAAGACGCGCACAGCAGTCTTTAACAGCTTTCTGGACCTGTGGGAAAGTGGGTGTGGAAGGATAGTACAGCACTCTACGTTTCTCCTCCTTCCTCCTGCGTTCGATATGTTGTCAAGAATGCGTCGTACTCGGTCCACCGGACTCACCTTGGATGCGTTAGCTGCGACGAAGCTCGCCCTCAACGCAATCCAAGCGTCTACAGACGCCTTTCCCCCACTCAAATTTGTTGTATCGGCGGTTATTGTGATCTTGGAGCTAAGCGAGGTGAGCTTTTGACTCAAGCAGGGTATTTTCTGTTTTCTTTGCTGACAACAATTGCATCGCCGGTTCAGAAACCCAAGTCGAATAAGAAGGGATGCGAGCATATTGCACATCGCTCCGCACAACTTGTCCAAGATATTTGGAGACAAACGAAGGATTTTAATATCTCTTGGAGAGAAGCGTTGCTGAGATCGAAACATATGTGCCTGCTTCGTTCACTTACAGTTTTGAATATTGACTTCGCCAATTCAGGCTATTCAACGAGGTTGAAAATTTCTTGGATTTTGTTACGATCTTGGCGAGCAATCGTTCCTAACGGGTCTCTTTTTTGAGCCCATTGAAGTCGAGGAGTACGGAAGATTATTAGATGAGGCAATGTTGCATATCAATGTACGTATCTCCTTGAATGTTCACCTAGCAAGTGCGCTGAAATTTCGATATCAAGATCAATCTTGAATTGAGCATACATCGGTTACATCTGGAATCCGTCGCAGTCGACCGGAAGGAGCACGCCGCTGTGCTGTCCGTCTCGCAGATGAGCGAATCTGAACGGCTGGTGCGTCAAACATGTATTGTGCTTTACCACTGATTTACGAGCTACCTCTGGCAGCAGCTCCTTACACAGATACACGGTACAGTGTGGTTCGTTCATGTGGTTTTGTTTCTGACTCTGATATCTAGGGGACGTCCATATGGGGAAACATGTGCTGGCGGCTTTTTTTATATACAGTTGTGGACAATCAAACACAACAACCGTGATCCTGCTTTTTTGAGTAAAACTTTGGCAAATCTGAGTTCAGAATCAGATTCGGAGGGATGAAATACCCCCAAAACCCATTTTTCAGAATTTTCCCACGAGAAATGGGGGTCGGCGAAATTTTGGATGGGTTTGAACAAAATTGTGTGTACCTCAGGGGCTGTATGGGACAGGAACAACATAAATTATATGCTATGTTGTTGCTGAAACCTGTCTGTGGGACTTCTGCCTTCAAACAACCCATGCTGCAAGTCTGCCAGTCAGGCCAATTCGGTATGCACTCATAAAACGCCAAGAGCGTTAAATAAAGTGTTGAATGACCTCTGGGGGGCATGCATCTAGGTACTCAAATGCATGATCCTTAGCTTCTTGAATGATTGCCGATAACGATACTTGCACCAACCCCAGTACTATGAAATGATTTAGCCATTTGATCTATAGAAAGAGAAGCAACTTACCATTTCAATTGGGTTCAATTCACAATGGAACTTTGGGAGGAAAATACAAGTTCGGAGAGTTTAGAAGCTAACCGGGCCATCCATCAGTGCCATCAAACCTCGACTTATGAATGAACGGCTCGAGAGAATTTGTTCTTTTTTTGACTAAATGATAGCCCTCATCGAGAGCTTCAATTTCCGGGTACTCCGAGGCTGATTACATAATATTTGAGGGGCGGGGAAATTTTAAGGGGTGGTGGACACCATTATGTCATTATTTTCCCAACTTGACCACATGGAAAATTCACAATATATTCTAGAAGTGTTATTATCAACAAAAAAACAGGTTCCCACGAGCCGATCTCATGGCACAAAAAGTTGTTGTGTTTGATTGTCCGCAACTGTATATAGATCCCCGGTGGGTGTACGTTGGATAGGGTTCAACTGCCAACTGGGACGTAATTAGAGGTAATTAGCTATGCACACTGTGACAGTACAAGGCTGAGTCGTAGATACATCAAAAATCGGGTTGCCTCGGTTATAGACCAATCGTCTGGAATAATTAGTTAGCAATTAGTGACAGAAAGAAAAGGACAAAAAAGTATTTTCCCTGGCCATCTGAAAGAGGGGTCTGAGGTGAGTTCAAGATGTTCTACTGGGGCGAGAACTTACCCAAATAAGCTGCTTTTTGGGGAGGGAGCACTTACTTGGTGATTGACCAGTGTCACAGAGTCGAAATTGCGTATTTGCTCACCAGAAAAAAGTTCGGTGTCGATTACCGTTTCAGCGCCCTGCAGAGGAATCAAAATCGCCACTACGTAGGACTACTACGGCTCAGATGTACTTTTCCAGATATTCTGCACTGTCAGAGTCTGCCTGCCGAAACTCTTCCGCAAATACTCCATCCACGTCCGCCTTGTCAAAAACATTGACGCTTTCATCCTTCGAACCATCAACATGACAGCCACAATAGTTGCAATAGCCTGAGTTCGAGTTCAGGGTACTGCCACAGTTGTAGCACTTCGGCCGAGCATTATTTTTCTTGCCAGTGTAAGTGGCCCCCTCGCGGATGTGAGCGGCCTCCTTGCGGATGCGATAGATTTTGGTCGCAGTCTCCCACCCAATTAGACAGGTTGTGCAAAGCTGCATGCAGCTTTTTGCGCATTGTGCAAAGCCGCATGATAAACCAAGGGTTTTATGAGTGTATCTATATTCATTTTGATGAAATAATAGTAAATAGGTGCTATACCATATATTGAACCACTTACCAACCATAACGTGCATAATTTTGACGTCATTATTTGGCTTCTCCACAGCCGCCGTGCGGCTATAGCCATAACACTGCCAAAAAAAGGCTATCTCCCACACTTGCTCCGCCCGCCTGATGCTGGACGAATACCGACAGCTTCCAAAGCACTCTACGGCATCTACACAAAGATAAAATACATCATTGATGGGGGGGAAAAAGCCGCATGGTGCCGCATGCGGCTTTGCACAATGCACAAAAGCCGCATGCGGCCTATGCGGCTTTTGCACAACCTATCTATTATTTCCGCATCGGCCAAGGACATGGCGCCATGAGCGCCCCGAGAAAGGGCTGTATACCCTGAGCGAAGCCAACTCGCAACGTGGTATTTCCTGGCAAGGACAATGCCTCCCGCCCCGTTTTTCACTTCGGTGTCCAAGTGGCGTATCGCGAGAGCTCGGGTTGCCAAAATGTTGCGAGTTTCAATACTGAAATCCAATGATCCTTCGACAACGTCGGCATGGGATCTTCCCTGTGTCTTGGTGAACGTGAAGGGTTTTTAAATAGCGGCATCAAATCGACGCACAAGGGATAAAGGACTACAAGAAGTCTTTCAAAATCGACACTGCTGACCCCGTCCAGTTTGATGGGATTTTGGTTGCTACCTCCTTCAACATCGCCGGTAACAGGAAGCGTCAAAGTGCTGGCGAAGATCTCGGAGTTGCGCTCGAAATGGTATCGAGGTACTTTAAAGAGGTAATCTTCGACCTACAGTATGACCCTTGAGGTCGATGTCCAAGCATTAAGCAGATAGTGTGCTCACTTGGAATGTTATTGAATCCAGATAATAGGTCTTGTCTTGCATCGGAATGGAGGGCATCGTAATAAGAGTAGGGTAGGAAAACTTCACCACGCCGTTGCCTCGTTGCCTTATCTTGAATCCCACGATGTTAAGGGGCCAAATCGGCAGAAGCGCGGCTCCTTGTGATTCCACGCACTGTATTTACATATCCGTT
The DNA here is from genome assembly GCA_029204075.1 of Mycena capillaripes. Classification (NCBI taxonomy): domain Eukaryota; kingdom Fungi; phylum Basidiomycota; class Agaricomycetes; order Agaricales; family Mycenaceae; genus Mycena; species Mycena capillaripes. The sequence goes on along the minus strand of JARHKZ010000019.1, from coordinate 1,847,624 downwards.
TGTTCAGTCCATCCTCTTCCTCGTCAATTCCTGTTTCGCTTCGGCTTCATTGAAAATATAACCTTAGTGTGATTTCCCAGGAACTTGAACGAAGAAAATACCTCCCTCTTTATAAATTGCGGTTCTCTGTGTTTGTCCGAAGTCGGCCCGATCACCGCTCAGCTTCTCGATGTCGCACTCCGAAGCCGTTAATCTTTTCCAGCCAGCAGTAGCGCCGCTGACGCCGAGGGAATTGAAGAGCAGGCGTCAGGTGACCTAGATGGTTCTTTTGGGACGGTACATTCACTCAAGCCCGGCACATGTGCCAAGCCGGTTATTAACGTGCCGGCGCCGGCATCCCTCCTCCAGCCAGTCGAGCGGCTCGCGTCTTTGAGAGATAAAAAAAAATCTTGCATCGAAGTAAAGTAAAGTAGATTTAATTTACAGCCATTTGCAGTACCGAAGGCGTGCACGAAAAATGTCGGTTTTGGGATCATTTCAAAGAATTCCCGATATCTCAGTCAGTCCTTTACCGATTCCAAAAAAGGTGGATAGATCTACTCGGCTAATTCACACGCAATTAGTGATAAAAATGAATTTGTGAAAATATTATGTATTAGATGATTTTTGGTTTTGGGCTGTTTTCATATTGAATGCTGTCTAGCATGCTGAGAACATGTCCCAGCAACCTAATATTTTAGTATGGACAACACTTACAACTAAGGAAACATGTGATAGAGTCAGATACACAGATAAATCATGTACAGCCCCTCTAGCTCCCTTGACTTTGGCATTGAGAGATATTGTAAAGATTACATTTATCTAGGGTTTCTATATATTTCTGGCTCTATCACATGTTTCCCTAGTTATACATGTTGTCCATACTAAAAGATTAGGCTGCTGGGACATGTTCTCGACATGCTAGACAGCTTTCGGTGCAAAACAGCTGAAAACCAGAAATTACCTAATACATAATATTTTCACAAATTCATTTCTATCACCGATTGCACGTGAATTATCCGAGTATATCTATCCACTTTTTTTATCAGAATGGGTAAAGAACTGACTGAGATATCGGAAATTCTTTGAAACTATCCCAAAACCGAAGTTTTTTGTGCACGCCTTCGGTACTGCAAATGGCTGTAACTAATGAGAGTTTTAAGGCCAGCCATAACCAATTTACTCTAATTATTTCAACTGCACGCCACTGTGAGCGAGAAGTCAGATGATATGAACCAAAGACTAAGATAAGGCATACCTTGCCTGCCCCTGTTTTCTTTTCTTTTTTTTTTTTTTCAATGAACTTTGCATCGGATGGCTCTCCTGAGTCCGGTTCTCAACTGCTTTCCTTTAGAATATGCTCATTATGCTGGCATTAGACAGGTTGTGCAAAGCTGCATGATAAACCGAGGGATTTATGAGTGGATCCAGGGCCATTCCGATGAAACATAGGTAGATTAGGTTCTATGCCACACACTGGACCACTTACCTCGCTTACCTGGCATCATTTCCATGTCATTATTTGGCTTCTCCACAGCCACTGTGCAGCTATAGGTGATGCTGCCAAAACATGCCATTTTCCTGCCATTTTCCACACTTCCTCCTGCCACCTGATGCTGGAATCAACACCAGCAGCTTTTGAGGCACTTTCTGCAACAATTTGATGCATCCTGGGCAGGGAAAGGAAAGCTGCATGGTGCTGCATGCGGCTTTGCACAATCCGTGAGATGCCGCATGCGGCTCATGCGACTTTTGCACAACCTATCTATTGAAAGTCCGGAGGGCATGGCTTCCTCAGATTTTCTGATGGTCAAGCAAATTGCTTGATTGGGCATATATCCGTGTTTTGAGCAGGATGGTTGTAACCTTAGCCATCATCGTTCAATTGGCCTAATTTTTGATACGATGGACTTATAGATGTATGTACCAGAAGGCACCAAATACCGGCATTTTTTTCATGACTTGTATTTGGCTCAAGACTTTGAAAGGAGAATTTGGTGTTATCGTAATAAGACTGTATCTGATTTATAGGAGTTCGCAAGGTCGATTGGTACACCTAATGAGGGTGCGTCGAGTGATGAGGTTAGATTAGATTCGGCCTGAAGTGTTTGGTGGCTGCACATGTCACCCAACTTTGTACAAACACGAAAAAATATATAATCGCTTCATATAATTTAGAAGAAGGGAAACCATTATGTACAGTAAAGTAGCTGAAGCCAGTCTGGTTCGCAGGTGTCATAATTCCCCCTCAGCTTGATTCTTAACTTTCGAGGGATTCACATTCACTGCTGCCCGAATTCGAAGTTTCAGTACATGGGTATTAGACAAGAGGATGAACATGCCGTGGTGGTTCCAAAGAATAGAATGAGAAAGGAGGACCTATAAAAAGGAGGAGGTGGTGGAGGAGGTGGTGTGCATGCGAATCAGGGTAAACTTTAAAGAAGCTGCAGAACATTGAATTGGAAATTTGAGGGGACTACTAGCGGTAATTCGGAATACTTGAAGCCTGTTCCGCGTTGTGAATGTAACCTAGGATGTGCATGAGCGGGTGTGAATGGTAAAGAGGAATCACAGAGTTACATGCATGACTGAAAATTCGCAAACGAAGAGGAGAGCAGGGTTTGTTGTCGTGTTTGCCACGGGCTCGTCTGGCCTGTCAAATATAATATGTCGTTATGCGAAAAATAGAGCTTGCTCACTACTATCCCCCCCCCACCATCCCGGACAAACCTGGAACTCGGACAAACAAACATTTCTCGTCCAATACTGGACCATTTCCTGACTTTCATGGCTTAAAATAAACGTTGGGAGATGCGATGCTCTAAAGGTATAAGGTGCAAAGCCCTGGGATATATATCGCCCCAGAAAGTCGACAACCTCTGTTATTTTCGCTCATTTCGCCTATTTTGAGGCTTGGCGCCATCTCCTTAGAGTCATATTATTCCATGAACACATCTACAGAATACCTTTACATCACAAGAGTGCCCATTAAAAAATTTGGAGCCATATCTGTCATGTAGCCTTCAGAATGGACTGAAAGATCACGCCATGCCTGCCAAATTGATCCCCAACTGCAAAAAAATGATGGCAAGATATTTCATGCTGCCTGTTGACCACTGTGTGGTTGCTTTGACCTCCTTTTCATGCATACTATATTTCCTATTGATGTGCTCCACCCCATGAAGTTTAGAGGTGCCACGACCACAAAGTGGTCATATATGAGGCCGGCAATCAGAATTTGACATGTTACCTAGAACTCGGACACCTGACCACCTCCGAAAAAATGACGCCGTTTGCTCAATTCTTACTCGTTTCTCATGAGGTAAGATTTGAGTCCAAGTCAAATTCAACGTTGGGGGTTGGGACGACTAGGTCGGTCCGAAAGGAGAGCAGAAATGCTCCTTGACCCACCTACATATACCAAAATGTTCCGCAAAAAAAAAAAAAAAAAAAAAAAAAAGCTTGGAAGCGGTAGCCGAACGATTTGATAGTTCCCCACACGATTGCTCATCCAAAGAACGGAAAAATTCCTGTAGATATTGTGGGATGCTCAACAATATTTTGGCAGAGCACAATGCTTATGTTGACGCGAAGGATCGAGGCTACTATCGAAGGCGGCGTAAAATGAATAAGCACAGAAGCAAGGAATCTGAGCAGTTGTCCATTTGACCACGAGATGACGAAAAGGGTGCGAGTGCGACTCAGCCACTCGCACTGTCCCCAGATTGACAGTGCGACTCAGCGTCATCAGTGCGACTGGGACCATATAACAGTGCGACTCAGCAACAAACGGTGCAAAAACGGTGCGACTCGCGTAGTTCGCTTAAGCATGGCCATCAATGTGTGACCGTTGTTCCGCCATCGATCATCAGGCGGGAACGAGCGGCCGGGCGATTTCTTTCTCTTTCACCAATCTTTCCCTGGCATGCCTCGTGTCCCGCTGCATCCGTAAATCGCATCTCCGAGATCACTGAGTATGCCGCCGCCGCTCGCTTTGACATCATTCCCGTTCTCCGCCGCCATCGGCCCTTAAAGTAGTGCCGAGTTTTAAATGTTGTTCAATACAATCATTTTATTCAGCGTATGAAAAATTTCAGAACATGCAACTCTTGTCGTCTGGCAGTGTATTACGACGAGGGAGAAAATGTTGCAAGAGACGGCCATCAATAAGCTGTTGTATTGACCGAAAATGCCGGATGTCAGGCCATCCTCTTACTCCACTTAGTGGTCCGGCCAAGGGGAGGTCGGCATTGAGATTTTGGACACAGGAACAAATCGGGCCTAAAATTGGGGCTGGCAATCGATTTCTGATTTTTTTGGGGAATTTTTTCGATTTTTCGTTGTAATTTTCCCACGGTAGGGGGGGGGAGGTGGTCTGGCCGATTTTTTTTTTCGAAAAACACTCCAGCAACTGCGTTTGTTCGAAAAAAAAAATGCTTCAGCCATCAAAGTTGATGTATCTCAAGAACCAGACCTCGGATCGAGCTTAAACCTTCAAATATCAATCTCCCACCTCCGTTTACCCCCGAATTCGACCCTATGTCCAAATTTTAATGCCGCCCTCCCCTTGGGTCCGGGAGTCGGGAGTCGGGAGTCGGGAACTGGTTCAGAACAGTTATAGCATTTAATACATCAAATACACGGTGTGCTGGGGCGCTCCTAATCTACTTGCTATAAATTCTGTACCACTAGTAGTAGCCTTCAAAACAGGATTTGTTCCTCTTAAACCACGACCCTCGTCGTTCTGAGTAGCGGTGTTCCAATTCGCACACACGCATTTTCTTCCAGACGTATAATCATGTTTGATGTGCAAAAGATAACCAATGTTTTATCTGAGTCAACCTTGTGCAGTGCAGCGTGAATTCCGAAAATTCGCCCTCTGTCTGCTGTAGGTTTCCCAGGGCTTTGGACCTTCAAACAGGTGTTCAACGAGGATCCAATACCGAAGCATACACCAGTGCCAGCGGATTTTGTTCTTACAGATCCCGGAGCTGCGCCTTCCTCGTAAACGTGTATTGGTGGTGACTGGGAAAGAACCGGGCCATACAACATGTTCAGTGCTTTATCCGGAGTCTGCCTTGCATCCATTGTCGATTGATACAACTTATCAACCTCTTCAGACCCCGAGACATTTGGAGTAGATCGAGGCCGTGTAGGACTGGGCGTTTCGCAGCAAGATATTGCCGCACGGAACCCAAAGGTAGCGCCATAGATTTTCGGTTTCGTATACAGGGCCCACCTAACGTCCCCGTGTGCGCCAGGAAGCAAAGGATTACCAAAGAAGTCGTTGCGGCCAGCCAAATGGGGTAGTCGGTTGCGATGGGCCATATGTGTTCAGTGCGGAACAACACGGATGTCGCTCCGATACCTCCGGTCGTCGTCGACGGTGCCAGCGAAGCAGTCACAGCGCAGAAATAGGGCCCCGCTCGTCCATTGGGGTGCAATCCACGGGAAGGCCAGTGTGTTTGGGAACCTCGAGTGAGTGCCAAGGAGGTGAGGGGTTGCGGCGAGTCTGTGTCGGCCAATTCCACCAGATATGCGTCATGCATCAGCCATCCAGGTGGTACAGGCTCCGGGGTATGCTCGGAGTCCAGGTCGCGGCCAATTGGGAGCATAAACGACCAGGGGAGCGAAGTCTTGGCCATCCGCGCAGGTCCTACAAAATCGCCAATTTGGGCCAAATCAGTCGCTATATCGCCTGGATTGGGTCGAGGAGTATTGGGAGTAGATCCTCCCAGTACTCTTCTACAGTTTTGAGCCGGAGTGGGGTGAATATCTGGAGTTTTCAAAATCGACATGGTGGTCTTGGTGAGGTCTGATGATGCTATCAGAAGTTTAAAATAACTGTTAACCGAGAAAAAGTAGACATTTGCTCGGCATTCATATAGAAACGTGTTCTGTACCATCGAGTCTGGCTGAATTTCTTGCCATTAGAAGTAAGACGGCCAGGAGACCAGCCCAACGTGCCATAGGGGAGCAGTAATAGATAGTGTAGGGGTTCCACCAGCGGAGAAAAAAGATCCAGAAAGACAGGCTCTGCCTCACTTTTCCGTTGGATGACCAATTTACGGCGAGAGTGTGGTGAGCCGGGGGCGAGAGAAATGACAGCTGCGTTTTCGTTGGTGTTGCTGTCTGAGTGTTCAATATGAAGGGCAATATTGTCCTCATCGTCGTAGAAATTGAGACTCTCGAGCTCTGCAATGAAAGGATTTACTCGTTCCAGGCCTGCGAGTGTGCTGCTAATCCAGGAGTGAGGGATGTCCATCTCTGCAGCCTTTGCGAACATTGCCCATGGATCGTGGATAATGTTGCCGCGACTCCAGACTTGAGCCGACGAAGTCGACTTGGAGTCGCAGATTTAAACCGAGTCGAGTCGAGTCGCTTTATCGACTCAAGTCGACTTGAGTCGACTTTGAGTCGGTCACAACCTAGTTGCCCTATTCGTCGAAAAAACACGATTGGAGACAAATTGGGGACATGGTCAAAATTTGTGACAGGAGTGACAGAGTCACACTTGGTAACATTGCCGTGACAGCCAATTATTATTATTTTTTCTCTTTTGCGTTTTTCAACCTGCAGAGCACTTAGAACAGATTTCCGAAATTTGTTCAAGAAAAGTCAACTCAAGTCGACTTACTCGACTCGACTCAATGCAAAATCAACTTTGGTCGACTTGACTTGGAATGACTCGACTTTCCGAGTCGTGGCAACATTAATTGTGGATGAACCATCGTATGGTGTGCTGACCTTCATGGGCAGGTAGCATTCAATGGTAAGTACGACCACCAGCCAATGTGACGGCTGCAATCCCATCAGGGAATTTCATGAAATCACCGTCATAGACACCGATGGCCGTTTGGGAGAAAATATTGTTCAATTTACGCAAAATGCTGGCTGTTTTTCGATTATGGATAAAATAGTCCCACTCCTGTGGATACAGCGGGAGTCGCGGTTGATGAATCCCGTTTGGGCCACAGACAAAGCACTTCTCGTGAATTTGTTCGCCCGTTAGAGCCTGCTGGTTGTGGTTAATAAAATTAGGGATCAAGGAAATCGATAACGTCCCTTGATACCACATATCTTACAAATTCTGTTCCAGTGCAGCCCGAGAGATTGGGCTATCTGCGAGGTATTAAGGATGGCGACACGTTTCCACCAGGTTACGTTCGATTCGGTCCAACGGGTATTGTTGAGTGCGTCCCTGTTATTAGCGCGGGCCACAGTATTTTTACGACGAATTTGCAGGGTGCAATCATCGGGTAAAAGCGAGCGTGAAACTCGTCGAGCATTTGTGTTCTGTTTTCGCCTATTTTCACGATCATCTGCATCCTCGCTAGTACGTCGTCGTCTCTGAGCCTCGCGCTGCAGGCGACAGTATCGCTCTGAATCACTCTCGGTCTCGTTGTTCCCCTGAGCGTGTAACATCGCAGAAAAGATCCCAGAGAACGTACACAGAAACAATACAAAGAAGAACCCAAAAGCGAAGAAATAGAGGTGGAGACCGGTGTGTTGATCTGCAGAGTAGGGCGGGGGGGAAAGACCATTCGTGGCGGTAAGCGCTGGTTCTGCCAAAAGCAGTGTCAAGGCACTGCACGCAGGCACTACGGAATTCCCCGGTGGTGCACAGATACGTATCTCCATTGCCAGACACACCGGGGAAAGCAAAATATCGAGATTAGGTGTATTGCAAGATGAGAAGAAAATTGCAGATACTTATTATTTTGATTGCGTGCCAAACCACGACCGAACTAGTCGGATTTGGGTGCTGTGTCTCAACTCTGAATGACACCTGGTATCAGGAGTATGCAATGGCTTGCTGAAACAAAAACTTTGGGCAGCAGTTTCCCCACTGAATCAAGGACAAACATTGACATTGGAACAAAGAACTACCAAAAGCTTTGATGAAATTTTGCGATTGGAGCGGGAAATGCCGACCCAATAGCAAAAATCCCGCAAGCTTTGTGCGAGCCTTTTGACAAGGTCGATATTTCTATTTTATCTGGTGTGGAAACAGCTGCCAAAAGATCTTATTTCAGCAAGCCTTTGTTACCTCACTGGCATGAAGGGTTTATCCGAGTTTATAAAGGGCCCACAAATCCAGCTAGTTTGGTGCCAGTTTGCCTGCAAACAAAACGACAAGTATTTAATTTTTTCTTTCATCCTGCGATACATCCACTTCAGGCTAACATTTGTACATAGGTCGATATTTTGCTTTCCCCGGTGTGAGAGTTGGTGAGGCTGATGAAGGCTATGTCAACAGGATCTGAGCTTATGTGAGGGAAGCCAATGACAAGGAATGGTGAAGACGGCACTGCGCTGGGGCGCTACGGTGATTAATAGATCGAGCGTCTGATAAGATCGGCGACTGATAAGTGTGAGCAGAAAGACAGACACATACGGATGGGGTAAGAAGCTGATGAGCGGAGTTTGAAAAGACTTCGGACGGACAGGCTTAATATTATAAAGAGGGAGAAAATACGGAAAGCTATATCTCCCGATGAGGTCAGAGAACACGTCTGAACGGGAGTTGAGCCGCCTAATCGGCGAGGTGCAAATAACGTGAAAACTAATCTCGGATATATAGGTCAGATGGCTAACCTAGAAGAATCTTTGGCGCTTAGAGGGCAGTGAGTGCTGATACTCCAGGGATTCGGAGCTGATTGGCACCAAAAGCTGAGTTTTGAAGGCTTCAGACATTCGTAATTTTCCAACAGAGTAAAGTAAAGTAAAGTAAGATACATATTTGACTGATAGATCTAAGCGATATCACTCTCTTTATAAGATTAAGCTGAAGCCGTATCTCCATTTTTAAACCTCTCTCACCTGCGGTCAGCTGACAGGTATCGCTTATTTATAAAGTGGGAGCCGGCGAGCGCTTGTTCTAGTTTCAATAAGTACATCATCTGTTACGTGTTAGTGTACAAGCGGTTGTTCGGCCGCTTCGCGGCCTCCCACCATCTTCTCTAGATTCGCCTTTGGTGTACTTAATTTGAATTATCAGTGTGATACATTACCCTCTTTATTATTACCCTCTTTTTACCCTCTTTATAAAATTACGCGTGTCCGAAACCATTTCAAACTCCGCCATCTGTCAATCAACTTCTTTACCTGAGGATATTCTGAAATTTATTTATTTACTTCAAACCACCTTTAAACCATGAAATAAATTCATAGCAAGGAGCCAGCAACTCCAAAAATCGCACTTCATGGAGGGGATATGAGGCCGAGCAGCCACTTGTAGAATTAAAAGACGGCTGACCCATGACCGAAGTATATTTAAAACAGAAGTGCTAATTAGCGCCTGCTGTGAGAACATCCACAGTTTCGGGGAGCAAAGCCCATAAGTAAAGCCTAGAAGGCTTCAGTTACGCCCGTTATTTTGGAAAGAGAGTACAAGGCACCAGGTTCTTTGGTGGATTCAGTGGCTTTCATCATTGTTTCGTGTAATTGTTGGGCTTGTGAGACTAAGAGATACTTCTTGGGCTCCCTAGTGATATCCAAGAACTTGGCTCGTTTCAGTATCTATAGTATAGCCTTCGTGAATATTCAAAGACAATCGTTCAGATCACGTATACCATAGAGTACGGAGCTATTTCAAGCACGGATCTTACCCGAGAAGGCCATTCAGTCCGATTTCTAAGGAGATTCTATCGAGTCTATCGAGATCCTCAATTATCTGACGAGAATCGCCGCGCTTGGGCAGAAAAACGCTGGGAAGTTATGAATGTCCATGCTAACCGTACGAGGAATGAAATTTCAATGAAACAGACAGAGGTTTTTTTGAACACCTCCGCGGTTGAAAATCGAAATATTTCTTGTGGTGGCCGAAGGAGACTCGTCTGGAACCTGTTCGTTCCCCGGTTTGGCGCACACAAGCCTCTTCCCCGTTATAAATTTAATCCTGGAAAAATGAAGCACAGCATCTGCTTTTCGGAAATTGACAAAGCCTGTCGAGCGTCTCATGCGTAAGTTACGCATCGGGTGTATTGTTCCGTTCTGTTCATCTCTCCGACTCTAGCCATTTTAACTCCTTTGTTAACTCGCTTCGCATGAATTTCTGGTCAGTGATCAGGTTTGGGCCCTTCCCAAGTCTCCACCGTGGGCCGGGGTAGGAAGGGTCACCTTAGAAATGCACATCCTGTACTCGCCCCTCGTTAGATACGCCGGAGCCTTTTGAGCTCCGTATGATTCGCATGTAATGGCAATGGCATGGAGCATTTCACGATTGCCCTGTCCCCTTGCAAGCCAGCTGGTTTGCATCTGCGAGCGTTTATTTCCTGCTTCTATGGAGTTTTCTCTGAGCGTCGTTCGAAGACGTGCATTTCAATTTTCAACAGCTTTTTTGATGTGTGGGGAAAGTGGGGTGGGATCGTACCAGCACGCCTCGTGTCTTCTCCTCTTCCTCCGTTTGCCTCCCTCGGCTGCTCTAAACATGCTATCGAGAATGCGTCGCCCTCACTCCAAGAGTCACCTCAGATGCCCTCAGTGCGGCCAAGGTCACTCTCAACGCAATCCAAACGTCTACCGACGCCTATGCGCCCGTCAAATCCGTTGTGTTTGCTCTTATAGTGCTTTCTGGGATTAGCGATGTAGGGTTTCGACTCTGGCAGTTTGCTGAGGTTGGGATCTGACGGACAATTGCACAAAATCAAGTCGATAAGAAGGGATTCGAGCATATTGCAAGGTGTTCCGCGCAACTTGTGCAGGATATTTTGAGACAAACAAAGGACTTCGGTGTCGCACTTCTGGCAGTGGAGGTGGAGAGGAGCGTTGAGGTTGTTGAGATTGATAAGTGTTTGCCTTCTTCACCCGCTTCGAGTTTTCAATACTGACGTGGCATGCAGGTTATTCAATGAGATTGAAAAGTTCCTTACTGGCCTCAAAGCAGAAAATTCTTGGGAAAGATTTGCTCGCCAAGATCCGAATCGTAATAAATCCGCAGTGCTTGCAGTACCAACTCCAGTTTGTCGTTGCATTTCCGGGCACGGGTAATGATTTGAAGATGTGGAATCAATAAAGCTCTGTGCTAGCTGGGCCCGCCCTGTGTCACTAGGGGCCTCCCAAAATTTATTTGCCTCCGTATGGCTCATTCTGTTGGAACCTAATACACTACGTGAGTATCGAAGACCTCACTGTGATCCGTAGTATAGTGGAAACGAGTCTATACTTTGTATATTAAGGAGATGCCTCGTATCACGGTATCAGTATGTACCTGTTTATTTTCACACGCCACGAGCGCTCGCTAATTTCCGGCGTGTAATTTATCCTTTTCACACTTAATTTTGCGGCGCTTAGTCGAGCTCTCAAAACCAAGTAGATGGGGGCCGCGAAGCGGACGAACACGCGCTTGTGTTTCGACAACAGATGTAGAAGAACTGTTACGATGAGGTCCATACCCTCACTCCCAAGCCTTCTTATTGCCATTGGCCAATACTAGACATACAAGTGGCTGCTCGACCGCTTCGCGGCGTCGCATTCATTTCCTCCTGGTCCATGGTGAGAAATTAGTATGCACTCTACTTTTGAGCGCCAAGATACCGGTCAGTTAATAGACCACCGAGTGTGCTGGATAACTGGCGCCTCCAAAATTTCGGGCCCAGGTGTCCCAGAGTGGACCTTTAAGGCGCGCAAGATGTAGTAATCTCTCTCTTTAAAAAATTACCGATGTCCTTCTGAAGCCTTTAAGCTCCACTGATGAACAATTCTATACAGTAGCCGTTCTCTTCGATGTCTCCACATGCTGCATGTTCCATCGTGTTCTATCATGTCGTAATCAATAGGGTTATAGTAGCTACAGCTATCGACAATGGTATAAATACTAGGGAGATACACCTGAGACAGTTCACTGCTCTATTCTGCGCTTCGCTTCCGCTAAGCACACTTGTGTGAGTATCGCTTCTGTCGTTCCTTAGAACTGCTGTTTGGTCGGTACTAACTCAGGACTCTCTCTAGAACAGACTACACCATCGCTGCTTAAAATTTCAATACTCGGTATACATATAACAGTGGTGAGCATTACATGCAAATGAGAGCAACAGTAGTTTGACACATTATCCAGCATAAAATGGAAAGTGGACATTCTTTCAATGTGCCGGTCAACGCTGCAGGAACCTGTAACAATAGCTCTTGCGGATGTGAGGGGTGAGTTCTCCTGGTGGTGCTATATTCAATCAAATCAACGTTTTTCAATGTTTTCTCTAGAGCATGTCCTTGTGTAAACGGCCCAAATGGAACTACTTGCAGCTGCAAGAAGTGAACTCAGAGAATGGTAAACGTGAAGGATAACACGGCACGATGTATGCTGATACTTGTTCAAAAATAAATATGAATAGTGGAGGATGATATTTGGCTTTTGCGTCCAGACTGATAAATGTCAACAATGAAAAGATGGTGGTGGGCAGGTTAATTAACCGTTCTTCAACGAAATCCCTTGCTAAAGCCCCATATAGCGTTGCTCGTTCGCTCCTCCTATGGCTTTCTATAAATTTTAACTCCTTTGGTTTGTCGTGATTTCCCGCACTGCCAGAAGATATTCAACCTCACGGTGTGACTAATCTCCCATTTGACGGACGCTGTATTTTTGGTTCATCGTCTGTGTAATCTATCTGTGATAATACATTTTCCATTCCTCGGGCGCCGGAGCGGAGTGGAAGCTCATCTTGTGATGATTATTATCTCTCTCTTTATAAAATTACGGATGTCCGTCGAAGCCCTTTAAGCTCCTTTTATGGATGTGTTAGCCCGAAGCTGTGGGGCGCTCGCACGCCACCGGAATGTCACAGGAGCAAAGCTCTAGATGCTCTCACGGTGAGCGCTAAGGTATTCTTGCCGCCTTTCGTCCGTTATGCAGCCATCTCTCAATTTAACTCATGGCAGGCGCTAATTTTACTCACACGGCACGCGCCAATTGCCTCTGCACGCCAATGATTCAATTCATGGGTTTTCGAACTCTGACGGCTTTTGTTCATGACGGCACTGCTGCTTGGTTGATCCATTGCAGCGGATCCGGATGCCGAGGGACTCATTCTGCATGCCGTGCGTCACACGATCACCACAGTAATATACGCGGAGCTGGCAACTGGCTGATCGGCACTGGACGGCAATGTGCTCCGCCGGCATCCAATGCCGGACCAATGGAAGTCACTGGAGCCATCAAGCTAACATATGGCCCAGCGGAAACCAGTGGATCTGAGCGGCCAAATTGGGTGTCGACCAGCCATTGGTTTCCGGTGGAATCCAGTGTTTTTCGATGGGTGATTTTGCCTTTAAGTAACCAGCAGATTGCACTTGATTCCACCGGATTCCGCCACGCTCCAGTGGTTCTCGTTGGACAAAATGCTTCATCCAGACCTACTGGAACACAGTGGAATCCACCAAAACCAGTGGAATTTGATGGAGCCACAACAATTGAAAAAAAAAGTGGTAAAGTATGTAACTTCTACTCAATCGTCCCCCTTGCCTCTTGCCAAAATTCATCTGTCAATTCCAGTCCCTTGTCCCGCACTTGAGTGTCCACATGCTCGGCGTAAATCATCATCAGCACATGAACAAAGATGTCGTAGTTGACGTCGGACATCTGGCGCAATTGCGACTCAAACCCATTTAGCCAGGAGTTTAATTGTTCAGAGGTTTCAGTGTTGATGGCGCGAGTTTGATGTGTCGTGCCGTTGGTGTTCTCTTTGACAAGTGTTAGATCAGGTTGGGAACCGCTGAGTGGCGCCGGGTTGCACCACAATCGGCAGAGGATATCTGTGGCGCGATGTCCAATGTAGTGCCACGCGTTGACAATGAATCTGGTTGTTACCAGCCACAGGCTGTTCGGGTTCTGGGTGACAATGTCTCGAAGTAGATTGCAAGCGTCATCGTACGCAATGACGTTGGGCCGAGACTGCGGGTTATCCGCCCAAATATTGTCCAAAATCCCCAACACCTGTGGAGAGCTCTCCGAGCAGTAGCATTTACCCCAGCCGATGGGATAGCCACACGCCCATTGGGCGGTCTGTAGACAATAAATTGTCTTCGCTTTGAATGTGTGGACAATCTGGTCGCCAGGTGTATCACCGAGAGCAGGCAGTTCAACACGAAGAGTTGGCCCCGCCGCCCTGTGGTTGGCCTCCTGTTGTCTGCGAATTACACACTGCACTCCGGGAAAGGATAGTTGCCCGAATCGAGTGCTGTACTGGCGATGCCTGTCAATATGAGTCGGTGTGTCACAGGTAAGTGCACCTGGAAGATGAATCGGACGTCCACAGGGAGTAATGCCACAGACAATGCGGAGATTTAAATGATCCTCGTAGAAGCTGCCATCCTTATAGTTGAGTAAGGAGCCTTCACACATATCCAAAGCACACTTCTATACTTGGAGGAGCAACTGTACGTGGTTTTCTCATGAATTGTTGAAGGCTCACTCGATGTTTGAGGGTCTTGCCATCCATGGATGCAAGAGAGATATATCCCCGTGGTTCGCCGTCAACAGGTGCATTTGGAAGATCAGATGGACGTAGATGTGCAACTGCTGGATCAGGCATTGTGTCTTCAGGCTTAAATCTTTGTTAACCCTTGGGAATTTACTGAACCAGACGGACTCACAACTTCGACGTTTACACTATTGGGCATCTTGGCGACGTCAAGGTCAGCCCAAAGCACAACTCCTTCGTTGATGAGATCGCTGCGATAGCGCTTTACGTGTGTACACTCCACGCATCCATGCGACATCGCAGCATCAATGGTCCCGCCATTCTCTCAATGGTGGTGCGCAGCGTCTCAGCAAGAAGCTTTGTGCTGAGATGTGCATCGCAGGAGAACTCTTGCTCCTTTCCATGGAATCAGAGGAGTCGGCGTGCAAAGTGCTCAATGAAAAGCCGCTGTGACTGTCGATAAGTCAATTTGCGTGCAGAAACTGTTGAGTCGTTCAACCAGTCTGCAAAATTTGACCAGCCCGCATGGAATCTGTTCAATGCGTGCTCTTGCATCAGAGCAATTTGTCGGTGCGACCAAATACCGTGTTTTGAAAGTCGAATGAATTGTGCGTCTATTTCGAGTCGCTGCCACTGACGGTTGTTTTCATCCCTGTAGGTTATGCGGTCGGGGTAATAGTCTGCCTGGCAGGATGCGCAGTGGGCAATCAACGAGTCTGCCTCCACCCAATGGGATGAAGTATCTAGCAGCCAGATAGTCTGAGGCCTTTCTCAATGTCGCAAGGTAGGAACTCTCAAGTTCAAGAAGCATGGTATGAGTTTACAATTAAAACCGTGTCACGAGCATCCACCGTATCTGAACTAATATCCAGATTAGACTCCAACGTGAACAAATGGTACCCATTGGAAGAAAGACTTCTTTCCATCAGAACCCTCACGCAGATTCTTAACGGCTACATGCAACGCTTCCGCTGCCCTTGGCGAGTCAGGTGGTAATGTCTTGAAGAGATGCTCATAGACATCCTTGGCCACTTGTGGCGCATCGTTGTCCATGATTGACCACATTGTTGCAATGACGCTTCGGTATCCTGCTAGCAACATGCCAGCCGCAAGATGCACTGATTCGCCTCGGAGTTCCTTGTCACCAGTGGCAGTTTGACAGGCAGAAAGAAATGCAAGATCTGCATGTGGAAGATTAAGCTGAATGATCCTTTAAAGTGTCAACTTTGAACTTCCAGCGAGGAGTAAGGCACTCTCTGTTGGAGTGGATCTGTCTTGTACCCCATGACATGAAAAGTGAACCCAGCTGGACTCATCCTCAACCCTTGCCACAGTTGCTTTGTGGGCTACCAAGGAGCACGCTGGAATCTCCAAGGGCAGATTCCTGAATGCGTTGGATCTCCTCTCGGGTCCCTGGAAGACGATTTTGTCCAAATGCAGATGGTTGAGCGACTGCAAGCAACTGAATGGCCTGTGGTGTCCAGAAGTCGGACGAAAGCCTTGCATTAATGCAGTCAAGGAGGGTGTATAAGAAGAAATCACAAAATCTGATAGCTTTGAGCCAAAGCCATCATCTTTTCCATATAGGCCAGCAGCATGGATAGGTAAAGAGGTGAGCGGACCAGTAGGACACCACCAGATGCGTTGCAAATTTTCCTCTGCTGGAGTCCATGGAAATGGTTTAAATGTTGAAATCGAGTTATTGGATCGAGGACTCACTGTGATGGCAAGTGCGTCAAGCACTGGCTTAACTTGGCTCCATATTATTGATCTACTTTGTTCCAACTATTCCACTGCCTTCTTCGGCTGATCAGCAGAAATGGCAGCTACAGCTGCATCCCTGGCCACAGCATCTGCTTCCATGATCTGGTGCTGACGGTCATTGATGGGTAACCCAAGCCAAGCCACTTCTGGAAGGTGATTAAATGCTATATGATAAGCTTCCAGATGGGATGGATGTTGTTCAATGTCGGCACCACCTGCCCACATTCTTGCAGCATGAAACCGGATATATGCTGTACCTGTTTTTGTGTATGCAGCAGAGCTGTACTGAAGAATCATTCCCTCAAGGTCACTTGGATCCTGGTATGCCACATAGCGGCATAAGAAGGCTTCACCAAGGCCTGTCTGCATGCTGGGCCTGTCTGGGTGACCATTTGGAGTCAGTCGCAGAGAATCTTTCAACTTGGAAATGCATTTCTCAAGGTCACTTGGGTCACTAAGTTACTTAAAACGAGTCAACAAGGAACCCGCGAAGTTGTGTAGCGGCTTAGGCCGGTCAGGGTTGTTGTTAGAGATAAGGTGAAGAGCTGATTCATGCTTTGAGATTGCCATGTTGAGGTCATCAATGTTCTGAAGCCGAGCAAAACGGTGGTCCAGGGATTGCCCAAGATTGCTTAGCCAGCCAGGCATGGCAGGGTGATCCATTAGAGTCAAATCAATAGCATGCTTTTGGTATGTAATACACTGCTCAAGATCAAAAAGATCGCAAAGAGGTGTGAAGTGATTTTGCAGGGCAATCCCAAGATTGTTGAGCAAAGCAGGTTTATGTGGGTCACTATCAAGAGCGAGACCAACAGCATCCTCCTGCTTTGAGATGCTCTTGTTGAGATCACCTGAATCATGGAGTTGATAAAGCCGAATCAGCAGAGAAGCGCCAAGATTGCTCAGCCAAATATGTTTATTGGAGTGGCTATCCAGAATTAGGCGAACAGCATCTTCATGCTTTGATATAGCTTCATTGAAGTCTCCGAGATTACCAAGGTGGTTAAAGCGAGCCACTATGGAATTCCCAAGATTACTGAGCCTGGCAGGTTTTCTGAGTGGCCTTCTAGAGGTATGTGAACAGCATATTCCTGCTTTGTGATGCACTCATTGAGATCATTCAAGTTGCCAAGTTGCTTGAAGCGGTCTGATTGAGGACATCTCTCTGCTTTGAGATGGCCTCATGAATGTCACCCAGGTTACCAAGCCGCAGAAAGCGTTCATGCAGTGCTGTACTGTAGCAGGGTTCCGGTTTAAACCGCATCGTGTCCTACAATGGCCCCGGTTGGAACCAGGTTCCAACCATGTCTCAGTTCCCCTGTTTCTCCTAGAGAAATTGGTTTAAACCAGTTGGAACCACTGTTGGTTTAAACCAGTTGGAACCGTTGATGGTTTGATGGTTTGATGGTTGGAACCGGTTTGATGGTTTGAACTGGTTGGAACTGGTTGATGGTTTGATGGTTTGATGGTTGGAACCAGTTAGAACTGGTTTGATGGTTTAAACTTGTTGGAACTATTGATGGTTGGAACCAATGATGGTTTAAACCGGTTGGAACCGTTGATGGTTTGATGGTTTGATGGTTGGAACCAGTTAGAACTGGTTTGATAGTTTAAACTTGTTGGAACTGTTGATGGTTGGAACCAATGATGGTTCACTCTAGATGTTCAAACTGTGGTGCTTTGTTTTTTGTGACACATGAAAACAAACATAAATTATGTGTCTGTCTACAGCCATTGAAATTCTGCCATCTGCAATCTTTTATGTTTGTTTTCATGTGTCACAAAAAACAAAGCACCACAGTTTGAACATCGAAGTGAACCATCATTGGTTCCAACCATCAACAGTTCCAACAAGTTTAAACCATCAAACCAGTTCTAACTGGTTCCAACCATCAAACCATCAAACCATCAACGGTTCCAACCGGTTTAAACCATCATTGGTTCCAACCATCAACAGTTCCAACGAGTTTAAACCATCAAACCTGTTCTAACTGGTTCCAACCATCAAATCATCAAACCATCAACCGGTTCCAACCAGTTCAAACCATCAAACCATCAACGGTTCCAACCGGTTTAAACCATCAGTGGTTCCAACCAGTTAAACCAATTTCTCTAGGAGGAACAGGAGAACTGAGACACGGTTGGAACCATTATGGTTGGAACCCGGTACCAACCGGGGCCATCGTAGGATACGATGCGGTTCAAACTGGAACCCTGCTGTTGCTGATTTCGTGCTGCCTTTTTGATTGGTTCACCGAACGGGCTGTAACGTGATGAGGTTAGATTAGGTCATTCAAAAATCAAGCTGAAGGGAGTTTATTCATTGTAATTTGAAGCCTCAAAAAATTTCGAGGTGTAGTGCGGATTTCGTGAATTGGTATCCTCTTGCTGGCCCCTATTCATTCAAGTTCGCCACCAGAGTTGTCCCGAATTGGTGGATGTAAGGGACTTAGACAAGATTAGAGGCCGGAATGAAACGGGAGCGAGGCGGCGTTGAAAAGACAAGTACAATGTTCCTGGTACCCAAAGGTTCTAGGTCTCAAACCCGTAATTCGGGCCCGACTGATGGGACCCGATCATGCAATAATCATCGAATTTAAATATTTAGATGAAGTCTTTTTGGCAGTGAACAACACCAAGCTATACTGGAAATAATTGTTAAATGCAATGCAGTGCTCGCTCCCCCTTCTTGTGGATAAATGCAGTTGATTCTGAGTTGATACTCTCAAGTCTTGTTTAATCTGGAAATCGAGTAGGCCTCAGGCCAGTGCCAAATGGGTTCAATGTGAGCTGGTCAACGTGCGAGCGTCGACCGGACGAATCTTTGAGCTGTTTTCAAAGATATTGAATTTTGTACTACTCTGTAATGGACCATATCTAGCAAGTCAAATCTCAAATCTCAAGAAACAGGCAGCTCATTGTGAGCTGGTCAACACTTGTGAGCAAATCTTTGAGTCTTTCTCTGTCTATCTTCTCAGATCCAATCTGGTTCTCGATTCTGAAAATGTTATTTGGCTCTGAGAGGTATCAGGGATGCCCGGAGGGCCAGGAGAATAGGTACACAGCCCATCAAATATCCAACCACCGAATCCCCGCTTACAGGAGGAATGACATTAATTAATATACCAAGTTCCTGTCAAGCCTTCAGCGTTTCGCGCATAGTATACATATGCCGAAGGACCGAAGGAGGGCTGTGCCAACACCGGGTATGAAACCACCGCCGCCACAGTAGTCAGAGGTGAACTCTCTCTGAACGCTCATGTCGGTGCTAATCACCAACGACGGGCTGATTCTGTCCCTCGCACCTTCAAAACCATATTCCCTGACCATCAAGAACTTGACGATCGGCGGATCTCCATCTCGTGAAAAACACAGTTCAGTGAACACTTTTAATGTCCCTGTCCTCCCCGCTTTCATCCGGCCTAAGACGAAGGCGGAAGGTGCTGCTACTATTGTTCGTGCGGTCTCAGGGACTTGTGGTGCCGGTGAGATGTTGGCAATAATAGGCGCGAGCGGATCTGGCAAAACAACGCTGTTGAATGCTATTGCCGGGCGATTACAGGGTCTCCCGATTCTCGAGGGGAAAATCTCGTTCCAACCGGCAACCCAATCTGGTCAAAATGCGGTGAAAGATGGGGCACCGAAGGTTTCGGACATTATAGGATTTGTTGGGCAGAACGACTACCTCCTTCCCCACCTGACCGGTACGGTCTTCTTCATTTGCAGCATGTGTATTAGTTTATAACGACCTATTATAGTGAAGGAAACGCTCACATTCTCTGCTGCTTTGCGCCTTCCGAAGGCAGTCGACAATAACACAGTGCGGCATATTGTAAACCAGACAATCGAGGAACTCGGCCTAAAGGAATGTGCGGATATTGTGGTCGGTGGTATATTTCGCAAGGGAATTTCGGGTGGCGAGCATAGGTATGTTACCTTACTTCGAAGTTTCCCTCCAATAACCATGTTAGACGTCTCTCAATCGGCTGCGTTCAGGTTACCATGCCGTCTGTCCTGATTCTAGACGAGGCAACCATTGGACTGGATGCGACCACCTCTTTTTTGTTGCTCCAGACACTATTAGACCTCGCAAAAAGACATTCGCGGACCATTATCCTGTCCCTCCACGCTCCCCGTTCTGATGCATTTGTGTTGTTCGATCGCCTGATAGTCCGGTCTAAAGGAGACGTTATGTATAGCGGGAGAGCATCAGACAGCCTGGGTTGGTTTGAGGAGCACGGCTGCAAGCTGAAGAAAGAGACGAATCCGTTGGGTGAGAACTTTCCCTCTTTCCTTTGACCTGAAATTCATCCCCAGACAGACTTCCTCGTCGATGTCACGAGTGTCGATAATCGCTCATCAGACCGCGAGGACGAATCACGCGTTCGTGTCACCATCCTCGTCCAAGCTTGGAAAGACCGCGAGCACGAAAAGGATATTCCTCCCCCTCTCACTGGGCCCGTTGCCCACAATATTTCCCGTGATTCTCAAGGAGGAGACCTCGACGAGGATGCTAGCAACATTGCGCGGCCTGGGCCCATCAAGCAGACCAGGATCCTGCTCCACCGCTCGCATTTGAACGTATATCGGAATTACGAGCAACTGGCTGGGTTTTTGATCCAGAGTATCGGAATCGGCGTGTTCATGGGGCTCACGTACTTCGATCTGCAAGGGACTCCTGCCGGGATTCAGAGCTTGAAGGTGCGTTGAGGGTCCCTATTCTCTACTGACAACTGAATCCACTTGGACCAGGGCGCGGCAATCCAGCTCTTCCCGGGCTACTTTTATTTGACTCAAGTCGGTATAATGCTATCGTCAGAATTCATAATCACTGCGTTCCGGTCCCACCTGCACTTAGTCAGCCCAGCTAACGACGGCTCAGCCTAGCCCCAGTGTAGCCGACTACACTAAACTAGGCTGATCGAATGTAGCTCAGTGTGGTCGGCTACACTGGGCTAGGCTGAGTCGTCCTCAGCTGGGCTGACTAAGTGTAGGTGGGACCGGAACGCAGTGAATCACTGAAGCTGCTGGAACTCAGGTCTACTGGATTTACAAGTTCTGCTCCGACTTGATAATTTTTGATAGAGAGCGAGAGGTCCGAATTTTATCTTGGGTTCTATTGACAATTGACGAGGAGATTCGTAGGATCGCCTTTATGTAGGACACAAATATTTGTAGGTATAAGTGACACGACCTCATGATGACTGTTTTCCAGAGTACCTTCCCTTATATTATTGCCGATTTTATTTCGAATCTGGTGCCTACCACCCTTCTACCTACTCTCTAGTGAGTCTCAATCGGCTTCTCCACAGAGTTTAAATTAACGACAACTCCCTAGCACTGTGATTTGTAAGCATCTATTCCGCCGAAAACTCTCAGTCTAACCCTTTCTAGTCTACCTGCTCAGCAATATGTGACGCGATCATTTTGCAGCGAACTTGATTATTGTCGTGGCAAATGTACGAAATCTGCTGACATCTCTCCCGTTTGTTCTTAATCTTTCTTAGTGTATATGCATGCAATGGTCCACTCAAGGCATAGCCTTGCTAGCGTCGTCTATATTTGTTCGTTCTGTTCTTATTTTTGCCGGATGCAACCCGCTGAACGTACTCTTTAGCGAGGCTTCCCTTAAGCGTCCATGGTCGCAAATGCAATCTCGTTGCTCTTCATGTGCATCCTTTTCTTTCTCCATTCCCGATACGCTCATTGATTCATCGCAACAGGTTATCCGCAGGATTGTACGGCGATTACATTCATTGCTGATCAGCTAACGCTGATTGTCCTTATAATTTTAGCTCTCTCACTCATTTGCCTGTTTGGTTACGCTGGATCAAATGGATATCTACGACATTCTACTCTTTCCGCATCGTTGCTACCACTCAGTTCAAGGGGCGGATCTTCGCATGCGAAGGGATTACCGGTGTCGCGCTCACGCAGTGTGATGGGGACAACGTTCTTCGCGGTCTAGATTTCTCTGACACACCGCTCATCGTCTATTTTGCCGCTGAGATTGGGATCATCGTGGTATAAGTCGAGTTTTGATTGCCCGTTTTAGATGGTTTATACGAACGGAGCTTCAGATTATACGTATTATCTGGACTCATTCTCCAGGTGAGTTGCATTATCAAGGTGAGGACGGAGTCGGGATATTAAATCGAGTGCCTATTACATAGTTCCACAACCCAGGCGGCGTCAAACACGCCGTTGGGGGCGGCCCAGCAAGTCGGGACGAGGAATCGGCGCTGACAGGCGACATGGACATCGCACGGGCCAAGATTGACGTCGAGGTGAAAGGTTTTTATTACAGTCCACCTTGCAATGCACCTCACACTATGTTTCCTGCAGATACGTAACACCAGTTTCAAATGGGTGAGGCCGGGCCTTCCGCTGGGGTTGCGCAAGCCCGACGAAAAAAAGATTCTTAACGAGATCTCTTCTTTCTTCCCTGCGGGAGATGTTTCTGCCATACTGGTCCGTCTCTATGCACTACTCCGACTGACCAATAATGTATTGACCTGGTTCAGGGGCCATCTAGTGCCGGGAAATCGACGATCCTCCAGCTCCTGTCCCACAGAAAGCTCAACGCAGGTCCCGGAGCCCAGTTTGAAATTACCGGCGACATTCTTTTCAACGGGCTGCCCGCAACGGAGGATGTCCGCAACTCTGTCGCATTCGTAGAACAAGAGGACGACTACCATATTGTAACCTTATTTATTTTCCGTGTTTTCACTCTTTTCATTTTTTTTCCCTTCTTACCAGAGCGCCTTGACTGTCCGAGAAACGCCAGTTTCAACTTTGATTCGGCCCTAGCCTTATCCGACAAACAATTTTCCCTTTAGGTTAAGATATGCAGCCATTCTGCGGTTGCCGCCGAAAATGAGCAGTGCGTTCTCTTTGGTATGTTGGGTGTTATTTTTGACGAGTGGTTTTGTATGTAGAGAATCGCAAGATTGCGCGTGTCGAGGAGGTGCTGTTGATGCTGGGACTGAAGGACTGCGCAGATATATATGTCGGCGGCGAGTTGTTGAAGGGAATCTCTGGTGGGGAGAAGCGACGGTAATGCACATTTTCTGTTCTCAGGACCTCAGGTTCTAAGCCTGTACAGATTATCACTTGCGGTGCAGATGATCAGCGATCCAAGCGTCGTATGTGTTTATTCCTCGAAAGTCCAATCCTATTCTGATGGCCCTCAGTTGGTGGTGGACGAGCCAACATCGGTATGTCTCTGGTTTGGCGCTTGTTTTGTATTTTGATTACCTGTGAATAGGGCCTGGATTCGTTCATAGCCAATGTTGGCTAAAAATCTTTCAGCAAATGCCAGGCCGCTGACCATAAAAAATAGAATGTCATGGAGTGCCTCAAGCAAATCGCGCGAAGTGGGCGCACTGTCATCGGTAGGTCGACTATCGACGTCTCAGATTCGTTTATAACCGTCTACTGTAGTCTTGATCCATCAACCTCGCTCGGACATCTTCCACAGCTTGGACAACATGCTCATCCTAGCCAAGGGCGGTCATGCGGTGTTCAGCGGCAAGCGCGAGCAGGCCGTACGCATCATGGAGAGCCAGGGCTTTGCGCTTCCGTCTCTATGGTTCAACCCTGCCGAGTACGCTCTTCCAAGTTTTTTTGTCTCGGGTGATTCTGATTTTTTGCTGCAGCCACCTCCTCGTTCTGGTGACCGTGGACCAACGCCCGGGAAAGACAGGCGAGTCCAGAGCGCGAGTGGACGGTCCCATCTCGTTCTGGAACACGCACCGCGTGAGAGTGGATCGGGTGGGGGGACGTCAGAAGTCGGAGGAAACCATACCGCCGATCGTCCACGAGAGCCGGTTTACTCCGTTTTACATTGCATTTCCCGTGGTCTGGGAGCGTATGTTTCGGAATCTCTGGCGCCAGAAGGATGTCAGTCCTTCGTCTCGACTTGGTGCAATTCCGTGTTGATTCCTGTCGTCAGGCCTTCTGGGGACGGCTCATTCAGCCTTCATTCGCTGGCATATTACTTCTCATGTTCTACGAACGGGCAAGTGATGCCTGGAAGTGACTCCACCCCCTTGCTCATACGAACTTTTAATAGCTCTCGTTAGGTCCGTCCGGCGGACAGGATCGCATTGGAGTTGTTCTTCAGGCTACCTCAGGTTGGTTGAGCTCGGAGTAGTCATTTAGTGTGCTTGACTTTTGCAGCCATACCTTTCGTTGGGTTGATCAGCGGAATCGCAGTCTTGTGAGAACGATGCTCTCCTTCTGCATCAGTTGCTCATAGAAATCCTACAGCCCGCAGGACCGACAACTCTTTAGGCACGAATATCACAGCTCCGCAGCCTACTCATGCACCACTCTTATTCTAGCGTACACTCTAATGGAGGCGCCCTTCCAACTTCTGGCCGGCTTCGTAAGCTCACTCTGTCCGTTGAGCTGCTCCATGCTAACGGAACCTAGCTCTACGCTTTTTTTGTGAGTTAATGGAACATGAACAAACCATGAGTCGTCTGAAACGCTATCAAGATGAATGTCGCAGTCGGCATGCAGACCAGTGCAAGAATTTATTCGAGTACGCCATAACAATCTGGGCGCTACAAAGCCTAGCCGAGAGCATCGCGATTATTTTCGGGGCGTTCTTCAACACTATGGGAATCGCCGTGTCGCTTATGTCCACCACTCTCTCGATGGTGGTACAGTTCAGTGGGATTCGTGCGTCTATTTTGGTCCGGATAATATCTGCTGTCTTCTGCGCGTAGTTTCCTTGTCCGTTCCGTTTTGGTGCCTCTATGCCAGTCAGCTTGCCCCCAATACAATCTAAAGATACTGAACAGGTTGCAAGTGGTACGTTAGTTAACTTGTATGCATTAAATACCGCCCGTTAAGCAAATCTCAGATTGCATGGGGCACGCCTCTGAAAGTAAAATCTTCTCGATTCGTCTCTTGCTGCTATTTACTAACGCCTTACTCCACCAGGCCGCCCAACGTCTAATATTCATCAACGAATGTACCGGACTACAGTTCCGCTGCTCTGCAGATGACATCGCTGCGGGTATCTGCACCGCGCAGTCTGGAGAGGAATTGTGCGTGCCGTTCATTCATCTATTAATTATTATGCTTAAAATGGACGTCGACAGGTTGCAACTGTATTCATTCGTAGACCGCAATACCGGAAAGCTAACTGGGA
Organism: Mycena capillaripes; assembly: GCA_029204075.1. Taxonomy (NCBI): domain Eukaryota; kingdom Fungi; phylum Basidiomycota; class Agaricomycetes; order Agaricales; family Mycenaceae; genus Mycena; species Mycena capillaripes. The sequence goes on along the minus strand of JARHKZ010000019.1, from coordinate 1,822,301 downwards.
TAGCGATCGCAACAGCGATAGCGTGGAGAATCCTGGCATGGGCTGCATTGAAGGCGCGTATGAGTCGGGAATGAGAATATTATAGAATAGCAGGGTAGATAGAAAAAATGAAATTGCCGTTTTAGAGGTCTCACGAAGTGGACGAGCTTCGGCGGAAATTCCGAGCGTCAGTGCTATAGGACATAACCATCATCACCCGTCAAAATCCATTCGCAGATCTTTGCGCCATCCAAAACAGCCTCAGCGCTTGGTCGGTATTCCTTAGTGTTCAGCCCCGCACGTCCTCACCTCGTACAGATCCCGCCAACCCTCAAAATGACACACGACGCTGTTTGGTTCTTCCACCCAAGAGAGTACAACAAAGGTTCCTGCCAGTGCCGCAGTTACTTCTGGAAACGACAGTCTGCCAGGGGGTTGATGTATCAACAGTCGACCGTCCCTCAAGTTTCAACAGCCATGATCGGAATCACAGACCATAGTATACCTGCCGGTCAATGATATCTATATAGCACTGGAAGACCGCCAGGCTACTGATATTGGGCGTCGCCCGCTGTTCTACACGACGAGCAAGGATGTGGAGCTGTTTTTCTGATTTGATGATTTAAGCAACCATTTTGGAAGACGACGTCGAACGGCTCGACGTCGTCGGATGCGATGAGCTCACAAATACATTATAGTGCGAGCAGTAAAGAGGCCCAGATCCCAGAGCAATAACTGAAAATCCGCGAGTGACTTCGAAGGGAGGTTTACGCATCGTGTTTGGCGCGGCCGTGTCAAAATATAATACACCATTTTAGAAAAATGGAGTATGCTACTTAGGAAAACCAGACGTTGGCAGACGGTGGTGTTCTCGAACCTGCACGACCTCGATTATATCAGGTAGCAAACGCTCAACGTCTCGGTAAGAGGTTCTTGTCAGCGCTGCTGCGGTTGTCGGGATTATCCCGTGGGGATAACTTTGAAGTAAATGCCGAAGTTGCGGAGGGACTTGGCCTTCTCTTAGCCCCATTCGATGTTAATGTATTTCTGCGGAACTTTGGGCAGATTCGGGATGGAACGTTTTGACATCCAGGCGCTTGATTATAAGGAAGAAAGGCACTACAATTTCAGAGTGTACAGTCGTCAAGTCACCAAGATTCAGATCCGGAATCGTGCAGAATTTATATTGCTTGTGGAGCAATTTTGTCGCCGACGAACACTTCAGCTGTTTGAACGAGCTCGAAAAACCATGAAACAAATTTGTCTGCGGAAGCGAACGGGATCAGACGATCATGCCGGTGCGGCAACTTGAACTCTGATGACATTATGACGATCACTCTCACGACCTCGCGCTGACCTGACGCAAAACCAGCTCTTGTCCTGGCACCTAGTCTGTAGTTTACCGCGCCACCGGTGATCGCTGGTCCCACTTATTACTAATCATCGGAGTTTGAATTTGTTCCCACGACCTTTCGTCCCTATCCAGCCATCCCAACGACAAAATTCAAGCGCAGGAAGGTATTTGATTGACTTTCCAAGCTTAAATGTAGCCTAAACGCCGGTTTTTCTCTATTTTCTTCCACCAAAATCAATAACACTGGCTTGGTCATCTGCCGAGCCATCAAAACTCGGCATCCTTGTTCTTGACTTCCCCGCTGCAAGATCCACGCGAAAATGGCGCATTCCAGGCCCAAAAGTATTGCTATTCACTCAAAGTGCCGAATGACGCGGTCTGAAATATGATTTGAGACTCGAAAATTTGGTGATTTGTAATAAGAGGGACCAGCGATCAATGATCGTGGGAAAATGACAGACTACAACACACGAGGTACGAGTGAGTATTGTTGTAGCGTCTGTTTGCAAGAGACTACCTGGCACCTGCAAGACTCGAAACCACCGCTCATTGCGTGGGGGAACGGCTCATTCTGGTCAGACAGACGATTACCAGTGCGAACTGGCCACATCCATTGGCCCATCTTCCTAGAACCTCAAACATTGAACCCATTGTCTCAATGCCTGAGCGCTGAGCACTAGTACTGTGCGCCCGCTGATTCCACTACACGGAGAGCGCTTGCGTATACCGCTCGCCGCTCTTGAAACGTACCGCGAAGATGATTGCATCCAATCGTGTACACGGGGTAAAGCGCTGCGCCGCGTACGTCCCCATTTCCGCTCACAATTCATCCGAATCGTGTCGTTTCAATACGAGCTATATGCGGCTTCTCAAATCTCCACCCAGATCCGAGTACACTAGATGCTGGCTGGCAGTCCGTCGTGACTAGCTAGTTCCAGCTGACCTGACCTTCGTCTCCAGTAGATTGTCTCCCGCCCCATCGTTGCCTTTCCCTTGTACCTTCCTTTCCATTGTACCCCCGCCCCGCATACATCCTCGGGTAAATCATCTTTCGACAGGAGCCGCTTCGAGACAAACCCATACATACGCTGTTGGAAGGACGATGTGCGTCCGCTCCCCTCCCATCCATCTCGCCTCCGTCCCGCTCTCGCTCTCGTGCGGTGACTAGCTTTGCTCCCTTGCACCGAGTAGTCCGTGTCATCCGTGCGCGTGAATACCTGCTCCAGCGCTCTGCGAGACTGCGAGGACATCTCGAGGCCAAGCGAGTGAGATGGGGGCGGCAGTATCTCTCTCTTCCGTAAGGCGAGTCTATATTCCCTTTCTATTATCTTCCTTCTCTCGTCGTCCTCTTGCTTCTTCCTTTTCTCGTGTTCCTCTTCCTTCCGGATCCGTAGCTGTTCTTCTCCAGATGTCCAACCTCGACACGATCGAGCACGGCAAGTACGTCTACCATCGCGCTCTACCACCGAATCCCAACGATATCATAACTTTCCCCACCCCCGCCCAACCGAGTAGGTCCTTACATCTATACATATCCCACTTACAGCATTGAGTCGCTCACCCCTACAGATGTGTCCCCACCTCCACCATCACCCATTCAACTCCCCGATCTGGTCTTCGGTGGGACGACTCGGCGCGCGTGGAGGTGGGACAGGGAGAGCGACGTACGCTGGCGCAAAGTAGTATGTATAGTAGGGATGTCGTCGTGGAACGCTGGCAGAGCAGCAGGCGCCCCCTGCGCTCCGTGCATTGGGGGAGGGAGGCAATACTGTAAGTACTTGTACCGAGGCAACCGTCACGGTCACGATGGGGTCTGTTGCGTTGCCCAAACGCGCCGGGTCACGGTCACGATGCCTTCGGTTGCCTTGCTCAAGACCGTGACATGGACGAAATAATTTTTGTTCCCATGAAAAACCCTATAAAAAATGTCAAAAAGCTCTCAAACCATCGTCGTTGTTGATTAGATACAGAACGAGTGGCTCAAATGGAGTTTAAAATGGTGTATGGGGACAGGTTTAATGTATTTGGTTGCCAAATTTCCAACCGTCACAGTCAAATTTGGGCTGGTTGCTTTGCCCAATCTTTTTGATGGCGTCACGGTAGGTTGGCTGGTTGCCTCAGTACAAGTACTTACAGTAGGCGCATCGTAGTGCTGTATCCAGACGCGGGGTGCGTGGGCGGGATTAGTGAACGCCCGTGGCGGCGGTGGTGGGCGCAGGGTAGATATAAAGGTCGGGAAGCACAGGAAGCTGCATCCGTATGTCGCGATGGAACTGGCCTTTCCCGTTTCTGCCACTTTTCTTGATCTCTTCTTTAGCATGAATCCTCAATCGCTCTTGGTGCTGAATAGATACAACATCCTTTTCTTTCTCGATTGATTCGGCCCTGGGACGGGAACAGGTTTACTCCCATCTTCGTTGGAGTTCGGAGTCGGCGCGCCTTTCAAAATCTTGATCCGACGCTTTCTTGTTTTCTTGCTTCGAACATCAAGACTCTTGTCGCGCGTTCTCAGATTAAAACTCCTCGGCGCACTTTACGCCACTAGCTCGAGGTCTTCTCATGGTTTCTAAGCAAAAAAATTGGGAATGGATATCAGAAGCAGTCGCTGTTAGCTTTCGTCGAGCAGCGCTCGTTTAACCCTGGTCTTCGCTACTGGGCCGTACCAAAGCCGCACGCGAATCTTAAGGCTGGGCGTTCTTATGCTTTCGCTGTACGCTTGCGAGCCAGTTGGAGTTGTGCCCTGGTCAAGTGAGATGCTGCTATGACGGACCGCGGGATTTGGCAGCCATCTGCATCAGATTTCGGATGTTTATCTTTCTTTTTTGGGGCGTCTCGAAGACGCGCACGGCAATCTTTAACAGCTTTCTGGACGTGTGGGAAAGTGGGTGCGGAAGAATAGCACAGCACCCTACGTTTCTCCTCCTTCCTCCTGCCGTTCGATATGTTGTCGAGAATGCGTCGTACTCGGTCCATCAGACTCACCTCGGATGCATTAGCTGCCACGAAGCTTGCCCTACACGCAATCCAAGCGTCTACAGACGCCTTTCCCCCACTCAAATCTGTTGTATCGGCGGTTATTGTGATCTTGGAGCTGAGCGAGGTGAGCTCCTGACTCCATTAGGCTTTTTTGTTTGTTTGCTGACGAACCATTGTATCGCCCGTTCAGAGAGCCAAGTCGAATAAGAAGGGATGCGAGCGCATCGCACATCGCTCCGCACAACTTGTACAGGATATTTGGAGACAAACTAAGGATTTCGATGTCGCGCTCCCAGTGGAGGTGGAGAGAAGTGTTGCTGAGATTGAAACGTATGTTGCGCCTGCTTCGTCCATTTACATTTTTTGAATACTGACTTTGAATACTGACTTGCCCAATGCAGGCTATTCAACGAGATTGAGAAATTCTTCAATGAGTTCGAAAAGGAGAAGCCTTGGCAACGATTTGCTCGCCAAGATCGTGACAAAAGCCAAGTCGAGGAGTATGGAAGATTATTGGACGAGGCAATGTTGCATTTCAGTGTACGTTTCTCCCTGAATGTCAACATACGCATTGCGCTGAGATTTGGATATCAAGATCAACCTGGAACTGAGCATACATCGGTTACATCTAGAATCTGCTGCCGCCGACCAGAAGAGGCACACCGCTGTGATGGACATCTCGCGGATGAGTGAATCTGAGCGCCTGGTGCGTCAAACATGATTTATGCTTTACCGCTAATTGACAAGCTCCCTTGGCAGCAGCTTCTCACACAAATACGCGATAGAGTGCTGTCTGAATCCGATGTCGGGGGACAGCCATATGGGGAAATATGTGCTGGCACTTTTTTTATATATTAACCGTTCTTTACAGCTGTTTCCGAAAAGCTTGACAGTCGCGATTTTTTTTTTGCTCTCAACCAATTTTTGATCGAGGGCTAAGGATTACTGCTTTGGGTAAGCCGAGCGTAGCCGAGATGCGCCAAGCCGAGGCCACAAATGCGAACTTGCAGTCAACTAAACAAGTCAAACATTTTCTTGCTCAAGCGGCATACACAAAACATCCTCTGTAAGTGCTTTGATCGCTTTCCGGGCAACCAGAATGTTTTGAGGGCAATTTTTGAGGTGGGTTGCGAACGGCAGCAAGAGTATTGCCGACGGCAACCGCAGCACATGACTGAACGGACTTCCAAACCAGGTAATCCTTAGCACTCGATCAAAGTTTGGTTGTGAGCGAAAATAAAAAAGTACTGTCAAGCTTTTCGGAAACAGCTGTAACGAGATCCTGCGTAACCTGTGCAACATCCCCATGTACTGTTTCTCCTTTTGTTTTTCCTCTGCTCCTGCTCTTCCATTAACCCCTTCTGTCCTCCACTTGCCCGTGCTTCTATTCATGTGCGGTGGAACAGCTGACCTGCATGCAGCTCTTCCTTGACAAGACGCAGTAGACCGCAGCCGCTTCTGTCTACGGTGCAGTTCCTGCCGTGAAACCACGTCACCCTTATAAATGCGGCGCTGCTGTCGTTGGATCCCACTCTTCGCCCACTTCGCTCATCTTTAAAAAAATTAGGCTTGCATCTGAATTTTTCCATTGTTCTGTCCCCTGGGTCTTGGGCTTCGTCTCCCATCAGCTGCATTAATTAATTAATTTTAATCGTTCTTTAAGATTTTGCTCGTTCGGCGGTGCTCATCAATGTGTACCTGTTGGTTTCTTTCTCCATATAGCTTGGCTGCTCCTGGCTCTCTCTCTCCTGCACAGTTTCTTTTCTGTTGTGCTACTTTCCCAGGGTGTCCCTTCTCTATTTGGGTTTCCTCTGCTCTTGCTCTTGGAGTAACCCCTTATATCCTCGACGTTCTTTGCCCTTCGACACGGCCTTTTCATTTTCGAGCGACCACCTGACCTGAGCGCAGTCTTTCTTGATAAGACGCAGTGACTGCTGGCTACGGCGCAGGTAGATTCGATTTTTATCATTGGGCCGGCGAGCCACATAATCCTGCGGGTTGAGGACATAAAATGGGTGCATATTTTTGTTCGACTGTGAATATTCAGTTCACTGGCCTGTATCATTCTGCTCTGGGAACAGTGACCTAATCTGTACCGCCTCTGTTTACTGCTGGCTATCTATCGGACTCAAATTCCATAGTCAAATCACAGCTTCTCCACTGAAGCGCTCCTAATCTCGGGTCTCTTCTGGTGCTGCCCCAATCTTTATGGTTTCCTCAATCAATGATTCTGTATGATCTACGGATTAACACTGATTGCAACAAATCGGGGTCTGTGCCACTGCTATGTCCAAGTCTGGGAACCTCTTTCGTTGCGGTCGAATCAATCAAATTTCCTAGCAAGGATCGCGCTCGGTATCAATTTATTTTTGTACTTCAGACCATCTCTCTGTCTCGCCATCCGTCATTTTTTCACTCCCGTGTTCATGGTTTTTTCATCTCTTGGCACTCTTCGTACCATGGGTCGGGTCGCGTTCTGATCTGTTGGCTTCCACTGTTCCTTTTGCTGCTTCCCGGCCGCATTCCATAGTTCACAGAGGATTAAAATTTCCACCGAGTTCCGCTGTAAATCGGATATAGTTCTGAATTCTTGCGCCGGGCTCAGCTGCAAGACAACACAATCAATTCCTTCATTTTTGTTTGCACAATCTGATCTCCGACACCTTGTGTTGATCTCGTTAATTGGGCAATCTAGCTATCCAATTCTGTTCCTGTCGTACACTCTGGCCTGTGTCATCATTCTTACTTACAGCATTGCATGTACTCACGACTTCAATGACACATATTTTATTCCCACTATCTTTAGTAGTGGGTTTTTGTACCTCGCCCAAAAAAAACGGTTTTGGGTGTTTTTACATGACAGGTGTCAATCACGGCAATAGCCGCATCCTACGATCGTTTTGAAGCTCAATGAGCGATTTTACACGAAGGCTGTGCACCTCGGCAGTTCCCGTCTCTGCGATCATTTTGAAGCTCAATGAGTGTTTTTACATGAAGGCTGTGCACCTTGGCAACTCCCGTCTATGCACCCTTTTTGAAGCGCCTTGAACGTTTTTACACGAAGGCTGTGTTTCCCGGCAAGTCCCGTCCATCCACTTATACAAGGTGGGGGTTGTCATCGGCAGTGTGTGCATCGATGGTCTGCTGCAGGGCTTTTCATACTAACATTCGTGAGCCTATGATACTGTAAAATTTCGACCAATCGTTCACAATTTTCGAAATTTTCGATGTCCGGGATCGTCGTTAAATTTTCTTTTCAATAAAGATGATTTTTGCGCATATCAAAACAAGTGGGGTGTCACCGTCGTCGAACAATTGGTCGAAATGGTACAGTATAGGCTCAGATCGGATCTATTTGCCGGTATCATTTCCAGCAACAAAAGGGGGGATGCTATGTGCAACAATTTTTGGACGGACAGAAACATCGCGTGAGTGGTTTGGCTCCATCCCACAGTCCGAAAAGTATTGTCCATTGCAACGGCACATCATTGAAAGCACATCATCATGTTGTTGTGATGTGTTTGTCAGACCCACCTAAGGCTCCAACCATTTTCATTTTCAAACGTTTGTAAACGTTTGTAAATGGATTAATAATCCTGTTAGTTTACGGCCCTCGGTAAACATTTTGCAAACAGTTTATAAATGATTTAAACGGTAATATTTGCAGGCATTTTCAACTGGCTATGTACATTAATTCACTGTTCAGTTTCACTCAGAAACTATGTACCTATGCCTGGGACTTCAATTTGAAACCAAATCCAAGCTGGTTTTGTGCCGCGCATGGCCTCGCGCTCGGTTCGATAGCATCTCCGGTCATCTCGGACTTCGGTTTCCCGAAGGCAGTACCTCTACATCGGGGAAGCCCGCTGGTCTATGCAGGCCAACATGCTGCTGAAATTATGCGTGGAATTCGCAAATGGTGAGAGACCACCAGTTTCTTCATTGAAGTCAGAACTGCGGTCTTCCACACCCAATAAATATATCTTGTTAAATATTTGTTTTTAAACTGTTTACAAACGTTTGTAAACATTTAGGATTTTGTAACCGTTTAGTTTACGGGCCTTCGTAAACGAAAACTAAAAGGTTGGAGCCTTAAACCCACCGATGCCCACAAAGCATGCCAGAAAAAGAGGGGATGCTACATGTAATAATTTCTGTCTCAACAGAGCCATACAATGAGTCGTTTAGCAGCGTTCTTGAGTCCAAAATTGATCCTCATGCGAAGCAGGACATCATTGAACACACGGAATAGGAATAGACACTGTTTGTGGTTAGCTCTCAGACCCGTTGTGTTTCTATCTATCTTCTAAATGCAAAATTTTTGCAAAATTCAGATTATATTTGTAGTGGATCACCTGACGGGTGGAAAAACCTAGGGATCCCCACCGTGCCGTTACATACGGTTACGGCCGTACGAGCACCTTGCGCTTCAGACGAAGGTGATGTTTGAGTAACATCAATGTCCGGATGGTTTCCGGCTTCAGACGAGAACGTTGCAGAGAGATTGTCTCTCTCCCACCTGAAACACATGTTCGACCGCAACGGCAGAACCTTGAAGATTCATTAGGAATGGCATAAACGGCTGGAGGGTGGAAATACCTGGAATACTCATGATATCACGCGCCACACGATACAGGCGAGGATATTCTGCCTTCCTTGCATACCACCACTGAGCTGGGTCAGCGTCGAAAGATAGAAGGAGCGTCGAAGTAAGTATCTAGTTCGTCATTTTCCTCCTCGTCATCCGTGCCTGGATCATAGGCGGCAAAATTGAAGACTACCGGTCGAGTTGCAGAACCGTCTGTGGGACCAGGTGCTGCAGCGGTTGGCTTCGGAGATTTTGCAGGATAATGCTCCTCGAAGTATGCACGGAGCTCGGTCTTCTGCGTTTCCAGATATGCAGATAGCTCGTCATCCTGAGCATAGTCCTTTCGCAGTTTTTTGTAGTTGAAGCGGGGATCGAGCACTGTAAATGTGTCAGTCATTATTTTTGTGGCAGGTACGGATCTTCCGTCTAGGCTTGTCGTCAACGGAGTCTTTGGAGCGACAGGATGCGCCATCGGGATTGTTTTTGTGGGAAGACTGTCGGTAAGCTGGACAAGATGAGTGACAATGAATAAAGGGGTGATGCGGACTTACTTCTTCGTGTGTCATTATCGCTTCAGGATCACTGTCTGAATCCTCCCCTACGTCGGCTGAATATGAGGAGTCGTCGGGATCAGAATTTTCCTTCTCCTTCGCACGAGACCTTACCTTCCACTTCTTCGATTGCTGATCGTCGTCGGAGAGGACTTCACCTTCAATCTGCATAGCAGCCTGAAAGAGCTTATCCTTCCCGCGCTTTGGCCGTGAACCTTAAGAACCGTTCATATTTGAAAGTAGAGTACACTTCAACGCACCCGAGGCTCCCTCAGGTGGTGGTGTACCGGGGTCTTGTCCGAAATCGATGTCGTCTGCAGATTTGCTGGTACCGTTCGGGTTTAACGCCCCCTGTTCCCAGCCGTGTTCATTTACAACTGTTCCGTCCTCGCGCACTGAAAGAGTCTCTGAGTTATCATTAATACGGTATGATTTATTTTTTAGCAGCACAAGAAAAACACCTTGTGCTCCACCTCACACACAAGGGGGCATTATGAAGTGGCGGAGCCCCCGTATCCTCAGTTCAGCCACCGTTTTGCTACCACGTAACGGATGCCACAACCCCATCAAATAAATTGGACCTTGTTCATAAGATGGTGCCCGAAGACGAATAGCCTCACATATATCTCGCACTGTTGTCGTCGGGGCCACAACTCCAGTTGAATGATTTAGAGGTGATTAGAGTGAGGGGCGTACCGAGGGCAATCGTACCGGCCGCTGCAATGTCAACGAAGACCGGCATTAAATTTGACGGATAATCTGCTGAATTAACAGAGTACGTGCGATTGAGAAAATTACTCACCTGTTTTATATGCACCGCTGGAAGGCTGCCCAATGTGCTGGCATGCTCGCTGCAGACGGTCGAGACGCATATGTGAAACATGGTCGCGTCTATACCTCCACGGCATATAAAAGGTTTGATATTTGCCGACGTTTAGAGTGTGGGGGCGCGCAAAATAAACTAGAAGTTGTCTTGGCATCTACACGCTAGAAATGCTGAATTACTCATGTAGATAAACACAAAGAATGGTCCAATAAACATAAATCGAGCCTACGAGAGCGGCAGGGTGCACTTCAGATACTGAATCACGTATCAAGCTGATGATGAATGGAACAGAATGGCGATATGATGCCGACGTGATCGCCAGAAGACAGCCCAGGACAGGAGCGAAGAAATCAGGAAGCAGTTGAGGAAGAAGTCAATGATTGAGCGCCCCGAGGCATCAACAGTGTAGGATGTCGATTCTGCTAAAACACCGCGTGTCTCGTGTCCATTGTGAGCTAATCTAAAGGTCAGAATATCATTCGGGGAGTGAAGAGCCATGGACGCGACCTCTTTTGATGTGTTCACGAGCAAAGGGACTCATTTTAGTATAATCCGCCGGGATGCAGACCCATACAAGCCAGTGCACCACCTTTTATAGGATATTCAGAATTTTTAAGTGTTTTGGCTCCTTGTAGTAAATCTTTGATGACAATGTGCGCGCCGCGCGCCATCAATTCTGCCCTGATAGCGGGATCCACATCTGCTCAGATTCCGCTCTTTGTGGTCTTGAATTATTGATGTGCTCCTCAAAGTTACTAAGTGAGAAAAAAAAACCAACTTAATGCATTGTGTACCTTGACAGCAGCTGAGCTTTGGTGCGCTTGGTCGTGCGGATCGTGCGCGTCGTGCGCGTCAATGTGATTGCAAATGATGGAAAATCACTCTTGGCATCACGGGCCCGGGCACCCGGGCACCGGAGGGTCAAAATCGAACCACTTTTGGCTGAATTACGGTCCGTAATGTACCATATACGGCCGTAATATTTACGGGTTCTTACGGGTTACGACCGGCGCAAACCGTAACCGTAAGATGTCTCTCCAGGGGCCTTACGGGCCGGTACGTACACCGTAATAATATACGGATACGGTAGGGATTCATAGAACTTTCACAAACCGGAAGCTTTGCAAAAAGGCACATTCAGAGCAATGGGCTGCTCCATAGCGAATAGTTGGATAGTGGGCCCTGCCGCGCTAGCGGGCTACTAGATTATTATCATCCAAGGTGCCGGAGCGAAGCGACGGCATGTCTTGTATAGATTGTAGGATGACTATCTCTTGACCGTAATAGGCTAGCAATACGCAATATGCTATATTGGGCAATTTGACAACGGTGACACTGACAGGTGCCAACCGGGGAACGTAATCTCAATCTTATCTTAGCTACGCACACTGGTATATACGTCGAAAATCGCATAGTCGCTTTTTTGGATGTACGAAGTTCGAGTCCAAAATCGGCTATAATAATTATACGTGTCCATCCATCCAGAAAATCAAAGGGAACGTAGCGGAACACAAGTATATTCTTTTCTCCGCCGCCTGTGCAAGATCCAAATCGGCACGCCACGCACGCGGCACAAGAGCTACTGGCGCCCACCGAAGTTGATCGATTGAAGCATCGGACCACGGAGGGTGATATGCTGTCCGGATGATGTTATGATAGTGATAATAATAATGAATGCATTACAGCTTTGCCTGGTTAACAGCCATGCTTGGTTTTGACCGACTACAGCTTTACTTGGGTGATCCAAAAAAAATTACGAGTTGTAGCACTAGTCACGGTAGTATTACACAACTCGAAAGACAATATAGTCGACTAAACATCACACAGAAACTGGCATTTATGTAAATTCGAAAGGTTGGGTGAACTGAACGATGTCCGCCTCCCCTTAAAACCAATCCCGAGTCCGAGGGCGGCTAATTAGCTATTCCAAAGCTCCCGTGTACACGCTGGATTTTATTCTTTTAGATCACTACGGAGCGCAACATTGGGGGTTTATCGAGTGATGGGGTTAGATTAGATCACAATCGCCTTGAAGTGTTGCAATTGGGGGGTACGCGTGTCAGGCATTCCATCTTTTTACAAACGTAAAGTTGCGTCTTATGATTAGTCTCGGGAGACCGTCCCCCTTTCTCCTTGGTTCGTTAGCTTCGCTGTTGTGCAACTCTACGATTACTATAATATTGACTATCCTCTACTGAGCCTACTCTGCTACAAATATAAACCATCACCCGGCGGCACATAAACTTGCGGAAATTAAATGCCGAAGTTGCGGAAAGATGGCTCGGAGCGAGTGCCGTTAAGAGACTTGACCCTTTCTTAGCACTTGACGGTCTTTCTGCGTAACTTTGGGCAGATGTGAGATGGAGCGTTGGTATCCAGGCGCTTGACCACGAAGAACAAAGCCACAACATTTTTAGAGTAGTCGTCAAAGTTACCAAGAATCAGATTCGGAATCGCGCAGGCATTTATATTGCGGTGCTACCTGGTGGAGAATTTTTATTGCCGACCAGCACTTGACCCGTTTGAACGAGAAAACCATGAAACAAAGTTGGATGCGGAGAAGATGCGAGTCAGCGGGATGAGACGATCATGCCGGTGCGGCAACTTAGACTCACTTTAATAGGGGAAGTCAGAGTGAACGAAACTGAGGCGAAACTGTGGCGAAACTCACGTCGAAACTAATTCGAAACTGAGTCGAGTTTTCGTCCAGTTTCGACGTTCCCAGTTTCGAACAAGTTTCCCTGTTTCGTGCAGTTCCTCCTCTGGAGGAGGAACTCGCCAGAATCGAAGGCGAAACTCAAGCGAAACTCAAATCAAATCTTTTGATGGTACCTAAATCGAAGCTAGAATCGTCGCGCAGTTTCGGGTCGGTCAAAGATCAAGGCGATTCTTCGTCGAAACTTGACACAGAATCGGCTCAGTTTCGAGGTCAGTTTCGGGTCAGTTTCGCCGTAGTTTCGTCCACTCTGACTTCCCCTAATGACATCATGACGATCACCGCTCATTGTCCTCCAGCTCGATACTTCCTCTCGAGACAGAAGCCGCTTCGAGACAAAGCTCGTACATACGCTGTTGGCAGGAAGACGTGCATCTGCTCTTCGCGTCTGCCTTCCTTTCCCCGCTGAAACCTAACTTGTTCTGAAGAAGTCGCTCCACACTCTCATGACGTCGCGCCATGCCCAGACCCTTCCTATCCATCTCGCCTCTGTCCAGCTCTTGCTGTCGTACATGGGGTGGATGTTGGCCACAGCTGTGTCCCCACCACAATCACCCACTTGACTCCTCGATCTGGTCATCGGCGGGATGACTGGGCCCACGTAGAAGTGAGAACGGAGGGGCGACGTGCGCTGGCGCAAGCAGTACAAGAGGGGCATCGTCGTGGACCGCGGGCAGAGCAGCAGACGCCGCCTGAGCTCCGTACGCTGAGGGAGGGAGGCAATAGGCTCATCGTGGTGCTGTATCGCACCTCCTGCGGTACTAGCGAACGTCCGTGACGGCGCAGGTAGTAGTGGGCGGCGGCGCGAGGTAAGTGATATAAAGGTCCGGAAGCACTGGAGGCCGCGTTCGTATGTCGCGGTGGAACTTGCTCATTCTCGTTTCGGTCACTTATCTTGTTCGCTTCTTCATCATGAATGCTCAGTCGCTCTTGGTGCTGAATAGATATAACATCCTTTTCTTCCTCAATTTTTTTGTGGCCGAACAGGTCACGGAGTCAGCGCGCCTTCACTTTCAAATTCTTGATCCGAAGCCGCTTTCCTGTTTTCCTGTGTCAAAAATTAATGTTCTCGTCGCGCATTCCCAAATTACAGGCGCTCGGTGCACTTTACCCCACTAGCTCGTGGTTTTCTCATGGTTTCTCAGCAAATAATGGGGGAATCAGATATCAGAAGCACTCCATCGTACATACAGCTTTGATTGGCTCTCGCCGCGCGTTCTCAAATTACAGCTGTTCGGCGCTTTTTACCAGTTTTCTCATGGTTTCTCAGCAAACATTTGAAGAATTAGATATCAGAAGTTGTCGCCGCCACTCCATCATACAGCTTTCGTCGAGCGTTCGTTTAACCCTGGTCTTCGCTCTTGGTTCGTGCCGATGCCGCACGCGATTCTTAAGGCTGGGCATCTCATGTTTTCGCTGCCCGCTTGCGAGCCAGTTGGAGTTGTGCCCAGGTCAAGTCTTGAAGTAAGGTGCTGCAATGACGGACCGGCGCGGGATTCAGCATCTACATCACTCCATCACAGCTTTCGTTGGTTAGCGCTCGTCTAGCATCGGTCTTCGCCGCTGGTTCGCACCGATTCTGCACGCGAATCTTAGGGCTGGGCGTCTCATGCTCCGCTGCCCGCTTGGGAGTCAGTTGGAATTGTGCCCCGGTCAGGTGAGGTGCTGCAATGACGGACCGCGGGATTTAGCAACCATTTGTGTCAAATCCCGGCCACGCTTCTCGTTCTTCTCTTGAGGCGTCTCGAAGATGCGCACGGCATTCTTTAACAGCTTTCAGGACGTGTGGGGAAAGTGCGGAAGGAAGGATACCACAGCACACCACGTTCCTCCTCTTCCTCCTCCCTCTTGCCTCCCCTTAGGCTCGCTCGCTCTGCTGCCGCTCGACATGCTTTCGAGAATGCGTCGCATCCGTTCCGCTAGAATCACCTCAGATGCCTTCGCCGCGACGATGGTCGCTCTCAACGCAATCCAAGCGTCTACGGACGCAGTTCCGCATCTCAAATCCCTCGTGTCCGCCGTTATAGTGCTTTTAGAAATGAGCGAGGTGAGTTTTCGACTCCGGCAGTTTTCGACGTTGGTTTCTGAACGACAATTTCAGAAAAGCAAGTCGAATAAGAAAGGGTGCGAGCATATCGCAGAGCGCTCCGCACAACTTGTCCAGAATATTTGGAGACAAACGAAAGATTTCAATGTCGCACTCCCAGCGGAGGTTGAGACGAGCGTTCTTGAGATCGAAACGTATGTGCCTGCTTCGTCCACTTACGGTTTTGAATATTTACTTACTTGCCTTGCAGGTTATTCAAAGAGATTGACAAATTTTTCAATGTGCTTGACAAAGAGAACCCTTGGGAACGATTCGCTCGCCAAGATCGCAACAAAAGCCAGGTTGATGAGTATGGAAGATTGCTGGACGAGGCATTACGCGATTTCAGTGTACGTTTCTCTCTGAATGTCACAAGCTACAAATTACACTGAGGTTCCGATATCAAGATCAACCTGGAATTGAGCATGCATCGTCTGCATCTGGAATCCGCTGCCGCCGACCAGAAGAGGCACACCGCTGTGTTGGAGGTCTCACGGATGAGTGAATCTGAGCGCCTGGTGCGTCAAACATGATTTATGCTTTACCGTTAATTTACGAGTTACCTCTGGCAGCAGCTCCTTGCACAGCTACGCGGTAAGGTGTTGCTTATTCATGTGGAGTGTGGCGATCTAACTATGATCTAGGGGACGTCCGTATGGGGCAATATGCGGCCCTTGGCATCTTTTTTTTTTAGACCAGAAAGCAAACACGCCTTTTCAACATGTGCCGCCCTCTGAGTCTGATCTGCCAGTGGATCAATGTCGGTTAAATGTATGATAGCCGTAAATATATCTTCAAACATAATTTATACTTCGGTTTCCCTCTTTACAAACCTATTGACTTTTGTCTCCTGGTCGGAGATCCATCCAATTCCACTGAGAAAAGTAGGATCACGGTTGAATTTCGATGCTCCGACAGGAGGGTCTACGCACGTCGAGTTAAAACATTGTTTATCGTACTTCATTCAGGATATGCATATACACCAAAGGCAGAACTACAATAATCATACGTGTCCATCCGGAAAATCGAAGGTAGTAAAGTAGTAGAGCGCAAGTGTCCTTTTTATCCCGCCACCGTCAGCCAACTCTAATTCTGCGCTCCGTGCGCGCCGCTTCCCACTTCCCCAGACTCATGTCGGACACAGGACCCCCCGATGCCGCTCGCTCCTCGAGTCCACCTTGAGTCGCAGCTCCCGCTCGTGCTGCAGTTGCTTCTCGAGGGATGGGTCCGCCGAGTCCCCGCGCCGCGGCACATGCCCTCCTGCATTCCCACACCCGCCCCCGCTCCAACAAACACCGTAACCGCGCCGATTGTGCAATGGTACCGCATCGGGCGAGGGCGTTGTCTCTGGGGGACGCGGCGCGGTTACGGTGTTTGTTAGATCAAATTTCCTAAAAGAGTGATTCCGAATCCGGAATCACCCTTATATGGGTGATTCCGAATGGGGAATGAGTGATTCCGGATTCGGAATACCTGTCAATTACATAAGTTTTGATTTGAAAATATCACCACCACATGAAAGATCTTGTTGTGTTCTGCTTTCCCTGCACAATCTTTCTGGTGACATTCCATGCAAGGATTTTTACAGAGGTTTTTTTGGACGCCCTGTCTACAGTTGTCTCGATCACTTGTAGCATGCACATTTCTTTCTCTTTGGGGCTACATCATCAGGTAAAAATATTCCCAATGTCACCTCTCTTCTCTTCTCTGATTTAGTTTGTCCTGCAGCAAAGGGAGAAGCAAATGAAGGCCCATTTCGCAGGACATCAAAACAAAATATTTTGTCTGCTTGAGCTCTTTTGAAACCTGCTGGGGAGCATCATGTCAGTGCTGCCAACCCTTCTCTACGACAGCTACCATTCCACAACCCTGCCCATGGAACAAGTCTTTGCCATCGGGAATCATAAAGCATTTACGAACGAAATGCTCGACAATATGGAAGCTGAATACCATCGACGGTTTCGACGGGACGCACAGCGCACTCGACGGGCTGCCCAGGACGATAGTGAACACGAGTTGAGCCGAGAAAACAATAATACCTCGCGGCAAATCCCTCGCAGCTTGCTGACCAATGAAAATAGAGCGAGAATCCGTGCTGTCAACACCACCGCTCATGCAGTTAATCGGAAGGTCGCAAATTGCGCTTCCCGCAGTGAGAAGTGGTGGGCATTGGTTAACCGACTTAATTCTACTCAAACGGCCATTAAACTTGGTTTGAACTAGAATAGAAAATGTAAACACTGTGGTATCAAGGTCTGTCAATTTTTTATTTTCTTACCTGTATAACTGATCATTGTTCTGGGTTCTGACAGGAGAAAGATGTCATGAAGAATATTTTGTCTGTGGTCCAAAGGGTACAATTATCAACCACCTACTGTAGATACTTGTACACTGACTCGGAAAAAGTATTGGATCACCTAGTTTCAAATTTTTGTGTCTTTGTTGTACTATGAAAACACATATGTCCAATCAACTCCATGCAGCACTGGGGAAACCCTGAGGCACCCTACTTACCAGTAAAAAGTTGCCGCCAAAAGCACTGCCATTCGGCAGAGATATCGTAAACATCGCGCACATGTGATCCAATTCTTTTTCCGCATTTGGAAGGCCACACATTTTTGCTCTCGAACCACCACAACGACGTGTCGCAATCCATCGAAACTGCACATACACCTTCCTCTACATCATGTCGGACACTACTGCCACTAAGAAGGCTGCTATAGTGGCATTAAAGGAGGCACGGAAATCAAATAGGCAGGTTGCTGCCAAGGAGAATGTCGCGCCTTCCACCGTGTCCAGGATCAATGCACGGTACGGTCCAACACACGATTTTGATGCCAAAGCCCCAAGAAAGGGTCGCCCACGCAAATTGGACGAGAGAGATATCCGGAAAGCCCTCCGGATGCTCTCATCAGGCTGCGCAAAGAATGCATCAGATCTGCAGCGGCAGTTTTTCCCCACCATTCACGTGGATACAATCCGGAATGCACTCAAAAACGAAGGCGTTAACGCCTATGTGCGTCAATCAAAACCCCTGCTCACCCGAGCTCACCGGAGGAAGCGAAAAGACTGGGGGGAGCGCCATTGTTATTGGACGAAGGAGGATTGGCGGGCGGTCATATATTCGGATGAGTCCAAATTCAACCTCTTGGGTTCTGATGGCAGGGAGTGGTGTTGGAGGGAGAAAGGGAAGGCAAATGATCCCAGATACACCAAGAAAAAGGTCAAACACGGTGGGGGGAACGTAATGGTCTGGGGGTGCATCACCCGACATGGCGTGGGAGAACTTCATCGCATCGAAGGCACCATGGATCGATTTGTTTACACCGATATCCTTTCCCA
Organism: Mycena capillaripes; assembly: GCA_029204075.1. NCBI lineage: Eukaryota > Fungi > Basidiomycota > Agaricomycetes > Agaricales > Mycenaceae > Mycena > Mycena capillaripes. The sequence continues at coordinate 1,803,883 of JARHKZ010000019.1, read as the reverse complement.
GTCCCTTCTCGCCACTCTTGACAAACATAACCTGGACCGCAGCACCATTTATTTCCAACACGACGGCGATCCGAAGCATCAATCAAAGCATGCCAAAGGCTGGCTTGATCTCGAAGGCATTGATGTCCTCCCGTGGTGCCCAAATTCACCTGATATGAACATCCTCGAGAATCTGTGGGATCATCTGGACCGCATGGTACGCGCCAGGAACCCATTGCCGAAGAATCGCGAGGAGTTATGGCTTGCATTGAAGGAGGAGTGGGAGAACATTGATCAGGAGTATATCGACAAGTTATATGACAGTGTGCCTGATAGAGTGCGCGAACTGTTGAAGGCCAATGGTGGTGAGACTCATTATTAATACCTCGTGAGTTTTTTCGATTCAATTTTGCCGTTAAATCATGTTTCTGACTTTAATTCTTCCAGCCGATCAAAAACAGATTAATAATTGGATCACCCTTTATGTTCAAACCCTAGATATCTCTTCAAGTATTTTATGCACATGTCTCGTATTTTGTATACTTAAACTTCCCAACTCCCTAGCAAAAAAAAACTGGGCTAATCACCCCGAGCGTCGAACACCAGATCAATCTTTTCTGGCTTTCACGTGATCCAATACTATTTCCGAGTCAGTGTAGGTAGACACCCGTCACGGTAATGGTGGGGTCCGTTGCGTTGCCCAAACCTATCCAGGTAATGGTAACGGACGGGTCGGTTGCCTCCAAAATAGGGTTACATCCCAAAAAATCGGAAAAAAAAAATCAAATTAAATATATTTGGCTACTCTAAGCGTCCTCAGCCTCAGCCCCCTCCTCCTCGGCAGTGTCGGTCACTTTATCGACCTTCAGTGCTTCAATATCCGCCCATTTGCGACCTTGGTCATCAAAGGCCCAAATGTCCTCCTCGTCATTTGTAGCGCTCATCCCTTCCGACTCGGTCTCCCGTGCAGCAGTTGAGACTGGAAGCGCAGTTGACGGCGCGTTGAGTCCATCCCCGAGGGTATCACGAAGAACAGTGATTAGCGGCACATCCGAATCATCGTGGTCATCATCCTTGTCAAGGTTGCTCTCGGGAATGGTGTGCTCAGGGCCATCCGGAAGATCGAGTGGGAGTTGGTCAAGGTGAGTGGCGCCACATCGCTCTTTGATTTCGTTAGCGAGAGTTGGATCCTTCTTCAAATAGGCACGAAGAGCCTTCCGGGACTCGCGGCTTGTAAGACATTCGTATCAGAGATTGAACTCAGGCTTTCCGGGGATGATACATTTCTCCCAGGACTGCAGTTGGGACTTAGCGACCTTGAAAGAAATTTAATAAATAAACGTACCCGTTTGATAACTGCCTCCCCGTCAGCCGACTTGAGCCAAGCATAAAGATATACACAGGCGCGAACCGAGGCATCACGAAGGACGGGATAAGAACTGGAGAAGACGACCTTCTCGGGAGTAATTCCGGCAGCAATCTGCTCCTCATAGCAGCGAACAAGATATTCAAGCATCGATTGTTTGAGCTTGTGCTTGGCGGGACGTTGAAGGCCAACATCCTGCGGCTGGAGAAGTCCGGTGCAATTCCCAGGCACGAAAATTAAAATGATATTGCCCAGTTTGAAGACGAACTGTCGGAACTCCTGGGACGTGTGGACGGGGTAGATATCGATGTAAAGGATGGCTTTCTGGTCCTCATCGAGTGCTGGATCTGCTTCGATGACATCCTTGATGTACGGAATGAGTACAAAGGTGATCCAATCTTGCATCGTCGACTGAGTACTAAAGTGGCTCGTTTTCTTGTCACTTGCAGCAAAGGAGAACCGGAAACCGTACACCTTCGCCTGATCGTAGCCATCGGCAGTCTCTTTCGGAAGAGACAGTTTCGATTTCCCCGACCAGACCTGTTCTGTCGGCAGTGGTTGGCCGCCGGCAGACGTGCATCAGCAAAATAAAATGTGTCTGGCTCGTCTGGCATCAGACGAATCAGACACGCCATACCGCCAGAATTTTGTCTGGCAGCATATTGACTTGCATATTGCCATAAAAAATTCTGGCGGCCATACACGCCACAATGTACTTCTGACACCAACATCTATGCCACAATCAAACTCAGAATTGCACTCAGATCACTCAGAATTGCGGCAAAATAATCTGTATTCAGATAAGGAAATACATTTGATGCAAACAAGGGTTCTAAGTAATCAAACACATTGAAAGGAACATGGCAGTCCTGGACCGAGTGGAGGAGACTCGTAGAAAAAACCCGGGTAGCGTTTGCTGGCACCACCTCTCCAGGTGCATACTGTCTAGACCGTGCTCCACCCTGGACCAAGACACTGTCCGGGTGCGACCACAGCTGTATAATAAGTTGAGTGCAGTACAATAAAATATTGATATGTACACACCTCGCGCCTCCTAGCATTGGCAGGACTCGACATAATCTCCACCTAAGCTGTGAACCTGTCGCCAAGTAGTTAACCCTGGTAAGTAAGTGAAGGACGTTGCTCACATGCTCAGCAGACGTGTGGCCCTGAAATCTGGAATACAGAGGGTACAAGTGGTGAAGTGCAAAGACATGCACATGGGGAAGGGGGAATGGAAGGGAGGGGCCAGACAGAGAGAGAGCGAGGCGGCCAAGATAGACGAGCACCGAGAGGTCTTGAGTCTTGAGCTTGAATAGCAGAACGCTCACACACGAACATCTTGCACATTGAAGCCAGAGACCCGAAAACCCACAGAGGAACGGAAAAGGTTTGATTGAACTTGAGGAGATATTGAAAGGCTCAACCGCTTGAGGATGTACACTTGGGAGGGCAGGGGCGACGCAATGGGGGAAAGAAGGAAGAGACGCGGTGACGTGGCCATCAAATCACGCTGTGAGGAGTATCTTGGTAGGACTACAGGAAGGTTCACCCTGGTAAGAGGCGGCATGGGCGGGTGAAACAAGGGTAAGGGCGTGGAGATGGTGGTGGTAGGAAAGAAAGACGCATTGACAGCACCAACCTCCTGTCACTTCACGTGACTGTTTCATCGTTTGATCCGACGGATGAGACGGCCCGCTTCGGCTATGGACTTCGTTATTGAATCTTCGGATTCGCCAAATTGTCGCTGCCGACCTTTTCCTTGTCGATGAGGCCGAAATCAATTTAGCACTGGGACAGGGATATGCATCGTCGAGCCAGAGAATGGTACGGTGAACGACAACGTAAGAGTCCTGATGTCCGCCGGCATCATTCTTGAACCTTTAGACTAAGTAAGTATTTCAAGTGAGAGTTCTGTAACTTCTGTTCAGTCCAATTTCAGTCTCGTCTTCTCCAGGAAATGTCGCGGCCACAATGCGTGACACACACATCATTCCGGGGTTTGGTATGTACAAGAAATACCCTGTCCCTGTCCCTGTCATGGTCTGTTCTAGTTACTCCCTCAATATATTTGGTACGCACCCAAGACCACCATGTGAATGGGATTGTGTGGATTGTGTTTTAAATAATTGAATTTGTCTTCTCCTTCCAATCTCGTCTGGTGCACTTGGACAAACTGGCAAGGAAGACAAAAAACTGGCAGACCAGATATTTCTGGCCAAGTGTCGTGTGTATGGCTCGTATGGCTGCCATACCGGCCAGACATATCAGACGCAATCAGACGTTGCCATACAAGCCAGAGATTTTTAGTTTTGCTGATGTGGCCATGCCGACTGTGTACACACGTTTCTCGTCTTTCGCAGTCACCTCAACCTGCTTCGACCCCCTCTGCTCGAACGTCCGGCTGCCATTGGGGAGGATGTAGTTCCCTGTCTGGTCATAGTTAATGACCAGGCTTGCAGGTATGTGTTCGCTCTCGATGGCATGGACTAGCCGAAAGACGGTGCGTTCACACAGCTCCCCTACGTTATCAGGAAT